>JARJHM010000100.1:0-593914 GCA_033356055.1 Carex pumila
TGTCAAGAGTTTTGTCTGGGGTTGGCTACCACATATAACTCTAGAAACTTGAAAGGAGTAGCCATATTCATTGTCATTTGGAGATATAACTCCCAACTGCTGTCGTCTTGTACTGGAAACTGTTGGAACCAGGTTTGGTTGCCTTAGCCAATATTGATCCTTGCGTTAATTACCAGTTCATAATTACGGTGGTCAATACCGAGTTATTGGTACACTTCCCTATTTATACTTCTAAAATCCAAACCTAAGCCAATATTGAACATTTTCGGCATTTGGTGGCTATAATAAGCGCCATTTGGTCCTTGTAATACTTCACCACCAAAATAACAAGTAATTCCAATCATAATTAGTTGAATAAACCTAATATTATAAAAAAAATTATAAAATAATGCACTAAATTAAATAATACTACAGAAAAAAAAATTTTAAATAATGAAAAAAAAAACGTACCTTGGCGGCTGTCTTCGGTGAAGAATTGAAACATAATTAATCTGATCCGTATTTATTCTAAACCTAATGAGTGCGCATATCCACCATGCGAACAGGTCGGTTCGCGGATCCACCACGCGGACGGGTCACTCTGGCGGGTCATGGCGCTGGCGGGTCGGTTCGCGGATCTGTTACGCGAACGGATTAGCGATCCGTTCGCAGATCCACTACGCAAATGTGGTGGAATCTCAAATCAGATTTTTCGGGTGCTGTTTAATTTATTCCGATTTTTTTAGAGTGGTACAAAAAAAAACGGCTATTTTACTAACCAAATTCAAAATTTTTTGCTTTTCTTATTATTACTTTTCAATTTCACGTATGCTGTATGAGTCCTAAATTTTTGCTTTATTACCATTTATGTAACATGAAAGCATTTTTTGAGAATAAATTAATTATTGAAGTTTGTATTATTTGAAGGCAGTAATTTTTGAAGTTTGTATTCATAAATTAATTATGTTTTGAAGTCTGTATTCACAATCAATTTGAAAATTTAAATAGAAACAAAAATGAACGAATTAAGTTTGTATTTCGGATCAAATAACGTACAGTTAAGCCAAACAATTAAAGTGGATAAGCCGATATTTTATTAAGGTATCCTCTAATAACCTAATTTTTTATTACTTTCAAGAAATTTAATTAAGCAATGATTTAACTTAGTTCCGGATAATTTTACATAAATAATGTTAATAAAAAAATAATAATAAACGTTGACTTGTCAATTTATTAACAATTAACAAACAGATGTAATACATCGAATCACTTGACCTTTTAAATTATTTTAAAAAAATAAATATCAATCTAGCAACCAAACTCGTATGAGGTGTGAAATTTATACAAAATTTAATCTGAAAAAAATGAATAAATTAGTAACTAATATATCCGCGAAAAAGCCTCGCTAGATTAATTAATAATTGCGGTATTACAGGTGATAATAATTGAAACAATAAAATGATTAAATAATAATTTTTGTAGAAATATAAATCACTTTTTTGTGAGTTATGAGCGTTACACCATATTAATGGGATGTAGAAAATAATTAAATAATATTTTTTATATAGATATAGATCACTTTTATTCGATGTAGAAAAGTACCATTTTATGACATTTATGAATGTATTATATATGTCCAATTAATATTATAAGTAATTTTACGTTGAATACTTTTTTTTATCTTATAAATAAAAAATACAACTTTAAAACTTCTGTTTTTACTAATATATATAAGGTATTTATATAATTCTATCATCAAATACGAACAGTACTTTTAAAACATATAAACACCGTTGTTACACAATTTTCTAATTAAATAGAACATTAAAGTATAATTAAACACCATTAATTTCACATCTATATATACTAGTCGTGTTTACGTTATAGAGTTAATTATGTGGTTGTTGAAATTAATAATTGAACCATGAAATCTCTCCCCACGGATATATATGTCTAACGAAAGCATTTGATATAATTTCATTTCCTAGAGATTCATTCATGTCCAATTTAGTACATATATGCATGCAATTAATTTTCATATTTTATTTCTCTTATTTTGATACTATCCGTCTAACAATCACACTATTTGACACACCTACAGGTCTGATTAGTAACCATCAAATTAATTTGGATTGCAACTATTCTATTTATGGGTTATAAAGAACGAGACAGACATATTCTGTTTGGCATTATTATTTATTTATTTTTGTTCCGGTTAATATATATATATCTGTCTCGTTCAGAATTATTGCTATTTTATTTTCCTATAAATACCATCCCTTATATGGTTATACCCAACTCAAATTCGAAGGAAAATATCTACAGACAGAGAAGGAAATAGTTGGGATGAAGGGTTTCTTTGTGGCGCTTTCCGTGCTCGTTACGATGATGCTTGTGACAGAGGCAGCACGTCGCCCAGCACCACTCCCGACTCCGTTACCCAAGGGCGATGCGGCCACCACCGTACCCGCATTTGCTGTCACTGCTTGTTTGTCTATAATTCTCTTTGGTTGTTTGAGCTGAGATGTTGAGCTTCATATCATGCATATATTGCAACACATTGTTTGTAAGAAATTATATTAATTTAGTATTTTTTGAATTGAAATAAGCATAATAAAGTCATCTATGTATGATATATATTACATTAATTCTTTTCGGTTGCCTTGTAGTTTATGCAACACGGGTTATTACGTTTCACTTGATATATATATATATATATATATATATATATATATATATATATATATATATATATATATATATATATATATATATCGTGTCGGCATTATTTTTAATTCCTTATTCGACATATGATTTTATCAAAATTTTCACATTATATATTTATATCTTTGTTTTAGGAGTATTAATTCATATATGAAAATTCTATTGTACTGAAGCTGTGGAAATTAGGCTACAGTAGATCCGAATACCCGAGATACCACATGTCCATCAGTCCATGTGGGATTGTGGGCTCACCTCTGAGGCTCTGAGCGGTCTGGATACTTTTGCAATCTAACCTTGCATTTTCACTATATAAAACTTTGTTGAAGTTTTAACAACGCCCTCACTGATATTGAATTTTGCGTTGATTTCTTATTTATTTGTTCAAGTAAGTTAAACTTAGTCCGACATGTCAGAACCAAACCGAAGATTTGAATTCGTTGTGATTAATCTTTCGCTTTAATCTATACTAACAAATCATGAAGAATTACATGTCAACTGGGAAAAAGAAAAAGAGGAAGGAGATAGAATCTGGGATGCCAGAATGGCGAAAGAACAAATAATTCTTCAAGCTAAAAGCGCACAGAATTTAGAACTCATTTGGCCTGTACACAAGTGCTCAATGCAAAAGAAAAAAGAAAAAAAGCCAACACACAACAAACATGCAATAGTTGATGGAATAATGACAAGGGAGAGGGAGATTGTTAGCAAAATCTACATTTTAGTTCTCTGTTCTTTTGGCTCAAACCGAACGACGACAGAGGGGACATGTCGAATGCAATCTCAACCATATATCGATGCACGCGACATGGAACGAGTGTCTACAATTTGGTAGCACTTTTACTCGTTCACCCTCCTCTACTGTACTGAAACACACAACACAATCAATTGTAACACCTAAATCTCTTTCACCGATAACACCGTGCGTGAAAACAGGTAAGCTTGCAATTGCTGATGAGTTAAGTCCAGTAGTCTTCCAGCGTTGATGGGTATGGTCTCTGTGACTGTGATGATCATTCCATTCTGAGATTAGGCGGTTTGCATAGAACATGACGATGTACCAAAAGACAAACATTGCAAAAAAGACGAATGTGAGCTCAAATGTTGATCTGACGCTGAAGTTCTCTAACCCTTCATCTTGAATAGTTCTCTGGATCTGGTACTTGTACCCATGATAATGATAACAATGACGACAATGATGAAGATACATGGAAATTTGGTCGGAGATGCTATATGAGAGGTCAGCAAGGCATGGTGAACTTAATTGGTATGGAATAAGAGAGGGTTTTGAGTTCAGGGTACATATTAAAACTAGCCAGTGTTTTTGGATATAGCTCATAGGTTTTTGCTAAAATATCCTGGTTTCTCAACTGGTATTAGTTTTGTATTTCAGTGGGTTGGACCATTTCAATATTTTTATGTTTTCTGCGGATGGAGAGATGGGTTTCGTTTTCATTTTGTGGGATGAGAACCCTGTTTTCATCAATTGGGGACATTTTTTTGTTTTTTATTATTGCTTTTATTCTGGCATTTGACTTGTAATTAATGCCGTTGACTTCCTCTATACAACCATCCCGTACCTCTACAATTGTACTGATACAATTGTACTGAGGTCAAAGCTCAAAGCAAACATTGACCGGAGAAGAGACGACAGAAGGCAACAATGAGCGGTGTCCAGGTGGCGAGACTGGTTTGTCCATCAATCTGGCACGAATTACGAGCAGGAAGAGGCGATTCAATTACAAGGAAAAGAGTACGAGATAAAGAGCGAGCAAGTGAAACGACACAAGAGAGGAGAATAGGTGAAGCAACAGAAGAAGAGACATGCCAGAGCTTCGCTTAAGTCGAGGTTCAGTTAATTGCACGAATTTTAACGCATGATTGAACGGTCTAGATGTTCCTGAACCGAACTTGATGCGGTGGGACCGTCTGATTAAAATTGGAGTCAATTTGTTCCACGCTTATGACGAACGAGATCCTTTAATATTAGTTATTAGTGTGGATTTCAATCAGATGGTCTAAATAAATTTATTAACGCACGTTCCATTAACGCAGAGGATACGAATTCACCTCCCCTTTTATACCTGCACTTCACCATGGACCATGTAATCTATGGATCGGTATCTTTCTTGGTACTTGAATCAACATAATTGAATCTGGACGTTTCAAATTTACGCTCGGTGCCTATTCGGATGGCAAGAGTTCAGATTCAGCTAGGTAGGGGGGGAATTTTTTTTATAAATTATAATTAATAAAATAAATTTTATAGAACCAATATGATTATTTTTTTTTTCAAAAACCATAAAGACCGTATCGTTCCTATGATCTCTAAATTTTTTTTTTTTTCAGACTGTGGGAACCACACGGTCTTACCAATTTTTTTTTTTTTGTAAAATAGAATTTTTTTAAATTTTTTTATTTTTTGTATTAAAATATTAGAAATATTGAATATATTTCTTTGAAAATAGATGAAATATAATATAATTTGATTTATTAGAAAGACTGCAATAAATAATCCGGATCAATATTTTTCAGATCAGATTTTTCACGGTTGTAAGAAAAAATAATATATTTTTTTATGTGTTATTGAAAAAAAAATACTTAGATTATGAATTATTGATCCCAGTTCAAAAGTCACTTCTAGGTAATTCAGAAAATATTGTGGTCCTTCTAGTACATTTAATTTATGAAAAGTTGTATCTATTTTTGAAAAAACACAAAATATTTAAGTTATTTAATGATTGTTATTCAAAAAGAATTCTCAAATTAGATACAACTTTTTATAAATTAAATATCCTAGAAGAATCACAGCATTTTCTGAATTATCTAGAAGTGGCTTTTGAATTGGGATCAATAACTCAGAATCTAAGCATTTTTTTTTCCAATAACACATAAAGAAATATATTAATTTTTCTTACAGCAGCAAAAAATCCGATCTGAAAAATATTAATCTGGGTTATTTGTTGTAGTATTTCTAATAAATCAAATTATATTATATTTCATCTATTTTCAAAGAAATATATTCAATATTTATAATATTTTAATACAAAAAATAAAAATAAAAATAAAAGAATTTTGTTTTTAAAAAAAAAAATTTGGTAATACCTTGTGGTTCCCACGGTCTGGAAAAAAAATTGAGAGACCCTAGGAACCATACGGGTCCTTATGGTTTTTGGAAAAAAAAAAATAATCATATTGGTTCCGTAAAATTTATTTTATTAATTATGGTTTATGAAAAAAATTTGGGGGGGGGGGGGGGGGGACACAATTAATGGAAAAAGGAAGAAAATAATGACACGTGAGGCTTCACTTCCGCACAATAAACTCTACATCTCAAATTGGAAGGAGACAAATCTCAGCAAAGTTGTACATGGAGTTCCCCTTGCTACAGTGGAGTTCGCCTTCCATCCCACTCCGATTTTCCTCTTTCTGGAGTGGGTGAACGTCACTAGGCAGATACGGTCACGCGTCGTTTCACCTTCACTCTCCGCCCCTCCCTCCACTTAATCCTTTATGGACTACAGCTTTCAGTAACCCAATCTTTGTGTTTTAAATCAGGACCGTTTAATTCGAATCCGTGATAATCTATTCGAAATGGAGCGAACACATCCCGAGAGATGAATTCGAATCGCGAATTAATCTCAAACAACGGATTCGAATTGAACGGGCTCAATCCAAAATCCAAAAATTGAGTTATTTGTTAAGTTAAAAGAATGATCCTGGACTGTTCATTTCAAGTGTACTCAGTCAGTAACCTGAGGAGATGTGAATTCCTAAATTATTCCTCTTCATGGTTCAGATTGTAATTAGGATCAACCTATCTTAGATAATAGGTGAAAAAAAGTAGGCTAGCCTATATTAAATTAAATGAACACTAAAGTTTACAAACATGATATATATATACACCACTCGTGGTTTATATTATTATTTTAAATTGTTTGAATTTTCATTTGAAGATTATGTAAAACCAAGTTCTTAGAAATAATATATTTGGGCCTATATTAATTCTGAAAGGATCTATTTGGGCCTATGCGTTGTATTTCAATGCAATTATTCCAGAGCATATATATTCACGACTTTTCGAGTGTTTCACTGAAAATTATATCGCTAAATTTTTTGAGATCCATGACAGCTGGGATTTCTATAATGTTCTCCTTCTAAGCGAATATAGAAACAAATAAGCATTAATTACAATATTGTATATTATGGATCTATTTTATCTTGCATTAAATCGATGTTTTAGATTTTAAATATAAAAAATAATAGATATATATGATGGTAGAAAACACCATAAGAAAATTTACAAGAGAAATAACATAGCAATTGTAAAAATAAAAAGAAAATGACCATGATATATTAATACCATTGCTAATTTGCTATGTGTAATGCCTACACGACATTAATTATAGGCGATTAATAAATTGGGGTTGAAACATTAATTTTATTAAAATTTGTATCCAACAATTGCAAATTCAATATTTGACATGTTCATACTATTTCATTTAATATTTCTTGGAAAGAACCTATTGCATCTATTTTTAACATATTAATTAGCTGGATCATATTTAATTTGACGGGGGTTGCAAGGGCGTCTTTTCAATTAATAAAAAGCAGTGTTTGATCAGATAAATATATAATTTGATAAAGAAAGATAAAATTATACAATTTAATAATCGGATGAAGAATGGACAAAATAAAAGCTTGACCAATTTTGGTACATTCTATTTTAGAGAGGATCCTATATATATATATCTAAACCATTCAAGGAAAATTCTCTTGAAGAAAGGTCCTTTTGACAGTCTGTTTACTCTTTCATGTGTATCACAAAGTATAGCAAAATAATCAGATACTAGTACACTACGCGCTTTAAATTCAGGGAATATATATATATATATATATATATATATATATATATATATATATAGCTGGGCCCAATATGTAATGGAAATGAACCAGCATAATATATTTTCATATCCAATTAAACCCAATATTTGCGAGGAAATCGATCTCAAGCAAGCCGCTTATTTTGAGTACAATTTTGATCTGAATTCACCCATTGTTCCAGGTAGCATAAGTTGAAAATCGAGCTCTAAAATGGTTCGGTTTGTGTTGTAGCTCCCACATGCTTAATCATATTTTTGCTCAAATCATAGCATTTAATTAGATTCTATTTTATTGACAGCTAGTAATTAAATTAGGTATTATATAAGCCTTCCCCAATTCATTAAAATAATTTAATAACCAGAGAAAACTACGTACCTAGCTAATTCCTGGAACAAATTTCTGCATTTTAATTATTTGAAGCAAGCAGTCTAAATTAATATTTACTCAAAAATAAATTGACAGATCATGCAATGATGATAAAAACATGCTCAATATATATGTCACTATTTTGTACACAGTATTGTCAAAAGAATCCTCATTATCCATCAACAAGGATGCAAATTTAGAGAGGAACAAGAAAAAACAAAATAAATCTCACCATCTAACTACAAAAATATATTAATCACAGCTGCCTCTCTAAATCCTGCACCACATGATCCTCATGCGAGTGCCGCCACTCGGATCTTGTGTTGTCGACTCTCTCAATCTCCCCTGATGATCTCTCCTTTGTTGATTCCGGCGACGAAACCCCCTCTTCAACTTCAAACAAATCCATCTGTACCTGATAAATGGGACAAGTAAAAAACTCATCATGTTGAGAGTGTCTCGGTGCAGGGTCTCCCCGACAAATGGGACAAGAAGCATTTGTGCTCAACCACACATCAACGCACTCCTGATGGAAAAGATGCTGGCAGTTTGGGAGTAGCCGCACCTGTTCTCCATCCTCAATCGAGCTGAGGCAAATGGAGCACTCATGTGACGTTGACTCTGACTCTGACTCTGCGCTGGGACCCATGCTGTTGTTATCTCCCAACATTGCTTTTTGGTATGTGAAGGAAGGGAGTTGTGCTATGACCGTCGGGTCGAGACCTTGCTTTGGCTCTTCATATGGCATGGCAACAAGCATACGTCTTCGTCTCTGTATTAGGAGATAGCGTGCGTATAGGAATAGTACCATGAGAACGAAGCAGAAGGCAAATGAAGTTGCGACTGCACCGAGCATGGTTGAGGCAGTGCAGCATCCCGGAGATGTTTGGAAGTTTGGTCCATTATCTGACATTTTCTTTTATTTCTTTTGTTATAGAGGGAAGGGAAGGAGGGCTGGAGGGGGGAATTAAGGCATGTAATTGGAATTTATGGGATAAAGATGTAAGAATTTGTGCTGGAACAGGTCCTGATAAGAATGCATTTGTGTTTGATTGATTCTATGAAGAGAAGAATATGAAATATACATATATGTTTTAAATCCTTGCAAGCTGTTTGACAAAACCAAAAAGTAATTTAGAAATGCAATTCCGATTTTTATTTTTATTTTTTTATGGCAGTGCCTAAGCTGACGTCAATTCAGCATGAGCAATAGTATGTTGACCTATAAGTTATGGAGTTCCATTTTTGAGATAGTGGAAGCACGAACGCAAATCAATTGAAAAATAAAGCAAAAAGTGAAATTGGAATCAAAGTACTGTAAACTGATTTGCTTCAACTAAACGCATTAAAATAAAGAGTGATATTGGATCAAGTCTCAAAATTAAATGACCAAAAAAATGTGGAGAATATAATCAATCATTAAGGCCCAAGATGCTAGGGAGAAGTAAGGCCCAACAATGTCAATTGCATCTCGGAAGAATAATTAAGGCCCAAATACAAAACAGCTTGTTAGAGTACTTTCTTAATTTCTTATGTATTTCTATCTAAGGATATTTGCTCATAGATGATTTCGATTACAAAAAGTTAATTACTCCATTCTTTCCAAAAGCTGCTTAAAATTCAAACAAAAATCCTTGAAATGGTTAATATTAGTCCAAGCAGTTTTGCTCTTTTTACCATGAAAAAGGAAAACGCGTCTTAGAATTATTCTATTATGAAGAAAATAGTACGTCTAATTAATTGATGTGGCTGATTTTATTAAAAACAAACTTCAAATTGAGATAATATAATGAAAATTATGTCTTGTGTAAGAATATATTGCCTAATCCTATTTTAATTTAAGGTTAGTGGCTTTTAAGCAAAGCTTGAAAATTTTCATATCATTTCTGTGAGTAAGGCTACGGTGCTATGGGTTGCACAGAGGATTACGGTGCTACGGCTAAATATTTAAGTTTTCAAAATTCTAATTGTCGATCCAAACAATTTATCTTGTTCTCCATATTAATATGTGTTTGGAGACCAAATTTTACATACTTTGAAAACCTTTTTACTAGTTTTTTAGATAGGTAGAAAATCAAATGGTGCATAATTTTTTAGATCAAGTAATTTTCTATCTATCTTAAAAAATAGTAAAAAATTTCAAAAAAATGTAAAATTTGGTCTCCAAACACATATTATTATAAAGAACAAGATGAACAGTTCAGATTTTGAAAACTCAAATATTGAGCCATAGCACCGTAGACTTCTATGCAACCCATAGTACCGTAGCCTTACTCCATTTCTGTTTATTGCTTAAAAGCCATATATTTCATATCATTTCTGTTTTCTTTCGTATATATTCTTACACAAGACATAATTTTCTCTCAATTTAGAGCCAACAACAGAAATTATGTCTTCTTGAAATTTGTTTTTTTAAAGGTTAGTCGCTTTTAAAAAAACTTGAAAATTGCTGACAATTTTTATTGCCTAGTCCTATTTTTGAAGTATATATCGCTTTCCAATTTTATGTTACAAATGATATTTATGTATGCTTCTGGGTAGTGATTCTCCATAGGACAAAGCCATGTATCAGAAAGTTCATTATGATTGGAAATGTAAAAAGGAAAATAACAAATTCAAAAGAGAAATCTAATTGCTTCATAAAAAATAAAAAACAGATAGAGAGAGAGAGAGAAATCTAATTGAAAAGCTTTTTGAAGGCGAAAACCCAGCAGTGATTCTCCGAAGCTGTTACATATATTTCAGGAAGAAATTATGTTTGAACGTATAAAAGAAGTACCAAAAAGATAAAAATGTAAATGCAAATTAAGTTTTCAATTAGAAGTTGAAACCCTGAATACTTCAAAGAAGCCTACAAATTAATTAATGAAATGCATGTCTAAAATTAAAAAGTGGCAGATTCATATATCATTGGAAGAATCAATATACATAATAGAATTTAATAAGTGACCTATTTAAAATTCGGTCAGATAGCTCCTTCAAAAGCTGTCTGATCTTTTTACCAGAAACTAAACATGGGAAATATTTATTTTTATCATTTGACGTTTTCTATTTTATCGTTTCATTTTTTAATTTTAGGCATTAAGAAAATCTTAATTTGTCACTTCACATTACATATGTAAATGTAAATCTCTTCTGATCTCTACTCGTGCTAACGCATTAACATGCTGTGGGGACTATTTAAAGATAAATTATATATAATCTAGTCTCAATTTGAGAGGCCAGTAACCAGTAACCACTAACAATTTATTCAAAGACCTGTTGCTCAGTAACAACAGATAAAAGGACTGATTAATAAACTAAATCTCCCTGAACTGGCGTACTGCTATATAATAATTAATATCCAGCTATGAAATCAGTAACCTAATTAGTAATAATCACAACAACAACAAAAAAAAAAAATACTGTACATGTGTAGTACCAGTTACCAACCAAACCAAGGCTACTGTCTTTCCAAATCCCTATTCACTGCAAGAGGATCAGGTGGCTCTGCATTCGCTCTGCAAACTGGACAAGTTGAGTGCGAAAACAACCACATGTCGATGCAGTCGACATGGAACAGGTGCTGGCATCCCGGCAGCACCCGCACCTTCTCTCCTTCATCCAGCTGTCCCAGACAAACTATGCACTCAACTGATCCATCTCCATTATCTGTGTCTTTCCTTCCTTTCTGATATGTCATGATAGGTAAGGCTGCTACCACTGACGGATGGAGCCCAGAAGAGGATGTCGTAGAATTTGTTGAACGAACAGAACTGAAATGATATAATATACTGCTGCTCATGACATGTCCGGTGACAAGGTAGCGGATCAAGCATTGCAACATGTTGTATGCCGTCAAGACGAAGACGACGATAACTAGTGAGGTAAGTAAAATATTGCCATTGAAATGGTAGTTTCCTGATAGATAGCTGTCGGCCTCTGTATTATTAGTCGACATGATGATCAATGCCAATTGAACCTTGTCTTCTTTTTTCTTTGTTGGTCTTGCTCGATCTCTATTTCTGTATATCATGTTCGTGTAATACAAGCTTCAATCCTTCAGAAATAGTTTGTGACTAAAAATACGAGCGATTCTCGCGGGGAATAAGTACTGCAGCTGCCTGTGTTACTGAGATATGAGAGCAGCGTTGGATAAAGATCTGACAGTGGAACAGTGGGAAGCATTGATACGAACAGTGCTTCAGGGTTTTTGTATTTGTTGGATTGGGATTGCATGTACGGTACATATATATATAGTCGTCTTTTATAATTAGACATTCGCATATAAAAAAATATTTCCTCTTAAATAAATCAATTTCAAAAGATGTCGTTGGTAAAAAAAAAATAAAGGTATTAATTCATTGACACTCCAGCGATATTATATATTAATAATAGCAATTAATTACATCTGTAATTAATTTAAGGGATGCAACCATTTTATTTTCTAATTTAACAATCTTAGGGATGGAGATACTCTTAACCATTCTAAATTTGAAATTATACTAATAAAATCTTTTTAGATAAAACAAGTATCTTATTAATTAAATAAAGAGTTGAGGCCTTCAATTTTTAATATTCGGCTGAAATTATTTCGTTAATTTTGAGTTATCATCTCTCACACATAAAGTTTTGTCTAATTTGCTATTAATATATTGTTTATTCATTATGTTTGGATCTCTAAGCCATAGTTTAAATTGATTACAGACAGGATTAGTGGTTCAGCTCTCTCTAGTCCACGAAGAGAGCTGGATATAAATTAAACACAAAACCCTTGAAAACAAAGATCATGTCCCTCTATTCAAAATTTCAAATCGTGTGCGGCGCTGCACGTGCAGCACACAAAATATAATGGTACAAATTATTTTAAAATGAGATACGCACAAACTTTCTTTTTGTGAGAGCTACAAACCAAGTACATGTAACAAGTAAGAACAGCAGAAATAAAACATTAAGCCCATAATAAGGCCTGTAAATAATATCAAAGGCCCATGGAAATACATACTTAGAGAAGGCCTATTTGTAAAATACAGGTTTGCTATGTCTATTTCCTGATCAAGAATTCAAACGGATTCTCTTTTTTGAAATGGCTATATACAATTGGACCTTTTACAATTAAGGGTTATACAATATACAGTGTTTCCATCTAGCATTAGCATTAATTAAATGTTGATTGTGTTTATTTTGATATTTTTTTAAGGAAGAGTTTGAGGAAGTGATAGCAGTTGCCACTATGCATACATGATACAGAACCCGTATCCTCTCAGGTATTGCACCATTATTGCAGAGGATCACTTACTTTACGGTTTGAGATTAAATCTCAACCGACTTGAAATTCGGATCACTGTAGGGGCCCCATTTTTAGGCTTTGAGATTCGTGCCAAGTTAAAAAGTACGGTTCAAATCTAGTAATTGTAAAAGATTCCCTTATCAGCAGGGGCGGATCTACTGTAGCACAGAGGGGGTCAGCTGCCCTCCGCTGAATTTTCAAAAATAGTGCTAAAATTTGCTTTTCGGATCTCTGTCCCTCCCTGGAATTCAAATTGCCCCCCTGTAGCCCATTCTGAAATTTTAATAGACGAAACAGAGCCCATATAAACTCTGAGCGAAACAAATTTAGCAGAGCCCAAATAGGTGCTGGTCCCAAATAGCGAAAATTAGTTGAACCAAAATGTTGATTTTTTTTTCAAGGAATTTGGGATTTTTATTATATTAATTGGTATTTTTTTGTTATATTGAATTGTACCCGATAAGCTATTGGATTTGAACCCAATAAGTTATTTACATCCGATTATTGCTCCACCCTGACAAAAATCCTGCATCCGCCCCTGTTTATCAGGTATTGTTGACGATGTGAATTCACATGATACATGCACCATCGCCAATAATTTATTATCTAGATTATTTATTGTTTCTGAAAAAAAAATCATATGCCAAATTTGATACCCGTTTCAGTATGAATAAACAAAGTGAGGCCCTTTTTTTTTGATGTAATAGGACTATATATAGAGAGAGAGAGGTAGGTTTGCTATGCTTATAACTCATTTTTTTTGTTTTCAAAATCCAAAAACAAAAAGAAAGGATGATGTGACTGTGTTTAAGTAATTAAGTTTACGATAACTATTAATTGCAGTTGTGTGCTAGTACTAGTGAGAAGTACAATGCCTTGATGTAGTGTTTGGTAAATGCCTCCGGGGGCTCAACCCGGATCGGTCCGTCCGTGATTGTGTTCGGACCGGACCGTGCCCGTGCTACGGGTATGCACGGGTACACGGGCACGGGTATTAAACGGGCCGGACCCGGTTTTTTGGAAAAATACCCGTGAGAACCCGGACCCCCGTACCCGTAACCCATACCCGTGACGCCCGTGCTCGTGAACCCGTGCGCCTGTGCTCGTGCCCGTGATAGAATTTTTTTTTTTTTTTTTACTTTTGGTCTAAAATTCAAAATTTAAACCCAAATTCCCCTCATTTCTGTTTTTTAAATATTGTTTTTTAATTTCTGTTTTTTAATTTCTGTTTTTAAAATTTTGTTTTTCTTATTTCTGTTTTTTATTTCTGTTTTTTAAATTCTGTTTTTTAAATTCTGTTTTTTTATTTCTGTTTTTCTTATTTCTGTTTTTTTATTTCTGTTTTTCTTATTTCTGAATTTTATTTCTGTTTTTTTGTATTTCTGTTTTTTTATTTTTGTTTTTTATTTCTGTTTTTTTTTAAAAGAAAAAAAAACAGAAAATTAAAAAATAAAAAAACCGGATCCGGACACGGACCGGACCGGACCGCCCGGCCCCCCGTACCCGGACCGTCCTGCCCCCGAACCCGTGACGGGCACGGGTATTAAACGGGCAGGGCAGGATTTTTGAAAAAAAAAATCCGTAATGCCCGGCCCGTTTTGCCTGCGTGCCCGTGACCGTAGCTACCCGTGCCCGTGCCCGGGTTTTGCCCGGACCGCCCGACCCGGACCGTTTACCAAACACTACCTTGATGGTTCATAATGGATGGGAGTCTCATGCTTTCATTATTAGTTCTGTTTACTGTGCGCCAGCTTTTATATTTTTCATTTTACCTATTGGTTCTTGTTTTCTTAAATTATTATTTCACAGTGCGCATCGATCATTATACTTGTTTGTTATACTATACCTTTTTTTTTTTTTTTTTTTGAAAAAGAAGAAGAAATATACTATACCTTTTTGTTTCTCTGGTACAAATTTTGTTGATGACATTCAAGTGCATCAATAATTTGACGTGATTAATCATCAAAACTTTTTTTTGTTTTTTTTTTGTTTTTTTCTCTGATGCAAGGAGATAAGCCTCAAGTCCTATAACGGCTCCAGTAGATATTTTCCTTGGTTAGCTTGAGATGCAATTTCTTAATTACTTAATAATTCATTTGCAAAATATCACCAATTAACTTTCTCCATCTTTTACTGCCAATAATCTCAGTAAAAACAAAGTTTACACTTTACATTGAGAGGATGCATGTTACATGTAATTTGATATATATACGATATGAGGTGGCCTTTCTCAGTAGTAGGGTACAATTTCAATGTAGATGCATGTTCTTGTAATTATACTTGTATCAACCTTCCTGGCTGATTGAGACCCTGCACAACATTTGTCTTGGCTTGTACCAGCATCTTCCTTGTACAGTTGTACACTGTATACTATCTCATGTGGTTTCTCTGTGTTCTTGTCTCAATTTAATATATCGGAGTTAGCTTATATTTTTTGTTTTGTTTTGTCATTAAATGATAAGTGCTGGGAGAAATCATGTTTGTGTGATAGATTGCTTTGTCTTGCCAGAGCTGATAGCATTCAGATTGTTGGTGAAATATTAAGTTTGTTTTTGTTATTTTCTTAACCTCTATGTAAAACTTTCATCATTTTGTTGTTTTTAGGTTAAAGCTTCCATAACAATGATCTGATTTTTTAAGAATAGAACATCTACAACCAGACAAGAATTCAAACTCAACCCATACCAAAGTGATATTTTATTGCGGATGGCTCCAAACAAAAAGCTATACTTCACATATGAGTGTAGATTTAAACAACTTGATTATTAAAGCAATTCAATAGGAAGCTCAGTTCTAAAGCTGAGCAAATATTAAAACTCCAGTCTGGCTTGATCAAAAATCGAACTCAAACTCAAACTCAAACTCAAACCAGGTCTAGTCATTCACTTCCAAAAAATGTTCCCTTCAAGCATATCAATACTATAAAAGTAAGCCATTATATATATATATGTATGAGTAAAGCTATCATACATTACAATGCATAGGTATTTTTGTACATTGGACTATAAATCACCGGATTTAAAGTCCAAATAACCGATTCAAACCGTTCATCGTGTTCTCCATATTAATATGTGTTTGGCGACCAAATTTTACATTTTTTTGAAAAAAAATTACTATTTTTTTAGATTTATTGAAAGAGAAAAGGTAACGTCCCCTGAAAATTCCGGTGTATAAAAGTCTTTTCTTTTCAACTTAGTTCTGATGTGTTTTCAACTACCACAACTGCCATAATTTCAAGTACAATATAAATGTTTACTGGATAATATGTGTATATTTATAAGGTAATATTTATATATTTACAGGATAATATGTGTATGGTCACATGATACTATGTGTATGTTCACAGAAGGTGGTTCCTAATAGCTGTCACACGTTTTCAACAGATTTCACAAGATGAACTGTTTGGATCGGTTATTTGGATTTTGAATTCGGTGATTTATAGTCTAATGTACAAAAATTCTTATGCATTGCAATGTATGGTTATTAGGCTACGATGCTTTGAAAAGTAAAGATGGTGTTTTACTTTCTTCTTATAATTTCATTTTCAAAGATGAAATAGTCAATCCGAACTTCCAACATGATCTTCAAATTGATGTCATAATATTATACTTAGCGAGAATAAAAAGTAGTGTTTGTGCTGCGTTGGATTGAGAGAATCCGAATAGATCTAGTTTTAGGTTGATCTAAGTTAATTAATAATTACCTCATGATCAGTTAGCTAGCTAATAATCTGCAAGCTTGAGCTTGAACTCAGTTGTAGCTGATCGATAACGTATTATAACAGACCATGGTTATAATCTATTTTATTTTTAAAGAAGATCCAGACCAAATACCTAAATAGATTATCAAGAATAGTTACTTTGCGTGTAATTGTTCAACTTAAATGCACACAAGAAGTATTATACTCGATTATCATCACCATTTCTCAGAAGTATGCAAATGATAATTTGCATACAAATATCCATATCTAATTAATTTTGAATTATGTCATATGCCATTTGCTGTCATCTAAAGTATAAATAATAAAACATGTCATTTGCTTTCATATTACAACCCTATATATATATATATGTGCTTGGTCTTCTGATTGGCTAATCGCATATAGTTAGTTACACACAGGTTGTGTCCACATGGGATCTACATTTCATATACGTACGTATATATGGTGAATTTTATTTTAACTTGATAAAGTTGGTTAAATTTTTGAAAAAGCTAACAAGCTGACAAAAGATGGATGCCTTTTTTTTTAACCTTCAGCTGCATACCAGCACAGCCAACTGGTAATCCCTGTTTCTACTAAACAGGAGATACAGATCACATTAAATACACATGTCAGTTGAAAGAAAGCAACCAAGAAAGCTGAGAAAAGGGCATTAAAGTTGAGTTGTCAGTACGTTTTCCTCTCGGCCATGCCAGGAGGAGCATCCAAATCTAGAACGCATGATCCGACATTAAATTTGTTTGCATGTAGTTTGTAACTTATGTGCACAAATTACAGAGAACAGCGCTGTGCCTGTGCCTGTGACTGTGTAAGTTAGTGTGTCTGGGTGCCTGTGTGCGCTGCGCTGGCATGTATTAAAACTGTTCCACTTTGAAGGGAAGAAAGAAGTGCTTTGTTTGGCTTTTATAAGAGGGTTAATTAATGGCTTGGATTCGTTCAGAAAGGATGTAACAGAGACGTCTCAAAACCATTTCTTTATTATTTGATTTCCATAGCTTTCTCTTGCATTTAATTATCAAGCCAAGGAATCTTGGTCTGAAATGCTCAAAAAGGAAGAAAAGATATGGCGCTACCTGTTTGCACGTATTTATTATATATATATATGATGTTTTGTCTTATTTTGTGATATTTTCATCTTTTCTCTCTTTTTTTTTGTAAAGAACGTGTGTTTCTCACTATTGGACAGCTAGAAGTTTGTATTTATTAAAATGGCTAACAATATTCTTAAAAGTTTTCAAATGAAAAAAAATACGTACTTCTTTAAAATCAATTTACAAATCTTTAAAAAAGATAAAATGAAAAGGAAACAACTTTTGAATATTGCTTCTTATTCAAATTTCAATTATTGTACGTCTTTATGTTATTCAAATAATTACAGGTCTGCTATATATTAAAATATGCTTCAAGAGCTTAATTATGAGCTCAAATTACTTTTGGGCGTTTTCAGTTATCATAAAAAAAAATTTCCTTGAGAAAAGCACAGGAGCAGTGGTGGCAATTACACAGAATTAATTTGTACCAGTTTTCTACAAACCACACCATGCCTGTCCAGAGCATTATAATCTCATTTTATCAATCTGATATGGTAATTGAGATAAAATTTTGTTTCTGTATGTACCAGTCTGTATCAGACTGGCAACAATACCAGTAAACAACCTCTACGTGGACCCGGTGTCGAGATGTTGAAAGTGGTACCATATTACGTACTGATTAGGTCAAAGGAACAATGCTTAAAGATTAGACAACTTGAAACTCTGCTCCTACTTTTTGGTTGTTTTTATAGTGTATAAAGGTGCAATTTATAAATATACAATGAAATCTAAATGCAAGATTAGAGTGCGTATGAGAACAGCTAAAAGTAGTAGTGAGTAGTAATATATGACTAATTTTAGAGAGAATTAGCATTCCTTAAAGAAGGGTCCAAATTAAGCTTCCTTCAACCACTAAAAACCAAAGAGGCATGATACAGTACAGACATAAGCAACCAAGTGGATGCCAATGCCATTCAGTGATCATGCATGCAATACATAAATAATTATGACATCTACCAACTGGCACCATTTGCCTACCAAAATCACTTGCAATAAAGTGTATCTCCTAAAAGCATTTTCTAATTTAGTACCTAAATTCAGTATCTTTCCATTCCAGGAATATCGGTCATGTTAAAATAATTAATTTTCAAGTGATGCCGCCATTAATTGCTTTCTTACTTTTTTAAACTTCTTTTTCATCTGTTTATGCATTTATTGGGTTGGATGAGAAAATGCTGCTGCATATCTAGCATTACAACTTGGATTAGTGTATTATTATCTTTATGTACCAACAGAATTTCAATTTAATTTCCAATAAACTGGTTGACTGTGGTTTATTTAAGCATAATTTAATTGATTAAAGACGACCAAGTGGATTCTTATAGTGTGAAATGCTTAATTAATTATTAGAATCCAACGAGTTTAATTTCGTAGCGATTAAAAAAGAAGAGTTTTGAATTTATTATTATGATGATAGGCTAACAGAAGATTCCAAAATAAGATGAGCTCCAACTAGAAAACAGCCTAAAAAAGAAAGCAGAGCAGTACAGAAACAGCAGCAAGTGGAAGCCAATCATAAAAGAGGAAGTTTTTTACCATATATTATGGCATCTACCCATCTGTCAAGATCGCCCATTTTTACGGCCGCATCTTGTTAAAAGTTCTGGTTAAAAAACAATAATCAGAAAGCAAGTACTCTTTTTCTTTCCTTCTGAGTTCTGACTTACTTTCTTTCTTTTTCTTTTCTTATATTTTATTTTGGGGGGGGGGGGGGGGGGGGGGGGGGGTTAAAATCATATCACACTTTCTTTGTTCTGGAGCTTAACATGGAAGCTACAGTAGGTAGTGAGAGAAATAATTAAAGGCGGCTGGGAATTGAAAGCCTTTTCTCTACAGACCTACCACTGTTCATGGAAAGAGACGCAACCTTAGCCTATGCAAATAGCATTAGTGGATATGAAATATTATAAAAATAGATCTACTCATCTCATTTGATTGTCATTGCTTGAGGAAAGGAAAGTTGATGCATGTATCAACATTCGTTATGGCAAACACCCTTTTCACAACACAAACATTGTCTAACAATGGGAACTTTGAATAGGAATAGAGAAAGAGACCATGGACCATGTATCTATTCCCCCATCAATTCTCAAGCTCTCCTTGGAACAATTTGTTTTTATCTTTGCGTGACATTTCTAAATCAGTTCTTTTCAATAACCCAAACTGGAAAATTCATAACAACACTACATTAAAGAAAATTGGAAACCAAAAAAAATAAAAATAAAAAAAGGCAATCTTAACCTACTGCTCCAACAACAACTTCAACTGACACTAACCAAAGCAACACAACAAAACAAAAGGGCTTCTAAAAGCCCTATTGGAAACAAAAAGCCATGGATGGAGAGAAAAAACAGAGAAATTGACCAATCAAAAAACCTACAATGTGCTCCAATGCTATGATGCTCCTTGTAAAACCAAATCAAACCATCCTACAAAGAGAAAGAAATCCAACCGGATTTTGATCAGACAACATACCAAATTACAAAAGCAAATATAAAAGAACATTCAAAATGGACAATAGTGAATTTACCAATCAATGTAGGATTCACAATCAGTCAATTCTCTCATCCGACTCCATCAATGGCGAGAAGTAGAGGGCGGCTTTTCTGACAAGCCACCATGCTCCTCTTCCTCGCCGTGTATCCGTGCCGGGATTCGGAAGCCCGAGAAACTGGATCCAGCAGACCTGAACCCAATTGATTGCACCGAGTGGTACATTCCTGGGTGCATCTGATGGTCGGTCTCTGACGAAATGGGCTCCGCCCATGAACGAACACTAGGTGAGTTACTGGACTGAAGGGGTCCCCTCTGTAGGAAAAGCTGGCTCTGGCCGAGAACTTGCATCGACACTGCCTGCTCTGATGCCTGTTGCGGCATGTTAAATGCGTATCCACCACCACCCGCACCGCCACTGCTGCTAGCACCGTCTGCCATGCTCCATTGCATGACCCGGTTTGGTTCAGGCCATAGCGCTGAGCCCGAACCTGATCCGAAACCCAAATTGGCACCTGAGCCAGCAAAGGTGGCACTATGGTGCTGTTGGGTGCTGTGATAGATTGAGTCCTGAAACGACTGGAGCGAAAGTCGAAGATCCTGAGTCTGGCTGCTCGTGGTACGTTGCAATGGCTCTTGCATGTATGTTTGGAATCCAATTGTCTGAGCTGATGACGGCGCTTGGTTCGTTCCGGAGGCAGCGGCAGCACCAAGGGGGAAGAATGACTTGATGGTATCGGCAATTGCATCTGAATCCAGCGAAGGTGGTAGGAATCCTCCGCTGGGATTATTGCTGCTACCGCCATCACCACCGCCACTGAAATCAAAAGAAGGATTCAACCCAGAGATTAGTTGGCTCTCGTGGGTAATGGACACGGAGGCAGCAGTGACGCTTGCAGTAGTAACCGGGGCAGTGGAGGGGGTCCAAGCAGGAAGCTCCGCTAATTTATCAATAGCATCCTTTGCATTTTTAATGAGCCAGTCGACAGCTTTGCTGGGTCGGTCATACCCAAGCCGGTCTTGCACGTCGTAGAATTGTATAGCAGTGTGTGCAGAGAGCCGCACGCGTCGGTCCCGCGGCCCCTTTGCAGTACATACTTTACTGTGACGGTCTTTCCGGCCGGTGGAGCGAACAATGTGGCCACCCTGCACCGCAACAATCTCACCACCTCCACCGCCTCTCATGCGAGTGGTATGCGGAGTCTGAGTGACCTGGCTCACTGTCTGCTGCTGGGGAATCTGCTGTGGGTGCGCAAAAGAGTAGCCCATGGCATGGCCATGGGAGTGGCTGTGGGTCTCGGCCATGCGCTCAGAGAAAAGCGCATATTCGGCTGAGGAAGCCGTGGCTGAAGGGGAAGAAGTAGAGGTGGAGGGGGAGTTGAAGTGCGGGCCCAGCCGAGTGGTTGATACGTGTTCTGTTTCAGCTTCTTCGCCTCCTCCTCTTGCGCCTTCGCTTGGGTTTTGGTTTGGATTGAGGTGATAAAAGCTCCTCCTGGGATCCAGCTGAGCCTTGCCTCTCTCCTTTTCCTGTCTTCGAGTTGCTGCTACTGGACTTGCTTTCTCTGGACCTGCTGCGGCTTGTTTTGCAGTAAGTAAAACTGGTGTTTGTTTTGGTGTTTCTGTTTTGTCTTCCAAATGGTCTGGCCATCCAACTCAGAGAATTCCATTACCAAAACCACCACCACCACCAGCGCTACCACCACCAACCTAAAAGAGAAAAATAAAACCACTGTTTGAGTCTGAACCATAGATGAGTAAGATGGGCCTTATTTGGTGGAAGCAACAAGACACACAAAAAAAAAAATAAATAAATAAAATAAAAAAATAGAAAGAGAGATGTAGAGAGGTCCAAAGGCGTGGCGGTGCTGTCGTTTTCCTTACCCTTCACTCTCAATTGGGGGTGGAGATAAGCAAATTGGGGTTTGTCTCTCTGTTTCCCTTTAATGCCAAGTGTGTGTACTCCTTGCCATCACATTTTGGCACCAAGCAGCATCAAGTAAATCATAATTGAATGAATCAAGAACAGATACAAATGGAGAAGAGCTTTTAAAGAGGGTTCCTTTGAATTTTCTTTTTTTGTTGTGTGCTTTGGTGCGAATGGTGGAATAGAATGGAGAAGAGTGAGAGCCTGTCTGATTTGAGGCTCACCTCAGCTCAAGTCTCAAGAGAGAGAAGGGAGAGAGAGAGAGAAGGGGGGGGACAGCGAGGTGTCAGAGATTAAAATCTGGTGAGATCAGCGGCCCACTCCATCTCGCAAAACAAGGCTCAAGGCCCAACAGATACAACTCCTCATCTCATCTCTCTCTCTCTATGATCAGAGATTGTGAAGTGAAGAGCAAATCTGATCTCTCTCAACCTCTCTTTCTTTTTTTCTTTTTTTTTTTTTTTCTGTCAATGGAGAGACAGAGACTAGCAGCTTTTGGAGGTTGGTTTTTAGTTTACTAGGCGGGAGGGGGGGGGGGGGGGGGGGTCTTTAATGCTTTGCCAAAAGAGAGGAGGCCTTTTTTGCTACACATGGGGTTGCCAAATTACTGCTAGGAGGCTTTATTCTAAGCCAAGAGGGAGTAAGCGTAACTGTAAGTAATTACTCTCTCTCTTTTGTTCTCCTTTTATTACTATTTTATTAAATTTATTATTATTTTTATTTTCTTTTTGTTGTTGCTGTTTATCCAACCAGATAGGGACATTCCGGTGGGAATAAACTGACATTAGTTTCCCAGCATCATACTTCCCCCACTTGAAAAATTAAACTCTGTTATTTTATGTAAGTAGCACCCCCCCCTCTGTAACTAGCTTTTTGGTGCTTTTTATTGGCTTGGCTGCTTTGGGGGACTGGGAAATGAACGTAAAAATTGGTAAATCCAATGCTTTGGGCACCTCTCCATTCTGTACGGATAATTTACCGTCTTGAAATTTCTGTAACGGGTACGGAGCGTTATCATGTGTTGTATGTTGCTAACTTGCTATGTATGTATAAGAGACATAATTTTATTTTTGTCGGGCACGTCATACGTGACGTGTTTATACGTGTAACAAGAATTTTGTCAGTTCGTATCAAATTAATTATTTTATATTGTGTTAACAATTGTTAATTCGGATCAGATTAATTGTTTTATATTATGTTAACAGTTACTCAAGTCGTGTTATTTTTTAGTCAATCTAATTTAGTTAATTAGAATATTTGTTCATATATGTAATATTAATATAAATTGACCTTTATAGATAAGAATTTTATGTGTTGGTATCTTCATCTAAATACATCAATATGAGTTTGAAGTTCAATTAATAAATAACTTCTACTTATACTATGACCCTCCAAAGATCAAAAGGCAAATTATTTGCACAGTATAAGTTGATTACATCAGTGTTTAATTTAAGTTGATTATATCATTGTTTAAAATGATAAAGCATGATGTTCATTCTTCATTGCAATAATGCCTTGGACTTGCAAGAACAGGGATTAGGCTTTTACTCAATAAAGGGTTTTACTCAAAAAAATGATCAACAAATAAGAAGGAAAAGAAACCAATAAAGGGTCATTGTTAGCATATGTTCCACAATATATTTGATGACGCAATAACCGACAAATTTTCAACATCAAAATTTAAGTATCACCAAAAGAAGTACATAATTAGTGCAATAACAACGCTAGTTCTTTATAATCATAAAAAGCATTTATTAGTATGCCATTAAACTATCTTTATTGTAATTAGTTCAATGTCTGTAGCACTTCATGATTCATTACTTTTGCAGCCTTTGAATCTCACACTTAGAAATCAACTAATTGCAATTACCACTTTCGGATATAAGAATGTAAATAATCATATATAACAATACAATATTTTAAATCCATATATTATTAAAAAAAAGTATTGAAAAGCTCTAAGAACAAATCAATATATGTAATCTTATATGATGCATATAATCATAGTCAATCTTAACATCATTAAAAAAAAATTAAGAAGAGAATGCCATGAGGATACACAAAATACAGCAGCATCACATGCAACAGAAGATCAGGATCTGATACTGTTCTGTCATCTTTTGTTTTCCCTCACAGGTAGAATTACAAACGAAACGGTCACCGGTGTAACAAGTCATTAGTAAGTTGGACCCACTGACTTTAATTGTCTTGGAGCCATTATTATGAGTATGTTTATTATTGGGCCCAGTGTCAGTGGAAACATTGTGTGGTGTGATTTGTCCCTTTCTGTCCACACTCCACAGAATCAGATTTCCATCTGGAATTAAGCATGTCGGCTGGCTCTGCTGAAAGAAATAGAAAATCTAGATGTTACATCAAAAAAGATTGATAATATCATAATATATACCACCCATGACCCATGATTAATCACATCCTTCTCAACTCAAAAAAAGAATCACATCCTTCCAACATCCAACATACTATTTTGTAGCAATCACCCCTGCAATGCGCCACTTTAATGCGCCATATGTGACAAGCATGAAAAAAATAAAAATAGTAAGGGATCTTATTGGAGAAAATGCAATAGTAAAGGGGCCAATTCCATATTTCTTTCCAACCCCATGTTTGGTTGTGGCTTAAATGGTGGAATAAGGAGTTTAGGTCTCGTTATTCCACCAAATGTGTCTTAAATGAGCCGGCTTAAGATGGCATAAGCCGATATTTAGGCCAGCCTAAATTAAGCCACTTCACATGGTGATTTAATTTTTATTCCACCTCGTGGCCTAACTTTAATGATTATAATAATATTTTATTTGTATATAATTAGTATATTACTGTTAATAATTATTATAATAATTATTATATAATTAATATCCTTTTATTAATCATTACTATAAATAAATAATTATATAATTATTATGTTATATTGTTAATATATTAATACTGTGTAATTAGTATCTTATTAACGATATATAACTATATAATTAATATATTTATATTTTATAATTAATATTTTCTTATTTATAATTATTATTAATATGTAATTATATAATTAATATGTTATATTGTTAATATATTAAATAATTATTATAATAATATTACAATATATTATAGTTTTTATTAATATATTAATATCGTATAATTAGTATCTTATTATTAATAATTATTAACAATTATTAACAATTAAAAATTATTAATAATTATTAACAATTATTAACAATTAAAAATTATTAATAATTATTAACAATTATTAACAATTAAAAATTATTAATAATTATTAACAATTATTAACAATTAACAATTATTAATAATTAACAATTATTAACAATTAACAATTATTAAAAATTAATAACAATTAATAATTATTAAAAATTAATAACAATTAATAATTATTAAAAATTATTAACAATTATTAATTATTAACAATTATTAACAATTATTAATAATTAAGAATGATTAATAATTATTAATATTTAAGAATTATTAATAATTAGTAATTATTAATAATTATTAATAATTATTAATAATTATTAATTATTAATAATTATTAATAATTATTAATTATTAATAATTATTAATAATTAATAATTATTAACAATTAATAATTATTAACAATTAATAATTATTAGCAATTAATAATTATTAATAATTAATAATTATTAACAATTAATAATTATTAACAATTAATAATTATTAACAATTAATAATTATTAACAATTAATAATTATTAACAATTAATAATTATTAACAATTAATAATTATTAACAATTAATAATTATTAACAATTAATAATTATTAACAATTAATAATTATTAACAATTAATAATTATTAACAATTAATAATTATTAACAATTAATAATTGTTAACAATTAATAATTGTTAACAATTAATAATTATTAACAATTAATAATTATTAACAATTAATAATTATTAACAATTAATAATTATTAACAATTAATAATTAATATTCTTAATATAGTAAATCATTATTATAATAATATTATAATATATTATAGTTTTTATTGATATATTAATATTATATAATTAGTATCTTATTATTAATAATTATTACTAATATATATAATTATATAATTAATATTTTATATTGTTAATATATTAAATAAATTTTATAGTAATATATAATATATTACAATTATTATTAATATATTAATATTATATAATTAGTATCTTATTATAAATAATTAACCAATTTAGGCTTTTAAAACTTTAGTCCTCCATCAACTCTAACCAAACAAGAAATAATTTAAGCTATGGTTTAACTTTAGGCCTTAACCAAACATGAATAATTTTGACCGGCCTAAGTTGGAATAACCAACTTAGGCCTCCTTAGCTTTAGGCCACAACCAAACATGGGGCTAAGGCTTAAACTATTCTTATTAATGAAAATTGGCTTCTTTTCTTTGGCATCAAATTAATTAAGTTTATAGACTGAAAAAGTAGTTTTTTCTTTCGGCGATCATCAAGTAGCATTCGATCAATTTATAACACTACTACCTTCAATAAATTTCACTTATTAATAATGCTACATTAAAGTGATAAAAAATCGAACTATTTTGAAACATTTATGATTGTATTGTTATTATGATAGTGATGATGATGATGATGATAATGATGATGATGATAATAATAATAATAATAATAATAATAATAATAATAATAATAATAATAATGGTATTATTATTAATATTCTTATTCTTATTATTAGTATTACTTATAAAAATATTATTATTATTAACGTTTATACTTTTTAGTTTGAAGGCAAAGTAGGCAATTTTACATTTAAAACTTCATAAATAACAGAACACATAGAATATACATATACCTATTTTTTTATTTTAAGTTCTGTTATATACATTTTAATCTTCCACAGATTCATATTTCTAAACCAATGCAATTTGGTATAATACATATTTTATTTTAAAAAAAAGGATAATTATATATGAACATTTATGATACTTAATTTCAAATTGAAAAAAAAATAGAGCATTTGAATTAACAATTAAAAGAACTTCAGTAAATTGAAATAAAATTCTACGTCACCGACAATTTTCTTTAGATTCAAGAAATTATTAATTTTTTTGCCAAGAGCTTTTTCGTTCACGCTCGTCCACCATTTAGAAAGACACGTGTAAATTTTCTTTTGCGAAGTACGAGTACAAATGTTATATAAATATAAAGTTATATCTCATTCACATTTATCAAGACAATTAACACTTATCAATACAAATGCAAGATTGGCACACTGTAATTAGTGGACAACGACAACTGTAGTACCCACGTCACGATAGTGTTTTAAATATTCATTTTAATATACACATCCTTCATCATTAATAGAATTGGTGTTGACCCGCCGGTCCGGTCCGGTCCGGTCCAAATCCTGGCCCACGAGTTTTATCGGTTCGTGGATCCCTTTCGTCCAGATTTGGTGGGTCTAATTTGAAATGGTTGGTTCAAATTCATGCCAAGGACCATGATCTAGACTTACACTGGTTGTTCCGGTCCGGTTTTGGTTGGTCCACTTTTAATCATTTGTTAAAAAAAACTCAGTTAAATTGTTTTAAAACCAGTGGTGCTCTAGTCTAATTCAATTTTGGTCTAGTTTTTGGCAGGTTTGACACGGGTTCGTCCGATTTTGAGCAGGTCCAGTCTGATTCTACACGGGTTTGGTCCGGGTTTCTACGGGTTAAGGTGTGATCCGGTCCGATCCATGAGTTTTGAACCGTGCGGTTGGTTCGGGTCTAGTGGAGAATATCGGCCAAAAACCGTAATAGGCCCCTCAGCACTGCTCCGAGCCAATCCACGGATTGATCACGATCTGGATCGGTCCGGTTCTAGTCCATAGATAGTCCGATCCGGTTCTGAACCGGCCGGGTATTTTCATAACACTATATATAATATATATTAACGATATGCTGATGTACGTATGTGCAATAGAATATATATATATATATGTAATTAAGGAGAGTATTCTGAATTTTTTTTGAAACTTACAAATTTAAAAGAAAATTTTAGTTCAAAATAAGAGTGTACAACAAGATATTAATATAATTATAAATTTATTAAGTGATGAGATTATATTGGAAGTTTTATACGTCTAATAATAGGAAAATAAAAATATATACGGTACTTCTTATCCAATATATATGACCGCATAATGTAATTAATAAATATAAAAGTTAATTCTAAATAACGATTATTGCATTATTGCGAGAAGTTAAAAAAAAATTATCACGAATAGCATAATTATAGTGAAAATCATCCTACATAGCGTTTTTTTTCTTCAAAAGTATATTATATAAGTCTACTAATTATAAACATTATCTAAAAACACATAGAGCAATAAGTAACACCAAATTGATTAAGAAAATTCCAATATTCTGACTGCTAGACAATGCCTTACCTACTGGAATAATATTAATATTGAACCAATGCAAAATTCAAATTCTTATTCAAAATATCTCTAGTAATATTGTAAACTATTTATTTTTTATTCAAAGTAACCTAAGAATCATGACATAAACTATTTTTTTATAGAGGATGGTTCAAATGCCTCCATCATGCCTCTATTTTTAAAAACTTTAATAACTCAAAATTTAAAACTTAAAAGTCAAAATAAAATCATTGGATGTGATCTACATCATTTTATCTATGCACATAGAAAAAATTATGAAATTTCAATTTATTTTGGTTGTCATCAAGAGCTTGTAAAAAACGCACTAATGTGGATAATTTCTAGACGTTGATTTTTTAACTTATTGATTCATATCAAAACAAAATTGAAATGTCATAATTTTTTATGAGCACATAGAGAAAATGATGTAGATCACATCCAACGGTTTTATTTTGACTTTTAAGTTTTAAATTTTGAGTTATTAAAGTTTTTAAAAATAGAGATATGGTGGAGGCACAAAAAATGGAAGCATTTGAACCCTCCTCTTTTTTATATTCAAAATAACATAAGCATCATGTCATAAACTATCTATATTTTTTCAATTTAAAAGCAAAATCAATATGTGCTTTAAAAATTTGGTCCTTAAAATAATTTTTCAATTTGGGTCTTACAAAAAAAGCCTAGGATAGCATATGCTATTTGCACTACACGTTGCATACTATATATAGTGGACTGCTATTACTACTATAGTGGTTATAACTGAAATAACAAACTTTTATTTCATAATTTAATGTTTAAGGTTTAAAAACAGTGTAACATCACTATCTAGAACACTAATAAATACTCATGAGATCCAAATTAGAAGAATTTTGAACTCTAAAAGCTTCTACATAAGAACTTCGAAATTTAAAGATTCCATACTTTTCGAAAAATGTTGTCATAATTTCTAGTTTTCTTCTCTTATAATCATCTACTCGTAAGTGTTTGTTTTTTGTTCTTGATTTATTTAAAAGGAGCTGATATATATGTAGATTTCATTATCGATACCACATTCATTCACAAGTCAATTTTTTGTTCCCGGACCAGATACGTAGCACACACATTCTTCCAGTTTGCTGATTGGTCTCATAATTCTTTTGGATCGGTTTGACAGGGACATAATAGAGAAATAGAGTAGAAAAAAAGTTTTATTTTCACCGAACAAAATAAAAATTGAGTGAAATTGTAAAATAAAATAAAAAGTGGAATTGAGTTTGATTTTTGCAATCAGATTTCTATGATTTTTACACTTTGTTCTCTTATCTATTTTTTTACGAGCTAATTATTTATTTCAAAATTACGATGAAACAGAGGAATTGATATTTTTTAAGAGATGAAATTGATTCATTTTTCAACAGTCTTTCACAGTTTCACTCTTTCGTCATCAACCGTACACGAGAAAAATAGTGCATAATAGAAGTATATTTTCAATTCCATTTTATTTTATTCTTGCACTATTTCACTTGTTACCGAACAGAGCCTTTGTGTTCTGAACACTAACACAATAAACGTGAATAACAAAGTAAACATGAGTGAGGCTATGGTACTACGCATAAAGCGGATTGGTCTATACTATGAATCAATATATTTTTTTTTTCAAAATCCGAACGGTCCTTCCGAACCGTTTAACATAACCTCCAAATGAATATGTACTTGTAAATTTAAATTTACAATATTTTTAGAATTTTTATACTACTTTTTTAAATGGGTATAGAATCATTGTTTTCAAATGGTTTAGAATTCTGATCAAGTGTTATTTTATCCATCTAAAAAATAAAGAAAATTATGAAAAATGTAAAATTTAGTTTACAAGTACATATTTATAGCTATATTGAACAGTTTGAATCGATCGTTAAGATTTTCAAAAAAATACATATAATGTCGTATTTTATATTTGTACTTATTTTTGAATGGGAATAAAGTCTACTTTTGTATTTCATTCGCGTCTAACAGATATGGAAAAGGAATTCAGCACATATTGATTCTCATAAAAGAAAAGGAAAAGACATTAATTAGGCCTGCTACTCCACTTAGAAGAATCACTAATTTGCTAGAAAAAACAGGAGGTTGATATATATTTTCAAAAACTTAATGAAAGATTCACAGAAACAGCTACCAAACTTCTTATGTGTATATCATGTTTAAATCCGAATGATTATTTTTCATCATTTAACAAAGATAAGTTGTTTAAACTTATTCAATTCTATCCCTTGAATTTCTACAATTGAGAGCTTACTATTCTAGAAAATAAATTCGAGAATTACTTTTTGGATTTGCAAAGTAATAGTGTTTTTTTTTTTTTTTTGGGAGGCAAGGAAATTAGTTGAACTTTCTCAATAACTTGTGAAAAAAGAAAAAGAAAAAAAAAATACACACACACCCTAGCAGCCGCTGCTAGGCCTTCAAAAAAAGAAAAACACATTATTTATCTCTTGATTTACAAATTAGTTAAAATGATATTGATATTGTTGGCAGCTACTGCTAGTGTTGAAATGATATTTTCAACATGAATGCAGTGAAAAGTGAATCAAGAAATAGTTTGAACGATCAATTGTTAAATGATAATTTGGTTACTTATATTGGAAAAGATTTGTTCAATAGTGTTGACAATGTAAGAATTACACAAAGGTTTCAAAATTGTCATGGACTTTACATAACTAGCTAGGTATACTATATTTGTTAATTTTTATATATAAAAGAATACTTACAACTTTTAATATTTTGGACAAAATTTATACTTTTGTCAGTATTTAATATCTATTTCCGACCGAAATTCTGAATAACTCATGCATGAAGTGAAAAGAGATATCGGAGAAGTAATTGTAGTGTAAAGAAGCACTAAACAAACCAGAAGAAAAAAAAAAGATCAGTTGGTTAATTAATTAATTACGGTATCCGCATGACATTTCTGATCTTAATATATATTATTATATTCGCTGATCTCTCCAACTTTATAACCGCACAAAATAAAATACCCTCGTTAGTCACATGCGCTTGAGTTATCCATACAACTGTGAAGCATTGAAGATGACAATTGTCATATCTAATTTCTTTTCCAAAATAGTTAATATATACCCGCCAAAAGTTCCCTGTCCATTCGATCTAGATTGCAGCAGCAGCAGCAGCAGCAGCAGCCCTGTAACCTGTTATCTCCATTTATACTGGCTACAAGAAAAGATCAAAAGACAAAAAGATACCAATTAAGCACTGTCACCGTACAATGAGGAAGGGGCCAGACCAATGGCAATGATACTGGTAACGCTACCTGTAGCCTGTAGCATGGCTGATGGCCTCTTAATAAATTGCATCCGTAAATGCCACGACAGAGACAGTACACTACGCCCCCTTGGCACAGTATAGTGATAGCCGTATCTCCAAATCACCATTTTGCCCCTCATCCTCATTGCTTTTTATTTCAAATTAATAAATTAAATCTTCAGAAAAAATTTAAAAATAAAATGATTATTTTTTTCTTTAACATATAGATAGAGCCGTACCAATCCTACTATCATATTAATTTTAAAACAAATATGTGATCAAGATGGAGATTTAAACGTCTACGTACACTCGAGAAATTGTACTATTCGTGCAGTTCAATCTATTCTTTAAATAAAAATATATATTATTTTCTTTTCTGAAAAATTAAATGTTTAATTTCTAAAAGAAAAAATCTTCTCAAAAAAAAAAAAAAAAATCCCCTATTTGCATTTCATCCTCATCTTCCCTTTCCTCGTTCAATTAAAAAATGGAACTAAATGTGGCTCCTGAAATCTAGCAATCATCTCTCTGATCCGGAGAGAAAGAAATGGAATCGAAGAAAGGACCGAACCCTTTTTAAGGTGCGTGTCATCTCACGCCTCACTTTGATTTGATGGGCAATTCGGATTCGATTCTTCCATGTAAATACTGAGTTTGGTGCCACACCACACGCACACAAGGATTCCAGATTCCTTGCCATTCTTTTATAATTGTTCTATATTTAATTGTTTCTTATTCGTACGACAGCAGCTTGTAATTTTTTTAATTTTGAGCTGAGATGAGTTGTGCCAAAGAAAACACCAAGCGTCCGTGAACGGTATAAATAATTTCGTTTGACTAGATGATAATTGAGGTATATCTGACATCTTTGGTGGTTGTCTTGTAAGAGAATCCCAAAGAATAATTGATCTCTCATCAATTTGTGGGAATTATACGCAGCATCTTTAAAGAGAGAAAGAGCGGTGCCGCTTAAAGAAAAGAGAGCTGTGGCGATTCTAACATCGCCATGGCGCTCAGAGCCAACTCCCTCCCTTCTATATTCCCCACGTACTTTTTTTTATTTTTTATTTTTTTATTCATTTATTCTATCTGAGTTAGTGTTTTTGTCTGATAAATCTGGTTACTGTTTTGATATTTCTGTCTAGTGGATCTGGTCACTGCTCATTGTTCTGTCATCATTTGAGTTAATGTTTTCATCTAGCAGATTTGGCATTTGTTTTTTTGTGCTTTCGCTCGTGGATCTGATTATCGCTCTTTTCATAATTCTTTTGAGGGTTTTTCTTCTTTAATACTAGCGGTTCGTTTTTTCTTATTTTTCTCTTGAGTTTTTCTTTCTCTCTCTTTTTTTTTTTTTTTTTTGATATCCAGGTAGTGACTACCAGGTGTACAAAAATAGATGTGATTACAACTTCCAAAAACTAAAAAAGAAAATAAAATAAATTACACAATCTCAATAAATACGAAGTGAACCTCTGCAACACTTCAACCACATTGCAGTCTCTTCTTTGATATCCCATGCCAATAGCCCGGGAGGTTTCAACTGGCGACCAAAAATACATGCATTTCGCTGCTTCCATACTCCCCAAAGAACAGCCATAACACGAGTGATCCATACCCGTTTAGATTCTTTGATCAATAGCTTATATCGGCTCCAAGAGGCTTCCCACAGCCTATCTACCGATTCATCTAACTGCACTAATTGACCCATACAAGACCATACTTGTCTAGCATAATTACATTGGAAAAACAGATGAAAAGAAGTTTCAACCAAGTTCGTGGAGCACATCACACAAGCCATATCACAAGTGAAACCCCTTCTTACCATATTATCATGCGTAAGTATTTTGTCATGAAGCAACAAACAAGTAAAAAATTTAACCTTTGAAGGAGCAAAAGCTCGCCATAGCTGTGCATGTTTCCACTGCTCACGGGAGGCTGGCGGAGCCTTTGGAGGGGCTAGGCGGAGGCCCTAGAGGGAGGGCGGAGCCCCTGGGGGGGGAGGGCGAAGGTGCTAACAAGGGCGGCGGAGGTTTGGTGGGGCCGGCGGAGGGTAGGCGGAGGTCTGGTGGGGCTGGCGGCTGTTGCACGATTTTTGATGCGAAACCCTAGATCTGATCTGTGCTCTGATACCAACTAGATTTGTGTAAAAAGCATTGTCTTTATTAATCAAGGGTTAGGCTTATATAGAGCCTTACAAACACTCTTACAAATAACCCCCTCAAACACTCCAGGGAGCTCCGCCAGCCTTGCTAGGGGCAGATCTGACCCGCCGGTGACGGTTCGGATCTGGTCTAGGGTTCGGATCTGGTCTTCTTGATCTGAAAAATAGCCATTTTTGGTTTGATCTATCCTCTTCTCTTATTTTCTTTCTTGATTTGATCTATCCTCTTCTCTTTTCTCTCTATTTCTCTTGTTGATTGTTGCTTGGCCGGCGTGGGGGGGTTTATACCCCACGATACCCGAGAGACGGGTATTCATCGGGTTGTTTGAAGCTCGAATCTTGATGTTTTGAGATCAAGATCGGGTTAAAAGGAAAGGGAAGGGGTTCGAGGTAATGATTTTCTAGATCTTGCGGGTTCGAGATCGTGTCTTGGGGAAGAAGGAGGATTTGACTCAATCTTGTGTGTAGATCAGAGTCAGACCAATGACAGGTGAGGGTTCGAAGACGGGTATCGCAATGAAAGAGGCCTTGGAGAAGCTGAGTGGTGATGAGATCGCAATGTTGATGCGAGCATTTAGCTTTGCCTCTAGTGACACTGCACCGAAACCAACCCCAGCACCTGCACCAGCACCAAGGGTGGAGCTTCCCCTGATTGATGTGAAACTCGATGGTCCAGGTTCGTATCTGAGCTGGTCACGTCGGGTGCGGTACACTCTAGTTGGGAGGAAACTAGAGGGGTACCTGACTGGAGCGATTGCTGAGCCAGCTGAGGGTACTCCGGCGAGGGATGAGTGGAGGTCCACTCACATGCTGGTGTACATCTGGCTCTTGAATTCGATGACTCGAGAGATCGCGGCCAATGTTGATGGCATGGAGGATGTGAGGTGTGTCTGGGAAAAATTGAGGAAGACGTATGATGGTGTGGGGAACAACCTGAGGGTTTATTAGATAAAGGGGGAGATTGCTGCTTGCGTACAAGGGGAGAGGACTGTGCAGCAGTATGCCATAGAGCTGGAGCGCTTATGGCTGGATCATGACTACTGCACAAGGATGTTGTGTTGTCCTGATCCTGCGTGCACGAAGACTGAGGCTTGCATGCAGGATAGGACCATGGGGTTCCTTAGAGGTCTGGCCCCAGCCTTTGAGCAGAGGACTGCGATGTTACTTGCTCAGCCGAAGATTCCCTCGCTGGAGGAGGCAGTCTCGGCCATGATACAGGAGGAGACCCAGATCGGGCTCCAGACCGGGGCAGGGGGACTTCCAGGGGTGAAGTCAGCTCTAGCCGTCTCCAACTCAGGTGGTACCAGGTCTAGAGGTGAGACCCGGGAGTGCTACAACTGTGGGGAGGTAGGCCACCTGAAGTCGGCTTGCACTAAGCCACCAAAGGTGAGGAACTCTGGTGGACGTGGTCAGTCTGCGGAGCGCGGTCGTGGTCGTGGCCGCAGAGGAGGTGGAAGAGGGGGCTACCGGGCAAACCTGATGGTAGCAGGAGAAGAGGATGAAGGGGGTGCGCAAGATGAGGAGCTCTCTGCGGAGGATCAGGAGCTCTTGAGAGCCTACTCCCAGTTACTTAGGAGGAAGAGAAAAGGTGCGGCAGAGGATGCATCTACCTCGGGTAACATTGCCACTTATGCTCATTTAGTTGCAGGTACTAGTGACACCCATGCTCTTGCCTCTATATCCACCGTTAGTTCACCATGGATTATTGATTCTGGTGCTTCCAGACATGTGACGGGTACTGTTGGAGAGTTTTCTTCTTATACTCACCTGGCAGTCCCTGAGAGTATTCAGACAGCCGATGGTACGGCCCAGCCCGTAGTGGGTAAGGGTACTGTGCGATGTACCGACTCCTTGACTTTCTCTCATTGACAATGAAAGAGTGAGTGGAACGAGTTGTATATAGTTACTTTATATGTTGTTTCTCTTGAGCTTTTCTTTTTTTATAGTTACTTTATATGTTTCCTGCAATGACGACTCTTCATTGTGATCTCTGAGCAGTGACTATCCCAATTTGGTTAATTCAGTTTCTAGTCCGGTTTGATTCAATGCATCTCTTGAGACTTCTAAGTGGTGACTGTTTTGGCCCGATTGATTCAGTTCCCGATCTGGTTTGATTCAGTGTCTTCTATGATGAAGTCTGCTAGCAGAACAACTATGCGCATAGAGAAAATCATCATTAGACTCCTATCATTTCCGTTAAGCAAGGATAACTAAATTGTGTCCACATGCATGATACACATATCAATGTGTGTTTTTAGTTTGTTTACAACTAAGTATTTTTTAAGACATTTATTGTCTAATCTTATGTAACAACTATTTTGTAACTCTTTAAATTAATAAATTCCCTTACAAGTTTTACTATATAAAAAAAAGGAAGAATAATTGATTTAAATCTTACAAAAGAATTCAGTTTAATGACATTATGGCTGTTTTGTTCCTATTTTTTTAAATTTGGGGGAATTTCATGTATACCCCATAATTTTTTTGAAATTACATAGTTTTCCTTCTAAAACTTATCATATTTACCCTTCTACAATTTAAAAATTAACTACCCAATTTATTGTTTTTCTATTACAACTAAATTTAAATTTATGAAGTTTCCATTTTTCTTCATTATTAAAAAAAAATAAAAATATGTACCATATGTAAAAAATATAGTTGGCCAGTTCACAAGGGCAGACAATTCATTTATATATTCTGACATTTAGATATAGTGACATTTACTGATTTTTTTTATTTATATTCAAAAAACAAATAAAATTTAAAAAAATATTCAAACCCCGACAGTATTTTCAAAACTACTCAAACCGGAAAAAAATTTCCGGTTTCAACATCAATAACCGGAAAAATAATCCGGAACTCAATCCCAAAACCAAAAAAATATTCTAGTTTCAACATCAATAACCGGAAAAAGAAAATTCTGGAAATTGAATTCCAAAACCGGAAAAAAAAATTCCGGTTTCCAATTGTGGAAAAAAAAATTCCGGTTTTTGCTCCCAAAACTGGAAAAAAAAATTTCTGGAAATGAAAATTTCTATTTTTTTTTATAAACTCATTTACATATATACATATATATATATTATAAAAAAAATACCCAAATGACGTTTATAAAAAAAAATTCACACAACATTTATAAACAAAATACAGATCGTTGTATGTCTATCATTGAATAAAAACTTAAATTGAATTTTTGAGGCACTAAAATTTTCCAGTAATTGGTGTTAAGATTGGAAAATATTTTGCCAGTTTGAGTATTTTTAACCGGCCATTTTTATTAATACCCTAAAAAAAAGATTTTTTTTTAAACTGCCCTAGCATTATGTTTTTTTTTAAACTGCCCCGACCGCCAGGCCCACGGGCGCAATAGCGCGCTGTAGCAGCGCAAAAGCATCCTAGACTGATGTCTAGTATGGTATCAAGTCCAAACTCAGTAGCCAAGCACTAAGCAAAGGCCACTAGTATTGTGCAATGCACTAAAAATATCAAATTTGACCTCTTCTGGTAAATCAGCAAGTCTAAACTGATACATGGACCAAATTATAAAAATGATTATAATATCATGTAGAGCATTCAAAAATACATATAATTGACACAAACTTAAATTTATTTGAATTTTTTTACAATTAGTTATGAATTTTCAAAGTTTGACTTTGGAAAAAACTTTAAACAATTATAACTTTGGCTAAGAAAGTCGGATTTGCATGTATGACCATTTTTCGGAAAGGGAAATACGGGACGAATCCAAATAACACCCGGGGGTGGCCCCCGAATATCAGAAGCATCAGAATTTCAAAAAAACATCGTTTAGTGCCTCAAAAACTTAGTTTAAGTTTTCGTTTGACGATAGACGTACAACGATCGGTATTTTATTTATAAACGTCATTTGGGTTTTTTTCTATAATATATGTATATATAATATAATACATGTATATATAATAGAATACATGTATATGTAATATAATACATGTATATATGTATATATAATATAAGAGGATGGATCAAGTTACAACAATTTTTGAGTTACAACAAGCATTTTCTACATTTTCAAAGTCCAAATCATTAATCCAAACCGTTAGATGTGATTCCTACTATAAAATGTGCTTGGACACCAAATTTTACATTTTTTGGAATTTTTTTACTATTTATTAAGATGGGTACAAAAATCAATGGTTTGAATTTGACTAGTTTTTGTAACCATTTTAATAAATAGTAAAAAAGTTCCAAAAAAATATAAAAATTGGTCTCCAAGCACATTTTATAGTAGAGATCACATCTAACGGTTCTGATCGACGATTTGGACTTCGAAAATGTAGAAAATGCTTGTTGTAACTTGTAACTCAAAAATTATTGTAACTTGATTCCTCCTCATAATATAATACATGTATATATGTATATGTATAGTAAATGAGTTTATAAAAAAAAAAATTTGAAAAATCTCATTTCCGAAATTTTTTTTTCTGGTTTTGGAACCAAAAAATGGGAAAAAAATTCCAGAATTGGAAATCGGAAATTTTTTTCCTGTTTTGGGATTGAGTTTCTGGAAAAAAAAATTTTGGTTATTGATGTTGAAACCGGAAAAAAAAATTCCGGTTTGGGTAGTTTTGGAAATACTGTCAGGATTTTAGATATTTTTTAAAATTATATTTATTTTTTGAATATAAATAAAAAAATTGGGACATTTATATATATTCTTAGAGATGAGCTACGCTACTCCATAGAATAAAACGTGTTTGTACTCCACGCCGTACTTTCATTTTGAAAGTCCAAATGACCGATCCAAACAGTTAGATGTGATCTCCATATTGAAATGTGCTTGGAGACCAAATTTTACATTTTTTGAAATTTTTTTACTATTTATTAAGCAATTTTGAAAATTGTTGTTTTGCTGTGAACAATAAAAAAAACAGTAAAAAACTAAAAAAATTTGGACCATCGGATCAGCGATTTTCAAAATTGCTTAATAAATAGTAAAAAATTCCAAAAAAATATAAAATTTGGTCTCCAACCACATTTCAATATGGAGATCATGTTGAGCGGTTCGGATCAGTCGTTTGGATTTTCCAAATAAAAATATAGCGTCATGAAGTACCAACGCGTTTTACTCCATGGAGTAGCATAGCTCATCTCTATTTTCTTATATATATATGTCATTAATAGAACAATAAACCATTTGTCGTCACAAAATCAATTTAGAACGAACTTTTCTTACACATACTATTTATTTTATTTTCTAATAATGGGTAAAATAGAAACTCCATAAATTTATGATGAGTTTTAATAGAAAAGGCAATAAATTGAGTAGTGAGTTTTGAAATTTAGAAGGATATATATCATATTGGGAACTTTAGAAGAAAAAATATATAATTTCAAAATTTTTGAGGAATACAAATGAAATTTCCTTTTTTTTTTTAAATGAAAGGTGAATGTCTAACCTATCAGATGCCATGTGTTTTTGTCACTAGACTAATGACTGGTTCTCCGAAATTCACTCTTTAATTATTATAGTGATTTGTTATACTATGTTCATTTTGATATTATTTTTTATTACTTCAAATTGCAAGGATTATTTTTTCAATTGATTTACCTTTTTTGCTACGTACGTACCTTTGCATTCCTTTTCTGTAGTATGTTACGTTTATATTTCATATCGACTTGCATCCAAAAAAAAAGTTCAGAGATTTTATGCTCAAAACGTATCATTTTTTTTTCAAGAAATTAATTACATGTTACTATTGCTAAAGATGCTTATCTTTATGAATACATTCTTTAATCGGTACGTGCAAAATAATTATGCATTTTTAGAAAAGAAACATGTTTTTATACTATAATAATTAAAGCTAGAAAAAATTTCAGATAATTAATTATATTATACATATTCAGATATCATGATCTCCTCAATTCTCCTTGCCTCTCCTCTGACAGAGTCTCCGTTCAGGGGTGCAAATAGATTAGATATTATCCGTCCATATTCGAAAATTAGATGTGAATATTCGATATTTGAATATTTGAGCGAATAAGAATATATATATATTTTAAAATTTTAATTATTCATATCTTTTAGTAGATATATAACATATAATTTAATATATATTATGAAAAAATATGTATATATTTACAAATATCTAATCCATATCTGCTTAGTATCTGTATCAGTCTAATATCTGATTTAAAAATAAAATCAAATAGAAATATGATTGGAAGTGTCTAATTGTCCACAGACCTTTGTCCATAGAAAAACTGACATTTGACTTGCGCGAATACTGTAAAACTAGTCTTACATGTTGTATATTTATACAATATATCACATAAAATATGCTAGTTAATCAAAAAACATCCAGTTAGTATCCAAGTGGTCCCATGATAGTTAGAAACAGATTGCAAGTTGCACAACAAGACAAAAAAATGTACTTTCAAATGGACCACTTGTTGTACTTTCGGAAATTACAGTTATAGAAAGTTATTGGCAGTTAGTGTTAATTATTAGCAGATATTTCGACAAAAAACGTGCTACAATGCAAAATTAAACTTTCCAAATATTTTTTATTATTTTTTTCTTTATTTAATGAACACACAAATAAATCATCAAAATAATCAATACTGTAAAATTGGCCCCTTTAACTATAAAAAATAAAATGTACAAACTATAAAATTGTAGTCATGCAAAATTCACAGATGAAAACGATAAAATAAAATGTTGAAAAATATCAATTTTTAATACTGTAAAAATATCAAGTTAAACTGTAAAAACAAAACATAAAAACTATAAATTTTCAACAATGTAAAACTAGCAGATAAAATTTAAAAAGTATCAATTTTCAATACTATAAAATTGTCAACTTAAACTGTTAAAACAAAACGTAAAAACTATAAAATTTCAATAATGTAAAATAAGCAGATGACAATGATAAAACAAAATATAAAACTACAAAATTTCAATACTATAAAACTGTCAATTTAAACTATAAAAACAAAACATACAACCTACAAAAAACCAATACTATAAAATTGCTATATCTAAACTATAAATCAATTGCATGTATACAACATCCAGAACATCAAAAATAAAAAGTGAAAAAATAAAAACTATAACACTTCAATACTATAAACTAACATATGTTAAATACAAAGATAACAATTACAAACTATAATACATCATTGTTCACCAAAAAACAACAGTTCAAAAGCATATGTTTAACACAACCATAATATTCAGCACACAAATATATCTATCGAATTGCAAATGTTGTTCGCCACTACTTTTTAATCCAAATCGCAAATGATGAAAATCATAGATGATTCATCGTGTTCTTCTTTCAAAAGTGAAATCGAATACTGTAAAACAAAATATCAAATCCCATAAGTTCTTAAATCAGAAAATTCAAATCAATGACATTACAAATTCAACCTTCCTGTTTGACAATTTTTGTAAAATATTGTATAGCTATAATATGAATACTGTAAAGTCATAAGATAAATACTGTAAAACAATAATGTCCATATTGTAAAACAACAAGATGAACAGTCGATCCATAAAAAATTAGAAAATAAACCAGATCAATAGCTGACATATTATATCAAATTCGATTAGACTCAAAATATTACCAGATCTGATTAAGATCAACCAGAAACAACGAATCTGTAGCGATATAGCTTGCCGTCTCAACACCGTTAGAAAATTAGATTAGATCATGACAAACCAATATATGTCTACAAAATTGTTCATGACAAAAACAAAATCCAACTAATGCTCCACAACAGGACAATTTTGACCCATTCTAATCTGGACTATGCAAATTGATACACCAGTTAAAAAGTACTCTACGTAAATACTATCATTATTTAATTGGAAAAAGAAATTTTTACCATAGACAATTAAAAACAGATCTCCAATTCCATCAAACTCGAAAATTCATGAAGAGCAAAGATAAAAACAAACAACGAATTGATGAAGAAAAATCAACGATTGAGGCTGCTGCTCCTCTTCCTTTGTCATCTATGCATTAATTAGGAAAATCAAAATTCAAAATCGGTTTGATCAAAAGAGAAAAGAAGTAGATTTAATTATCTTGAGAGGTGACGAGGCAATGAAAGAAGCTAGAACGATTCCCTTCTCCAATAAAACTTACTCACCTAAATCAGTATAAATAGCTTTGGAAATCTAAATAATTTCCTCTCTCTTCGATCTTCTTTTAAATTAGCTCAACGAAAGGAGCGAAGATAAGAAAGAAACCATACCTCATATTTCTAGAGCTCAAGTTTGATTGGGGAATCTAGATGGTGAAGATCGATAAAGTCTTCACGATGTGCTGAGCAGCCATGATCTCTTTCTCTTATCTATGTTTGCCGGAGCCACTGACATCGGTGCCGTATAGGGTTCTGACGAGCTTGAGTGTGTGCAGCGATAGTGTTAATCAGATAGGAAAATTAAAACGGAGAGGAAAGAAGAGATTGAGAAAATAAAAGCTGATTGGAAAAGTTCGAACCATTAAAATTAATTTGAAAAGCCGTTAGTGTGGGGATTTTCTTATCCATTTAAGTCTCTTGTGGAAAAAGTGTGAACAAGGTGCTGTGGATAGAAATATTTTCTCAATATGATTTGACCACTATTCGACCCGTATCTGATCTGTTTGCAGTTTGCACCCCTATCTCAGTCTCTCTCTAATTCTACGAAATCAGTAAATAAATTGAATAAAATCAAATAATCATATCCTCGAAATTCAGAAATTCAGATGGAATTTCTTTATTGAACTGAACGGTTTGTTCTTCAACTTTTCTTAAATAGAAAAATCAAATATTCATTAAATTTGAAAATTAGATTTTTTTTTTTAGTTTGCCGAGCATAGTTGAAACAAAATGATAAGTTTTTGGGTTCCATAAGTACTCTAAAAATTGAAAAAATGTCCTGATAATAATTATAAACAATATTGAAAAGTTTGTTATGGACTTGTACATTGCTTTCCTCCAATAGAAAAAAAGGCGTGCACTAACTTTTGATTTGGTCAGAATGACTTTTCTTGACAAGATTTTTTTGGGTCCTTTGTTAGTAACATAACATAACATAACATAACTGTGAAAAGGTAATATGAGAATCATATTATGCGAACATGATGGATGCCCTCTACTCTCTACAAGTAACCCAAAAGTTGTGTACATCACTGGTCATGTTCAAAAGCAAAATTCCAATCAACCATCTTTTTCTCCCAATTATATATTCCACCATTAATTGTAAATTGACTCCCTAATCCCTATCTCATTAATTGCATGTTACTGACAAAGTCTTGCTTTTGAAAATTATTTATTTTAACAATTTTAATATATATTTTTTTTAAAAAGTTATAATCCAACATTGTTGAAAAGATCTACATGTTGTACATATTATGTTCATAAAAAACGATCAAATTTAATGTATGTTTCCACATACATTAAGTGGCTCAAAAGATTAAAATTTCTTGAGGTATCATCAAATTTGATTATTAGTCTATTTATATGTTCAATAACATATTTACATATTTATTTTTAATTTTCACTTTATTTTAGAATTGTCAAGACAATTTTATCAAGTGAATCCTCCTCATTATTAACTAATATACAAACGAGGTGTTAATTACTGTCGTTGTAACTTATGCATGTATTATAACATCTTTATGGAAACAATGAATGTCAAAATCATTTTTTTTTTAATTTTCACAGAAGTTGCGAAGTCGTGAGGAGGAATCGAATTTACAACCTTTGGGTACAACAACTTTAGGACTTTTTTCTAACTAATTGTGTGCCTCTCATTTCTCATGTCAAAATCATGTTGGATGACAAAATTTGACATTGTGTGATAATAACGAAGTACAATGCATGCATTCTTAACATTTTCTTGAATTAAAGACATGAATTGGAGTCACTTACTGGTCCTATTTTGTAGCGAAGTTGGATGATAAAATTTGACATTGTGTGGTAAACTTTTTGTAGTAACAAAGTACCATGCATGCATTCTTAACATTTTCTTGAATTAAAGACATGAATTGGAGTCACTTACTGGTCCTACTTTGTAGCGAAGTTGGAGATATTGTACGAGGAAATTAGAGAGGTCCCTATTCTAACATGAAGTTTGTATTAATTGAACAATCCAAATTAATTAATGGCCAATGAATAACATCTGGTACAAAAACCCATAAATGAAAATGAATTCGCTAGTGTGGGAATTGAAGTGAAATTAATAAGGGATGGAATTGGAGAAGGATGAAGGAAGGAGTCGCTTTCCATCCCTAGCAAGCTGCCCCCAGACCATGATCCATGATCCATCTCTATCTCCAACTTTTTCTTTTTCCTTTTCCTTTATGAGCAGAGAAGAGAGCACCCCTTGCATTATTAAATCAAATCTTGTTACCATGTCAATCATCCATCCAACATTTATATGGCTACAAGCCTACAAGCCTTCCAATACACAAATTAATGTCAACTAGCTAGCACCAGATAGAGGAGCTGCTGGCTGCTGCTGTAGGAACCAAGTCGGTGCTTCAATTGCAGCTACAGCAGCTGCTCCTGCACCTCTGCCATATATCCCTCTGAAATGGAACAGTAATCAATCACATGCATCATGCATCATGCATGCTATATCACTATTTATTTTATTTTGTTATCTAAATTTAGTACTTACAATACCCACATGCTGTTTTTTTTTTGTTTTTTTTTGTGAAGGCTAGTGAGTGAGCTACAGATAGCTCATCAACAATTTTAATTGGTAAAATATCTCATTGTTTGTTTTTATTTTTAAAATTTTAATAACTCAAATCTCAAAATATAAGTTCCACATATAATTTATGTAATTTTTACAATAATTTGGGTTCTATTTTAACTGACACGAATGAACGAACTAGCATGAAGTCACACACACAAATGCCAATCTTTTTAAGTTTAGATTTTCATCAAAATAAACATAGAATATTGTGATTTTAATAATATAGATCACATCTCATGATTAATAAAGGATTTCAAAAATGAAGATTTGATAGATGTTAGAATTCTTCTCAAATTTTAAACATATATATTTTAAGGAGGAAGGATTAAATTACAATAATTTTTGAGTTACAACAAGTTACCACAACCATTTTCTACATTTTCAAAGTTCAAATTATTGATCCAAAATGTTAAATGCGATCTCTACGATAAAATGTGCTTAGAGACCAAATTTTACATATTTTGGAATTTTTTTTACTATTTATTAAGATGGGTACAAAATTCAATGGCCTGAATTTGATCTTAATAAATAGTAAAAAAATTCCAAAAAATGTAAAATTTGATCTCCAAGCACATTTTATTATAGAGATCATATCTAACAATTTGAGTCGACGATTTGGACTTTAAAAATGTAAAAAATGATTGTGGTAACTTATTGTAACTCAAAAATTGTTGTAACTTGATCCCTGCTCTATTTTAAGACAATCAATGCTCAACAAAAAATCAGGCTTCAAAATTATATTAGTCGCCTTTCAGAAAATCATTATATGGTGCAAAAAAAAAATACATATGAAGTATAAATAACTGTTAGTATCCCTCTATTATACACTCTACAAAAATTACTCTATGTAACAAAAACGATAATCTTGAAATGTCACTTAAAAAAAACCGCAAAGATAATACTAATAGTATCTGCACTGTATCTTCGGGGGACCACATAAAATTAAATGCAGAAACATAACTTCCTGCAAGGACTGCAAAATCTCCACAAATTTAATTTTTTTTCTAAATTATTAATACCTAAGCAATTTTTTATTTCAAATGAGATCCATGATGACGTACCTTTAGACTCGTCGTCGCACAAGTATTTATACGTTGTCGCACAAATATTTATATCTATACGTGCAAATATTTTTTACATATGACACTGAAAGTATTAATATCTAAGTTTGAAAGTATTTATAATTATACACTGAAGTATTTATACATATGAGATCAACTATTTTTGTTAGATAAAGGCTGATGCGGGAATGATTGGAGAACTCGAAAATGGATAATCATAACAAGTTACGCATCAAAGTATTACTATTTTTTTTAAGTGTTAATATCCTATCTTCTAAGTATTTATAACTACGAAGGTATAAATATCTAAGTATTTTTTATATATGACACTGAAAGTTTTAATATCTAAGAACTGAAAGTATTTATATCTATGCACTGAAGTATTTATTCCTATGAAGTCAACTATTTTTATTAGAGAAAGGTTAATGCGGAAATCAGAGCGGGGAATGTAAACTATATAATTAGTGGGGACTGGGGACCATAATACATTTATTCGGATACTGTAGCACGTGGGTGTACTGTAGCTCAGGTATTGTATCACGAGTATTATATCGTGGATACTGAAATAATTATTTAAAATATATATATATATATATATATATATATATATATATATATAGAGAGAGAGAGAGAGAGAGAGAGAGAGATGGGCTATGGTGAGTTGCGAAGTAAAACGCATTTCTACTTCACGCCGTATTTTTATTTTTTAAAGTCCAAACGACCAATCCGAACTGTTAGATGTTTAATCCATATTGAAATGTGCTTGGAGACCAAATTGTACATTTTTTTGGAATTTTTTTACTATTTATTAAGTATTTTTGAAAATTGTTGTTTTGCTGTAAACAGTAAAATTTTCTGGACCATCAGATCAGCGACTTTCAAAATTGCTTAATAAATATTAAAAAAAATTCCAAAAAATGTAAAATTTAGTTTCCAAGCACATTTCAATATGGAGAACAAGATGAACGGTTTGGATCGACATTTTGAACTTTAAAATCACAAAATATGAGGATGAAGTAAAATAATCGCTTTTTTTCGCAACTCAATGTAGCCAATCTCATATATATTTATATATATATATATATATAAATTTTGCATTTCAGACGGCTGTTTTGAGAGGTTAATTGTAGAGCAGACTGACAGCTTTGTGTGTATGCAAAATAAGTAATTTGGGTACTGAGCCAATCCTTTGGTTGTTTGCTTCTTTACAGTGGGGGGTCTGTTTGCTCTACAACAGGCTGAGGCTCTACTAGCCAATAGGCATAGCGTCACCCCCACAGCGCAATTGAAATCCATCCCATGCATGCCACCATCTCTCTCTCTCTCTCTCTATCTCTGACTCTCTGTCTTCTGCGCGCGTATACACAGCGTAAAAGGAAACCGTATCATTAGGTGTCACGCTGTCGCATGGCCTATGAGTGTGCACCTAAGCCTAAGCAACCTTACATTTTTTTTTTTTTAGCTGTCAAAAAAAGACTACGCACTGCTATAGTGATGGAATTTGCACCGAGAATAATAATATTAATGCACCATAATAATAATAAATTTTACATTATTAAGCATTTTATTATTTTTTAGATAAATAAAAAATTATTATTGCAGAACATTCTATACCATAAAAAATGGATATTTACACTGAATTCGTTCCACTTTGCTCCCCGTCTTTTTTTTTTTTTTTTTTCTTTTGTTGAATTAACAGATAAGTCTACAGACCGGAGAGGGTAAGACCTATATCCTAAAAAATAGTAAAAGAAGTCTAAAAAATTTAAAATTTAGTCTCCAAGCATATTTTATTATGAAAATTAGATTAATCAGTTAGAATTGACTATTCAAATTTTAAAAATAGAGATAAAGATGTAGAGCATAATTGAAATATAAAATCATGATACATTTGAACTCTTCTCCTAAAATATTTATATTTAATGCAAAAGTTATTTATATGTATATTTTGTAAGTATATATATATATATATATTAAGAGTGAGACTATAGTACTATATGTACATTGCATAGTGATCCATACTATAAATTAATATATTTATTTTTAAAGTTTAAATAGTCATCTAATCGTTTAACACGAACTTTATATGAAAATGTAATTGTAGATCAAATTTATCTTCTTAGATTCTTTTTACTATTTATTTAAATAGGTAAAATCACTTGATTAAAAAAATTAGACTATTCAACATAGTGATTTTTTGTTTATCTAAAAAATAATACTTTCTTTAAAATGTAAATTTTTAGTATTCAAGTAGATATCTTTGATATTTTTTATATGAAAATTATGTTAAATGGTTAAGGACAACTGTTTGAACTCAAACAAAAACTTTAATCCATAGTATCATAGCCTCACTAATATATAGTAATAAAGTATACAATTTTTTTTTGTTGTAAGCAATTTTCTGTGTTGTTTTACTAATTTGCAAACTATATAAATATTAAATTTTTACAGTTTCTTTGTTCAAGATGTATGCAAGATTAGTTCTTTTATCCGAAGATCAAAGCAAGTCAAAGTTACATATCATGACAAATTGAGATGACAAGTTGTATAAGATAATCATATACTTGATCTACGTGGGCTTTAAAAAATGATTTGATAAATAATGATTTGATGGATGACTCACACGAGCAAATTGGAATGTTGGATATTGACGATATACTGCATCATAAAGATTACGAAAGATCATGAAGATTATGAAGATCATTTTATCATTTTTTATTTATGTCCAAAAATATGGTAAAATAGATATGAGGTTGCGACCGTCTGAGTCTAGCCTTTGCAAGGCTGGAAGTCAAATTCAAAACAACTAGGTTGGTCTATACTGAAAACTAGACACAAGCAAAATTAATAGGCCAATTCCTAAATTATGTAGATCTAGTAATCTGTATTTGGTCATTAGCTATTCTTTTAATCTCATGATAAATAGAGGGCTCTATCGTCTATCTAAGGGGACAGAGAATACCCTCACAAACACAACCTTTGAAAACATTTGAGAGGTTTAGCCTAGTTCATCGTTATTTGTACCTAAACTTCAATTATCTTCTCAAAAACCTCAGATATACTTCACACAAATTGATTATTGTGAGATTAGAGTGAAAGTTAGTGAGTTTCTAGACTTAGAGCCTTTTGTTGCTCTCCAACTTCAAACCGTGGGCTTGCTTCTGAACCGTGTTTGCTCACTTTTTTGCTTGGGTCTTAAGTGTCCACTTCTCTGTTATTTGGGCCGTCGGAGTGTTGTATCGTCAGTTTCAACTTGTATTTCTTTTAGCATTGGATAATAGAAATGTGCGCCTAGTTTTGGTTGCATAGGTCCTTCAGTTGGCCGAAACTTCGTTATCAACTCCTGTTTCACTTTCTCTAACTCTATCTATTTACTTTATTGCGCTTTATTTATTTAAATTTATAAGTTCTTGATTTCACACACATGAACGACTTTTAAACTTGAATATCCAACTGATAGAATTTAAATTTTAAACAGTCTCATATTCATCCCCTCTAGATGTCATTAGGAACATCAACTTTATAATTTTTTTCTTATACAAACTAATGTTCAAAATAAAATTCCAAGTTAAAAGACTTGGCCGGCTTAATAAGTAAAAATAGAGAATAACTTTTAATCATGATAACGTGAGGTATAAATATTTTTTCATTGAGTGTAAACACTTTTAAAAAGTATAATGGACATATGTCAGTTACAACCTTATAGATAAGGACATGCATGCACTTGTCAATACTAAAAAATCATGCAATATGCCTACATGGTAAGAAACATCCTTGTTTTTCCTATGATCATGTGGTTGTATAGTTTTCTTTTTATATGATGAAAATAAATAGATGTTGTTCCATATATTTTTAAAGTTGCAAATATTTTCTTCCTATTTTTATAGAGGAGAGATCCACTTATATACACTCTTTTTTAGTGACACTGAATTACACCTTATATTTTCAAAATTTTCAAAGACCAAACAATCAATTTAAACTATTCAACATGATAGTTACATTAAAATGTGCTTGCAGATCGAATTTTACAAAAAAATTTAACTTTTTTACTATTTATTCAATATTTTACAAAATCGTTGTTTCAGACCATTGAATATTTTTACTCATCTTAATAAATAGTAAAAAAATCCAAAAAAATGTAAAATTTGACCTGCATGCACATTTTAATATATCTATGATGTTGAACAATTTGGATCGACTATTTGAATTTTGAAAATATAAGGTATAATCTAGTGCCACCAAAAAATAGTGCATGTAAGTGGATTCCTTCTCATTTTTAAATTTAATTAGTTGAATAAAAGTATCACATCACCAAATCTATGTGCGATGTCATGCAAAAGAAAATTTATTCTGAGTTGTAATTTAATGTACAAATAAATTGTGCTGTGATAATATGAAAAAGTATATGAGAACCTTTCATCCTGAATTTATAACGTCACAACTGATATAATAACGAAATTCAGACAAATTTTTATTTAGTAATGTAAAAGGTAAAAGTATGATCCAACTTCCAATATTTAATACATAATCAAACAATATATATTCAAATTGTATTCAACTTTATTTTTGGACCATTTATATATGTTGGGTTTCATTGAACGGTTCAAACTCATTAGTTTAGCTTAACAGCGGAAGTGTGTAAAACAGAAATTTTACGGTTAAGTTAAGCTAAAAATTAAACGAGGTATGTCAGGAAACCTTCCAAGGCGGTCCACCTTCAGTATTCCTTCGGCATCAAAACCTCATTTAATTTATTTACAGATCTACTCTATAATTGATTTTCTAAAGCATTAAATCTATTTACAAATTAAATAGATTAATATAACAATTTATACCTTGATTCCAAATCTCAGTTGGAATGCAGATCGATCGAGTAGAGCCTCACCAGGGATGGAATAGACTCACAGTATCACACGTGTGATACCTCTATTGGTTATCCACCACGACTAACCAGAGAGCGATTTATTTCTTTTACCAGAAATACCGTAAACCGCAAAATTCTGCAAAAATACTATTCACCAAAACTGTAACCGAGAATGAGAGAAAATAGAAACTTGAATCGATCAGACAGATCAGATACGATATATGTGAATTAGTGATTTTTCTCTCCACCCCTCCACCCCTATTCATAGGGTTTAGGGTCAGTTGCCAAAAGACCAAAATGTCCTCCAAGTTCGGCCTATTTACAAGATATGTCATTGAATGGATAAGGATGACATGTCGTGTGGAAAAGATCGATGACGTGTCATCTGGATAGGATCGATGACATGTCATGCGGATAAGGACGAATTTGACAAGACCCGAATGCCCTCGGCCCGAACACAAATAATGTTCGTATAATTATTCTGAACAATTATATATATTTTTTCTGTGGTTGTTTGTTTTGGTATCGATAACGTGTCATCTGGATATGATCGATGACATGTCATGCGAATAAGGACGAATCTGAAAAGACCCAAATGCCCTCAGCCCGAACACAAATAATGTTCGTATAATTATTCTGAACAATTATATATATTTTTTCTGAGGTTGTTTGTTTCAGTATCGATGACGTGTCATCTGTATAGGATCGATGACATGTCATGCGGATAAGGACGAATCTGAAAAGACCCGAATGCCCTTGGCCTGAATACAAATAATATTCGTATAATTATTCTGAACAATTATATATATTTTTCTTGCGGTTGTTGTTTCGGTAATTTATACAACTTGTCATGCACATTTATAAATTAACCGATTAACTTTTATACAACGTGTCACACACGTTTATAAATTAACCAATGTTTTTGCTTGTTATTTTTACATAACATTTATAATTTAATTATAACACGTATAATTAATTATAACCATCTTACTATTGATCATAACCAATTTATAATCAATCACAATAAGATTCTCTGATTAACTTCTATATGGTGTGACCCAATAGGATCTGTATTATGTTGGTAAATAGAGTTAAAACTGTTTTAACTTCTATAATCATGGGTGGCGTCTAGCAACACATCATGACCATCCAATTACACAGATGATGCTGTACTGTACAATATCACGATCCAGTAAATAATTTACTTGTGTCTGTTCTTCTGTCTCATAGCTATCAGATTAGTTTCAAGGTAGATGTGTGTCATTCTTGCTAACTGAATCTTTTCTTGATCTTGAGCAGATTATCAAATATAATTACTCTTGTAATTATACCGCTAGCAGATAATCTTACTCTATCAAGGGGCCCAGTGATGCTATAGCTCATATAAAATACAAGGGACAAATAGTACTTTTGGTAAACTATCACTTCCTCAACTAAGCTATACATATGGGAATGCTACCGTTATGACTGCTTTTTACGGACAGCGGTGGATAACAATCACACATACATATTTCTCAGTGGGAACAATAAATACCTCATACTGTAGAACGTGACACTGAATGAAAATATAAATGACACGAACACAATTCTATTTAATGTTTTATTCGGGGTCTGTCAAATACCATGTTCCTAGAACATGTATCTATGTGATTAAAATGACATCTCGTGTCAGGTAGTTTGTAAAACTTAATCATCTTTTAATTCACATACTAACCTTATCGCGGTAATTAGTGTTCCTGCTAATTATCTTGGTCAGTGATTTTTTAAGAGTATATATCATCTATATTATGGAGTTTCACAATTTCAGTCATGAACTTGAAATGATACATAAATTCAATAATACTCAAGGTAACAAAATGGTATATAAATAAACATTCAATTCATGAATAAAACTTTATGATAATTTATCGTATTATTGACTTCTAGATTATTACAAACTAACAATATATCTATTTTTTTATTTTTATCGAATTATCTCAAATAAATTATCGAGTTAATTTGTCAAGTGATCTATCAGGTTATATAAATTATGCAGACCCAACTAATTTATCAGGTTGTATGAATTTCTAATGTACGAGTTGAAACTACATTTGTATAAAAACTAAAGCAATTAATATTATTAGTAAGTAATTCAGCCAGAGGAAACCTATGCTTTCAAGTTATAGAGATGAAATCTGCCTATAGCATTTTACTTTATACTATATAGAAATTAAATTAAATAGAAATACAAAAATTTAAAAGAAAAAATGGAATCAATTGATAATATTTCTTTATTGTGGCTCTGCCACTGAATTCAGTTGATTTAATCTATCAGGTTATATAAACAACTATATAAAATTAGAGGAGGAATTCAATTACATCATTTTATGGTGACACATCTTGACATCATATTTTTATAAGTCATTTTTACGATTTTAAAATTCAAACAGTTGATCCAAACCGTTCAATGTGATGTCCATATTAAAATGTCCTTAGACACCAAATTTTACATTTTTTTAGAAATTTATTACTATTTATTTAGAATTTTTTAAAATTATTGTTTTTCAATGATCCAAAATTGCCTAAAAACAATAATTTTGTACATATCTTAATAAATACTAAAAAAATTTCAAAAAATGTAAAATTTGGTCTCCAAGTACATTTTAATATGGAGATCATGTTGAACGGTTCGGATTATTTGTTTGAATTTCAAAATCACAAAAATGACTTATAAAAATATAATGTCAAGATGTGTCACCATAAAATAGTGTAATTAGATCCCTCATAAAATTATATAGTACGGATTGAAAACTAAATTGCATAAACCTAACACAATATTCCTAGTAAGCAATTCGATTTAATCTATCAGGTTATATAAACATTTCAATAAAGTTTTATTGTACGGATTCAAAAGTAAATTACATAAACCTAACGCGATATTACTAGTAAGCAATTCAATTAATTAAATCTATGAGGTTATGTAAGCACCTAAATATATAAATTAAGTTCTATTGTGATTGAAAACTAAATTGCATAAACCTAACACAATATTATTAATTAGTAAGTTATTTAGGTGATTTAATCTGCGTTCATTTATGTAAACCTAAAAGACAAAGTATAATTAAAGGCTAGGAGCTTTATGAAATCTATATATATAGCTTTGAGACAAGGATGGCTCCATCAAACATAACCTATTAATTTAATAGTGGCTCTAGTTCTCTGCCTTAGATTAGATTATTGAGCAAATTATTTTAATTTATTTTAAAGGTGACGTGTCCATCCATATTTCAACATTAAATACAGTCAGATCCCTAATTATGAGAATGATATGACACATTAATGATAGATGGGATATGGATAAAAAAAAATATGTAGGTTTTATTTGCAAAACAGATTGGGTATGATCCGAATATTGTTTAGGAGGCTCCAATTAATTCTAATAATAATCGTCTCAGATATTTTTGCCATGCCATTGCCCTCACTATATTTAATTCTGAGGCATTAATTTCATTTTTTATCATATGCCATCACGGGTTTTGAAGCACAAAATGGTCAGAAACGTGAACTCTACACAAATTAAAGTATATATTTCAATAAAAGAAAGGGATAGTTTCATGTATTCCCTCGAAAAATTCAAAATTATGTATTTGCCCCTCTATAATTCATAATTTCCTATTTACCCTTCTAAGTTTAAAAAACTCACAAATTTATCTAATTAATTGTCTTATTCATTAAAACTCATTTTAACCATTACAAATAAAAAAAAATATATATGTAGCATGCTTAAAACAAATATCCAGTCTTTTAATTAATTATTGGCTGATTGTTGAGGACAAATAATTTGTTTTCTTACTAATAACATGCACACAAATTTATACCTAAATGTTACTATGTATGCATAGTAACATTTAGATAAATGAATCATTTATTGTCGGAAACTGAGCAACATATAAATAGACACTTTATTATAGAGTAAGCAAGGAAGAACAACCAATATGAGCTGACAATAGTTCATGCTCAGATAGAGATGAGTTAACCAACGATCGTCCTTGTCCTCAACAAAACACGTACACTGGGTGAATATCAATATGAGCTTGCGGTGTCTAGCTAGAAGCACTATATATAGCACATTAATTCTCTGTATTATTAGAGAATTAAAGATGAGGAGAGAAGAAGCAAATTAAGAGAGAGAAGAGAGAGGACTTGGGAAATGAGGTAGCTTGTGAAAGAACAAAAACACAATACCAGATTACCAGCCAACACATAAACATATAATATTATTTTAAGGGTATGCTGGAATGAGAACTAGAATAGCTAAAAATAATGAAATTTGAAATTAGTAAATGAGAATAATAGAGAAAAATAGTGATTTTCTATATTAGTATGAAAATAGTGTTATTGGAATTAGTAAAAAATTTGTTTGAATTGTACATTTTAAATAGTGAAAATAGTGTTAATATTAAAAAGATCTGGGAGCTTTTTCTTATTGCAAGAATTCTATACATAGCTCCCAACTCAATTTATCCAACACGGAAGAAGATAATATTACAGTTGTGATATTTACAAAATAATAATATATATAGATTCTTATATATCTACACGTACAGCTAGCTTAGATAAACCGGTGTAGAGATACATGAATTAAAGAAACATGAAATATAGTCAACGCCGGCCAGTCGTGCAGTGTGTGTGTATATATATATATCTGTTGGCCTCATTTTTACATGGATTAATTGTGATCGAATGTTAAAGAAATTATAATTCTACCATGCATGCACCAACAGATCGAACATTAATTTGGGACCCCAAAAGACCAACCTCATGTCCTCATGGTGGCAACTGGCAAGAGAGAAAAAAAATAAATAAATAATTTAGATCATAAATGGGGACCTCGATCGATCGCAATTGTTTGGATTAAGTTGACTGGTCGGATTACTTTGGCTTAAAAAACTTAATTTATTCCTTATAAATTGTTTTCTTGTAAAAACATTATTATAATCTTACACGACCAAATTAACTACTTAATGTCCGAGATACACATATTGCCAGGTGTTATGAACTTTTGATTAACAAATGCACTCGATTAATTTGCTAATTAAAAAGATAATTACCAATAGGATGTTGTCAAGTGTTGAGCATAATTAATTTCATTTATGACTCAACCATTGCTATTTTCTATCCTGGTCTCGTTTACACCACTGTCACTTACAATAATTGCTCTGTTTTTCTTCCCTTCATTCTGCTATATTTGCACAAACATGAAAATTTAAGCATTATTTTCGTTTGAAGATGAATTTTGAGCATATTTTTGCTTCGATAGGTTCAGACTTTACAATTTTACAAAGTAATTCTGTTGGATCTTCCCGGATTTTTTTTCAGAATATTAAAGTTGAAGCATGATAGTAGCGGGGCGCAACTGATGAGCTTCGGATCCAAATCTGTCCGATGCTAGCTCCTTTCAGTCTAATTCACTTCATTATATGTATATATGCGTGATCCGCACAAATATTGATGTGGCATGTACGCATCGTGGAGCCAACCGGACAGAAGGAAGCGATCATCGAACCGATTTGAGTCTGATCCCCATTGGACGCTCACCACTTCCGAAATATAATATCTAAAATGCAAAAAGGCCCTCAGTATCGACAAAAAAATTACTTCATCATAAGAAAATCTCTACTTTTTTTTTGGCAATTTTCAAGAGAGTTATTTTATATTTCTTTCATTAAAAGATTTCTAATTTTTTTTTATTCATAGAACATATGTGAAATGTTTATTGTTTTGCATCTTCTTCCAATATGATGGACGTAAGTTATACCATTTTTGGATCTAAATAATAATTTAATGTAGAAAATTTAATTTTAGTTTTGACGAAAAAGCATGAAGGGCTCAATGGCAACAAATAATAATTTAATGTTAGTAATTAAGATGGAGACATTCTAAAAAAAATGGGTGGTTGAAAATAGGAAAAAATAAACAGTATTGAGAGAGTACATGAACATGCATGTCAGAATAGGATGATAGATTCTTGCTTGATCCGTGATGGCTGTAAAATATTAGCATTTAAAAGGAGGCCCTCCCCTCTCCTTTCTTACACTAATCCCAGCAAGCATCCAACAAAAAGAAATAAACAAAAATTGAACAGAACAGATGACAATCATTGTTAGTGCATGTCATGTTTCCCTTCCAAATAGTGCAATGGGACAGTGACACAGTGTGTGTGTGTGTACACACATCACACACACACACACACACACACTTTCTCTTTCTCTTCCTTTTCCTTTTCCTTTTCTTTTACCTTTGTGAGGCAAGATTCGGTTGGTTTAATTTGTGGACGGGATTGAGCATGCACGCGCTTGTCAAACATATATATGCCATGCTAGTTGCTAGTTGCTAGTTGCTAGTTGCTAGAGAAAGGAGAGAGGAGAAAAATCAAATTGTGATCTGTGTCATGATATATGATTGGCACACACATATATATGCACTATAACAAATGGTTCTCAGTGGACCCATTTAGACATAGATGGATGGTGAGAGGAGAGGAGAGGAGAGGAGAAATCCAACAGTATCTTTCCCCTATCAACTCCGATTGTGACTTAATTGTCACATTTGGCCGCAAGCCCGCAATTCTTGCATTAATTCCATTTGTTCTTCTCATTTACAGACTAGTTGTCGTCTATGATTCATGTTGCATATACAATTTCTAATTAATGTGATCGAAGGGTTAAAAGGTTACTTATAAATAATATTTTAAGTTATAGGGTGGCATACCCCTAATTAAGCTTAATATTTGCCCTGCATGATGCATCATGTAGGAAATGGCACAATCTCATAATAAAGGAGAGATCCACTTGTACTATTTTTTTTGTGATACCGAATTACATTCTAAATTTTCAAAGTTTTTAAAGTCCAAACAGTCGATTCAAACCGTTCAACATGATGGATATATTAAAATGTGTTTCCATATCAAATTTTACATTTTTTTTAAAAAATATTTATTATTTATTAAGTATTTTACAATATCGTTGTTTTCAGACTATTGAATTTTTGAACACATCTTAATAAATAGTAAAAAAAAATATATAAAATTTGATTTGCAAGCACATTTTAATATATCCATCATATTAAACGGTTTGGATCGACTATTTAGATTTTAAAAATGTAGAGTGTAATCCAGTGTTAATATATCCATCATATTAAACGGTTTGGATCGACTATTTAGATTTTAAAAATGTAGAGTGTAATCCAGTGTCGATGGAAAAGAGTACAAATAAGAATCTATCATCCTATTTTACCCCCCACAAAAAATCCTCCAATTTTGCCATCCATGTTTTACTTCTTATAGTAATAATTAGTGGTCCCATTTATCCTAAAAATTAGAAGAAGAAGAAGAAGAAAAATATGTGAAATCTCCGTTCACACGCATACTTAATTCCCCATTCACCACCTCGATCGCCCGAATCCAGTTTACACTTGCAGCAATGTAAAGTATTTACGCAATCGAGGCAACTAGCAGTTTATATTTACAGTGTTATATATATATTTGCTTCACACAATATTTTAAATTACTCAAATCGTGTTCAAAAAGATTATTAGGTTCAAATTCTCTCTCTCTGTCTCTCTGACTCGAATTACTCAATTAGTTAAATTAATGAATTTGAACCTAATAATCTTTTTGAACACGATTTCTATCTCGCATGCGCCCCTCATTTCAGTGTCTTTTTTAGCCATACAATCATGCCATAGTCGATCTTAATTAATATATATGTAATTGATAAGAAGAATTAATATGTGGGCTAGCTAGGCACGTAGTTTGACAAACTAACATATGGGAATGAATATATGGATCCGGAATGGACTGGCACTTTGGTTGGAGTTATAATTTAAAATAAGGCCAGCTAATTAAAATTTTAGCGAAAGCGATATCATGGTGAAATCAGAAGATTTTTAAGTAGAAACTTGCACGCAAAATGTGCGGAAACAGATAAAGTTTTTTTTATTTTTATTTTTATATATAAATAAAAATATTTTTTGTTGTAAACCCAATAAAATGATGAATACGATTATACTAATGTTAAGTTTCTTAAGATGTAAATCTAGACACGTGTGTTTAAACTTTTTGTGAAAAAAAAAATCTGCAATTCGGATATGTTTTCAACCTCCTTAATTTTCCGATTAATTTTGGACCTAGCCAGATAATTACCCATTCTAATAAGTTAACAAAAAACTATAATTATGTTGCATAATGAAAGAAGTTGTAAATAAGAACTAACTTTTGGTTTACTGGAAAAAATAATATTTTATGTGTAAAAGGACACATTTTCTCAAAATCTGAATAGAAAAACATTTATGAATATGAAAATTCTAAAGATTAATTAGATCTCCATTTTCTTCTCTCAAAAAATGTCCCTAAAGTCAGTGAGCCGAAATCTACTTCTTAAAAAAAAAAACATCTTCTAAAAATATACCAATAACTTTATGAAACTAATCCATTAATAATTTGTTTGGGGGGCAAGATTACCTTAAATATTTTTAATTAATAATTAGCCGATGGAGCCAATCTCAAAGTGGCATCTCAATTTTGGTCGCTCAACTTTCAAATAAAAATAGAATTAAACATGCCAAAAAGCTTTTAAAGTCAGAGGGCTCTACCTTTTTTGCACACAGCACTAGAACAATCAGCCAGATTTGCATGTAAAGAGACACCATTCATATATATATGATACACTCAGAAAGAAAGAGAAGTATCTCTCCTTCCAAAAAAATATCTTATAACGCCATTTTTCATTGTCTTTTTTTGAAATCTTTGTAGTGGCTACCAAGTAGCCATTTTTCATTGTCAGATACCAATTTTTCAGTCGGTAAGCGCAGCTTTTCCTCCTACGTAACGGTAAGTAGTGCGGAGTTATCCAATATGCATCAAAATTAATTCGTGCATATTTAATTCACACAAATTTAATTTAATGTTGTTTGTACTAATCTTGATACGGATCAGCTGGCTCTAAACTGGTATTGGACCTAACTTGATCCTATATATACCCATCGGACTGTAGGACCATACCTTAATGCAACCCAAAAGTGCATGCTTAGCCATTTTAATGGTTCAAAACTTTTTATTTTTATATATATTAAAATTTAATTAAACCTTTTTTTTTTATATATATATATACTTCAGTTCCCTTGTAAAATAAAATATATGTCTGTAGTCTAACGGTAAGAATTTCAAATTGTGTGACTGTAGAGATTTGAATTTAAAGTTTAAATATATATTTTTGCATTTTACATTTCAGCCTCGATCCCTATCTAAATTTTCTGATTAATTCATCCATATTGTTATGTCCCTAATGTAATGTGTATAGTGTGACATTAGCAATTAGCATTGATAAAATCGCTTCTAATTTTGTGGAGGCGGTTCTAAACATTGCAAATTAAATAAGAGATTCGCGATCTCTCCACTGATCACAGTCATCGTATGGAGCTCGATCGCTTCACTTGGTGTGCTAATATGATTGAAGTGAGCGATTGGGATCGAGGAGAAATGAGGATTACACGACCAAGACATAAAAGAGGAGAGGAGAGAGAAGCAGTTTAAAGACTTAATTAACCTTCTCTACACTAATTTGGTGGTTACAAAATTTTTAATAATTTGTATATAGAGTTCATCTCTTCTTCCTTCATCTTCTCTCCTCGTTTTATTAAAATTTAATGTTTTAAAGCAAATAAATATAATCCAGTTAAAGTACGATCACTCTTCCTCTTCCCCTTCCCTCTCCTCTCTATCCTCTTCCAAAAGAGACGGTGAGAGAATCCGAAAGAAACATCATATTGTAATGAAGCAGGTAAAAAAGCCACTGTACATCCTGAATTGGGCACTATCTCTCCAATTTTATTTAGATTTTACTTTTCTTGTAACTTTTTTAGATGTAGGTTTTATCCAAGAAGTGTCTAATTGTCTACAGACTTTTGTCCACCATTTATCCACAGATTTGACTTGCGCGAATATTGTAAAACTACTTTTACATGCTATATAATTATACAATATATCACATAAAATATATCAGTTAATCACAAAACATCCAGCAACTATTTGAAGTGGTCTCATAATAATTAGAAACAGATTGCAACTTCCACAACAGAATAAAAAAATGTACCTTCAATTTGTACTTTAAGAAGTTGCAGTTATAGGAAATTATTGGCAGTTAATATAAGTTATTACATAAAACTACTTGTGCAAATACTGTAAAACTACTTCTACATGTTGTATAATTATACAATATATCACATAAAATATATCAGTTAATTACAAAACATCCAACAACTATTTGAAGTGATCACATGATAGTTAGAAACAAATTGCAACTTCCACAACATGACAAAAAAATGTACTTTCAAACTATGCTTTCAGAAGTTGCAGTTACAAGAAATTATTGGCAGTTAATGTTAGTTATTAGCACTTATGTTGACAAAAATCGTGATAAAAAGGCAAAATAATGATACTGTAAAATTATCAAGTTAAACTGTGAAAACAAAAGGCAAAACTATATATTTACCAAATTGTAAAATTAGCAGTTGAAAACGATAAAATAAAATGTTAAAAAATAAAAATTTCAATACTGTAAAATTATCAAGTTAAACTGTGAAAACAAAAGTTATAAACAATAAATTTACCAAATTATAAAAATAGCAAATGAAAACGATAAAATAAATATTAAAAAATATTAATTTTCAATATTGTAAATTTATCAAGTTAAACTATAAAAATAAAAAGGTAAAAAACATAAATGTACCAAATTGTAAAATTAGCAGATGAAAACGATTAAACTGTATTTAAAAAATATGAATTTTCAATACTGTAAAATAGTCGACCAAAAGTGTGAAAACAAAAACCAATACTGTAAAATTGCTATATCTAAACTATAAATCCAGAATATTCAGAATAAAAACACAAAAAAATAAAAATAACAATAGCTCAACACTGTAAACTGACACATCTTCACTACAAATATAACAATTTCAACTGTAACACAATTGCTCAACAAAACACATTAGTTCAACACAATCTGTTCAATTGTAAAATAAACAAGTTGTTTTGAATACTGTAAAACCACAAGATGCATATTATAAAACTACGAGGTGAATATTATAAAACAACCTGATTATGCTCCAAATTGCCTCGCTCTTATCTCTCTTCTCTAAATCACCTCACTCTCATCTCTCTCCACCAAATTGCTCCTCCATATCGTCTCTCTTAGATCGTCTCTCCACATTAGAATCTAAGAAAGATGCCGGAGAAGTCCGTCAGAGAGAATAAAGTGGTATATGTTAATTGACTATTTCAGAGACGACAAAATCCCGTCGTGTTCTTCTTTCGAATGTGAAATCGAATACTGTAAAACAAAATATAGAATCATGTAATTTCGTACATCATACAATTCAAAACAACGACATAAAGAAAAAGAAAACAAACTATGCATTTCAAATCAGACCATCAGATAATGCGAGACCCGTTATTGAACAGTAAATGATACAATTAAAATTCAAATCAATGTTCATATAATGCATACATGCCTGAGACTACATCAATTCAAATGAAACTTCAATAGAAGCAAAGAAATCATAATCATCAATTCAAATCAATAAAAGGAACAAAACTTAAATCGATTAGTAAATAAACAAGTTGTTTTGAATACTGTAAAACCACAAGATGAATATTGTAAAACTACAAATTGAATACTGTAAAATAACTCGACTATGTTTCAGATCACCTTCCTCTTATCTCTCTTCTCCAGATAGCCTCACTCTCATCTCTCTCCACCAGATCGCCTATCTTAGATCGTCGTACGCTCGTACTCTCGTACTCCGTCACCTCTCTTAGAGAAGAAAGTGCCGACGAGTAGTTGTACGCTTGTACTTCGTCGCTGCCGCCCGTTTGGCACTGTTGGTCATCAAGACAGTAGTGTTCGAAGCATAGCAGAGCGCTGCGGCCGGTGATCTGCTGCCTCCGACAAGGTTGATTGGAGTAGCACGGGATACTTGAGCAAGGCGGAGAAGTTGAGTAATGGAGAGATCGAGAGAAGATCTAACAAAGAAAAGGTTGGGATCTTGGAGTTTAGATAGGGTAGCAGAAGACGATGAGCAAGGAGAAAAGAAAGAGAGAGAAATTCATAAAACGAAATCTGATCGACAATTTGAGAAATAAAATTCGAAAAGTTACAACATGTTTAAATAGAGCAGAGGAGACTGTTAAAACTCGTTAAAAAGTGGGAACCAGATAATACAGTGGACAAATGGTGGACAAAAGGTAATGGACGAAAACCTTTTCTCTTTATCGAATGAAGTTACGGTGCTATACATATCACATATTGATCTATATTTTGAATTTGTGAATTTGTTTTCAAAATTCAAATAGTTGATCCGAACTATTTATTATTATTTTTATGTGAAAATATACTTGGGAACAAATTTTACATTTTTATTTACAATTTATTAATTATGTTTATAAATAGACAAACAAATCGCCAACATAATAATTAAATCATGTAATGTTTTACATTTATTAGTAAATTTTTTTTTTTTAAAATACAAAATTTGTTGTCCAAGAATATGTTCATGAAAAAAATCATATTTTACAATATGAATTTACTATTTAAATTTTGAAAATAAAAATATAAATTCATAATGCATATTGATGTAATATGCTAGGGCTAGTAACGAGCCAGCTCAGTCCGAGCTAGACCAAGCTCATAGCTCGCTCGTTTTAACAACGATTGAGTCATGAGCGAGCCAACATACGGATCCAAGCTAAAAAATTGGCTTGTGACTCACTTGTTTTGGCAACGAGCGAGCTGAGCCAGCTCGTGAAAGGTTGTGGACCAAACGCTCAAATGTATTAGATAATATATTATAAAGTCAACTACTATAAATTAAATTTGTAACTAAATTCATACATGCTAAAATACTAAATTTCCAAATTCATACAAACATAGTTCACAAAATAAATTTATGCATACTAAATTCACATAAATTCATACCAATTTACAAATTCGTACTTAAAACAAGCTGGCTAGCCAGCTCGCGAGTAAGCTAGATCCCAGCTCAAACTTGTTAATTTTGAATCGAACTAGTGATGAGCTGACTCGTTAACAGCTCAATTCACTAACAAATAAGTTATTAGCGAGCGAGTCAGATATAAGTTACAATCTGTCCACAAGGTACGAGTTTTTTTGTCACCTCCGAGAGTTTCACAAGGGGACTAGAACAGGATACGATACCATGAGACAAAAGATCTTCAGAGATTCGATATAGGCATATCGCGGTAATCACTTTTATTAATTTTTATATGATTCCTTTTGCTTTGTGTTGCTCAACATTTTTCAAACTCAACAACAGCTATAGTTATGGGCCGGGCCGAGCCTGGGCTTTCCTCCATACAAGAATATGTATTTACTCTTTTGAAGATAAAAGGGACCACGAGAAGCCTTCTATTTGTTTATTTTTTTAAATGGGAAAAGTTTGACACTTGCACTGAAAATAAATTTGGTTCTAATTTATTTTATTTGTCTATAAAAAGTTGCTGTTTCCGTTAAACTTGGAGCTAAACAAAAAAGCAGGTTTCAATAATATAGAACCACATGCTCCTACTGTCAATGATAATAATTAACAAGATGTTTATTTATTAAAAAAAATATAATTTTCTATATCTCTAAAACCTATGTCTAATCAAGTTGGCTGTACTGACACATTTACTTTATTCAACTTCAAGAGATATATTTAGTAGTGCTAACTAAAGTTATTCATATATGATTATTTATTATTATTATTATTTTTTTTCTTGCTGCTTTTTATGACTAGATAGCACATAGCAAACCATGCTATGCAATTTTTAAATCAGACAGTTAGAATTGAATAGCAACGGCCTACTTTGTAGGCATGAATAGCAACACTTGCAAGTTGCAACCTATATTTAGGATATAATTTTGTTCTTGGGACCTGAAACAAGTAGGAATTAGATTCGGAATAAGACTTGTTTCCTATTTTAACAATTGCAGTAGTCAGTAGTCAGTAGTCAGTAGTCAGTAGTCAGTAGGAAGGTATGGATCTAGTGATTGCTATAAATTAAATCCCATGAACTGCCAGAAGAAAGTATGACATATGTAATGCAATATGCTACATTACAAATTACTTAAATGGTCCCTAAATAAACATCCGCTCTCATGTGGTCCCTAAATTATCAATGTTTTCTGGTCTCTTACTGTTTGCACATGTTCTTTTATGTTGGTTTGGTACATAGAAATATTTCGGAAGTACTAATATATAATGAAGTAAATTGCATTATAGTCAAAATATTGTTTCTCTTTTTTGCAACATGGTCAAAATATTGTAGTAATATGAAATATATAAAGAGGATGTATCACTTGACAATTGTTACTTTTAATATCACGATAATGAATTTACAAATTTAATAAATTGAAATTAATAGGTAAATTTATAGGTTTTATAGATAAGCTAACAATTAAATTTCAGGTAATTCAAGGATTGTTTTATGACATTGAAACTTCAAACCACTTCATGTACAATGAAATATATATATTTGAAATATTCTCGTTATATACATTATAACATGATATGCGGATAATATAAATCATTCATATAATATTAGATTTTAAACTTATTCTTTTTTTTTTAAATTGACAAAACAAAAAATTGTCATGTGATTCTTATATATAAATTATTTTTGAATTGAAAGATATCTCATTGATATTCTTACTTTCATTATAAGCATCAGCAATTAATATAACAGTTTGCTCTTCTTGGTGAATTTAAAATAGCGATATATATATAGAGTTAGGCTGGGGTGCTATGGATAGCATAGTGACCTCTCGTGCTACAGCTCAATATTCAAGTTTTTAAAATCCAAACAGTCGATCCGAACCATTCATTGTTTAATCCATATTGAAATGTGCTTGGAGACTAAATTTTACATTTTTTGGAATTTTTTTACTATTTATTAAGTATTTTTGAAACCGCTGTTTTCCAGTGGTGCAGAATTTTAATAAAAACAGCGATTTTGAAACTATCTTAATAAATAGCAAAAAAATTCCAAAAAATGTAAAATTTTGTCTCAAAGCACATTTCAATATGGATTAAACAATGAACGGTTCGGATCGACCGTTTGGATTTTAAAAACTTGAATATTGAGCCGTAGCACGGGAGGTCACTATGCTATCCATAGTACCCCAGCCTAACTCTATATATATATATATATATAATTCTAAGAATATTCAAAAAGTTACTTGAATTAAAACATTTTAACCTTAACATATAACAACACAAATAACTAAAATAACAAAATAAACAAACACTCTCCTATGGTGGTAGATACCGACGATCTTCAACATCAACTACTCAACGATCAGAGAAAAGGAGAGATCTTTTTTTTTGTTAGAGTTGGGTGCAGGGGAGGTCGGCACGGCTCGGCTCGGCCTCCCTTGCCCTATCTAGGACTTGTGTAATGACTTTAAAGGAGGGTGAGAGAAAAAAAAGGCAGAGTGATGCGGGGGTGGAGGTGTTAGGAGAAAGGAGGACTGGCGACTAAGGCTATTGCCGCCAACGTTCCACTAATTCTCCCGACGCTGATGAAAGATATATTGTAGGAAGGTATCGATAGACGAGAGAGATGATGATTAGGACTATTATTGTCAAATCTCTCTTCTTCCGACAGGTAGGTGCAGAGATGGTGATTAAGAGGAGTAGAGCTTGACGGCGGCTAGGATTTTTAAAGAGAAAGTGCGGTGGATAAGAATAAAAGAAGTTGGAGGAGTGAGACAAAGAAGAGTGGAGAAGCCAGAGGAAAAAAGAAAAGAAAAGGAAGTTGGCGGTGCAAATCACCCCGCTCCTTTGGAGGAATGCAGGAGGCAGGGATGAAGGAGCATAGGGTTGCTAGTCGAAGAAAAACGGAGCAGAATGGAAGGAGTGGGGTGGTTGAGGCTGAGGCGGCTAGAGTTTTTGCCTTTTTTTTTTCTTTACTTGAACTAAAATGCCCAAATCAGAATTTAAGAAATTAGATTGATGCTTTAACAAAGCACACATACGCCTGAATATGATTTATGTCATGACAAAATAAATATCTATGTATTCCCCCAAATATACTCAAAATATTAGACAATTGATCATTAAATCAAATTTAACTATTGAAAAAAAATATTTGAAAATGAAAAGTAAATTAGCTAGGATTGCTGATGCGAAGCTTGGATCGGAAAACCCTGTAATGCATAATTCTGAAAAATTATTTTCCAGAAAACAAGGGTAAATCCGAAAAGTGTGTTGATCATGTAACTATGGCCACTTGTAAGTCTAGATAACTGTCTTATTTTATCTTAATGCAATCTACCTATCTAATTTTGACTGGCCTATAGTAGCAGCTCAGTGACAGAAATCAAGTACTGTATCTGTATTAACAACTTCAGAACAGACTAAAGCACTTTACACTGGGGCTACTGATATGATTTAATTAATTATATTGTCAAGCTTATATATTATAAAAACACCCACACCTAAACCAGTTTGCAGAACTGAATCTAAGTGGAAAAGGCATTGTAAAAAAATTAGATTCTTTTAGCGAAGACGATATAAATTAATTATTAAAATTAAAGCATACATATTAATCAATAAAACTTGAGCAAGATTAACAAAATTAGCTGCTATTCCAACTGTTTTGTTCGGAACAACAATTATATATTTTAAATAGTTCGCTAACCGAAGTTATCGCAATTTTGAATCCATCGAAACATACCGAAAATATCGTTATATCGATTTTGAATCCTGTCATTGGTATCAATGTAGAGTACAAAAATTGAAGATAAAGTTTTATGCATTTTCCAAAATCAAGAAGAAATTAGTTTACCGGAGAATTAAGTTATGCTTTACAAAGCACAAAGTGTACTGGCATGCTCAAATTATTCGCCTTTTAGCTCCCTATTCGCCCCACTATTATCTATTCATATATTCCCAAGTTTTCTTGTAAGCTTCAAGTTTAACCAGGAGAACTATATCATCTGTGGCATATCTATGTTTGCACTTGTGTCGCGAATCATTTGTTGGTCTCACGCAACATAAATTAACAATATCAACTACCTCAACAAAAAATAAGAAGATAGCTAGTAAGCACTTAGAAGCGTGTATATATATCATATGCTTTTAAAAGAAAATGAACCACTTGTTATTCTTGTACAAAATAAGAAAAAAATGAAAATTGCTTAATGTTATTTTTATATATAAGAAATTTCAGGATTTAGAAAATATAATATTTAATACAGAATATTAGAAAAGAGAAAGATATATTCATAATGGATATTTGTTATGTTTTCTATAAAGAAATTTTAAGTCTATCTTTTACATTTTAGATTTAGGTAAAACTAAAAATTCATATTCAATGAAGTTATTGAAGGAGATCTCATTTCAGCAATAGATATTGCGTCTCTACTAAAGAAGACGCAAATTAAATTCATATAAGTAGCATCTGAAACAAAATAGGTGCTAGATAAAAAAAAGATTTCATATATAAAGAAAGATCATGTTTTTTACATTTGTTAGAAATTATATGTTAAACATAATTTCCTTTTTCTTTTACTGACATCATGTAGAGTAATTGTACTTTTATTTATTTTCTTTCTCATTTTTTATAGCAATTGTTGAAATCAGATATCTCTCTTTCCCTTTCTCTCTCTTACACAAAGTGTAGGGATAGACAAATCTAATGGTATTATTTACAAAATTAAGAACCGTTGAACAAAATTTATTTTTAAATTACATAATTAAATCATTACTCATTTTCTATAGGAAAAATTGTAGAATATTGACTCAATTATTTAGAGAAAAAACATAATATTGTTTCCGAGAAAACATAAATATGATACTAACCAATTATTTGCAGTGAGCTGTACTTCATTATTTTTTAATACATGGATATCTCATGTAAATTTAATGTAATGTTAATACTCTATTAAGACTAAGAGTGACATTAGTAAATACTAGTATATAGCTAGGTGTCTTAAAGCACTTCAACTCGCTGTATATTTGACTACAGTACAAGAGCAACTAGAACACTTTTAGGAAAACTAAATCACTGATTCTAGCATTATCCGTACGCCTATACTTAGGTTAGGGGCATCAGCTCCAAAGTGCAAAAGCACCTCTTTCTTTAATGTGATTCTTTCTTCTTCTTTTTTTCTAATGAAATAAGGAAATCTGATTACCTGCTAATGTCTAATACACTTCTTTAAAAGAAATAAATCATTTTAGAAAATATTTTTAAATGAAACGCCATTAGTTTGAAAATTGACCCTAAAATAAAAATAAATTTTTTTCTCACGCACAAAAGTAGAGAAAAGTAAACATTTGTTAATCAGTTTAAAAATGAAAAATATGTGAGAGGCTTAGATAAGAAGTAGAAGCATTAGTTATAGTAAAGCTTATTTTCTCTATAATAAAAGCACTAGATGCATGCACTGCACCTGCTTTATGCTGATTTCTTATTTCTAATTGTAAATGTGTGTCTGAGTGTGTTGAACTTGAAGTGTCCAGACGTGTCACCAACTCCTAAAGAGAAGAAAAGAACCAGAAGGGCCCATTGTTTTGGAACTGTAATTTGTAGGCCTATTTATGATGGCAGATTGGCAGTGCAGGCTAAAATTTGGATCAAACAATTAATGTCCTTCTGCTGGGCTAATTAAGTTTTGTCGGCATTATTAGTTTATTTGTTAAACCGTCTTTCTTTCCATCTCCACTCCAGTAAATAACAACAGAAATAACATAGCAATTCAATTGAAAACAATGATTCTATCAGTTTTCACTTTTCAGACAAAGTCCTTGACAAAAACAACCTATATATGAAGCCTATACTTTAAGCCGTCTATACTCTATACAATTGATTGTATGCTTAAAAAGATGAATGAAGCAATAAAATCAAAATCACCAGTTAAACAATGAGAGGAGGAGAAGAGGGGATTCTATAGTTCTTTGCTTCACCATCCCTCCTGATAAATTTCGTCCAGCTTTGGCCCCGCATTATTTTTCTATGATCAAACCAATGGATTGCTCTGGTTAACATCTCTATATAAGAACATTGGAAGAACCTTAAGTTATAGCATTAAAGATGAATGTCATATCGATTTAAAAGTTTAAAATAGAAACTTAAGTATTTCTTACATTGGAAGAACCTTCTTGGCCATAGCTTGATCCAGGGACCACACCAACAGGCTCACTATCTACTGGCCCCCAGGCAGAACGAGATCTGAGCTCAAAAAATCCTCAGTCAGCCAAAATTGCTTCCTCTATGGCATCTAAAACCTGGCTCTGTGCTTACCCAGTTTCTTGTGTGTTTGTGTGTGAGAGAGAGAGAGATATATGTGGAGATTATCATCGCTATTGAACTGTTCTGTCTTAAAAGTGGTGTATCACAAATGAAGGGAAAATTAAAAGATCAAATTGGGCTACACTATTCATGTTCGGTTGTTGCTTGATCTAGAAGCAAAGAAATGCCTTAAATTTTGGAGGACGTAGGATGCCTGAGTGGATTCTAGCAGAGAGAATAGCGCATGAAGGGCCTCTATGGAGTAGATATTTCTAGAGAGACGCTACTGGTAGCTGGGAGCGGATGTGAGGCGCTGGGAGGGGTTACTAGTACGGTTCAGTGTGTGGCGTGGTTACTGGTACAGATCATGGAGTTAATATGTCGCAAGGATGGGGTTACTGGTATGGTTCTGGGGGAGGGAGAGGGGTCTGAGGTGCGGTCAGGACCTACTGGTATGATACTGGTAGGCCATTTGGACTGGACTGTAAGTTCAGTGCTGAACTCAGAGTGTAGTTTGTAATTTTTCATCTTTGTGGATGTTTTTTTATTAAGACCAGTAGCAGCCAATTCTTCTTTTCTTTTAGCAATTCTGATGTACGTTGTAATGTAGAATGTGATGCTACAGGATTGTAATTTAAACTTTCATTTATAGTATATGGCATGGCAGCCCCTGCCAACATTTTCAATAAGAGAGAAAATGGAAAGAAAACAGCTTCAAGATTTCATTTATCAAGTCGTATCTTTTACAGAGTTTGTTTCCCTATTTATAGCCAACAACTAGCTTTAACAACCTAATTCTAACTAATTCAGTTGTTATGTTTCAGTGAATCTAAATTTCTTTATTTTACAATCTTCTCCATTAGTTTCTCTACCCAAGAGCATCGCTGGCCCTTCAGACCGTTAAGGTCGTTATTCTCTCTTAGTCTGGCGATGGGTCCCGCTTGCCTATCTTCACTCTCTCCTGTTTTAATTCCTCCTGCACTGCTTTTGGCCTAACTAACAGCCCATTGTCGCCTTTCCTCTCTTCTTTGAATCTGTTGACCAACTCAAATTTTCCTTCAACCGTCGCTTCCAATTCAAATTGTGTCATAGCTGACAAGAGAGAGAGAGAGAGAGATCACCCATTTTTTATGCTATATTGAATTAAGCAAAACCAGACAGTTTACTAATGTAATGCCAACGTATTTTTTACCCAATTAAATTTAACTAATAAAGTATACTGTATACCGGTACAAGTAGCTTCCTCTCCTGGTCAAAAGTGTTAAGTATTGGAAACTCATCATAAGATGTCGACAGTTGAGACAGCTTATATGTTTTGCGTTGGTTTTCATCTGACTCTCCCTGCTTTTTGCCACTGCCACATTTTGTCGAAAGGACTTTCAACACAGAACCTGACTTCAAAAAAAATATTTTGATTAATTGAAAAAAGGACAATGCACAAATAAGGTTTTCTTTGAGATATAACACAAAATTCAACACAACAAAATAGAAAAAGCAAATCCACACCTACCGGATAATTCTACTTCGTCTTCTGTTCTTTGCTCGCTGATCCAATGGATATTATCAATAATTGCCGATTCTCTGGTACTGTGGCCAACTTTTTCATGTCATCGTATACACTATTGTTGGTAGGCTTTGGTGCATAGAAGGTCGCATCAGGAGCAGTATTTTGAGAGGTTGGCATTACAGCTGGTTTTTTGTGTTTATTTGGCGTCCGGCCTCTTCTCGCAGGTGGCTTCGGTACCTGTTGCACAGTGCCATAACCGCCTTGTCTTAAATTTTCAATGTTTTTCTTTGCTAATTCCTGAATTATCCTACTTCATATAATAAATTTACACATACAACAAGATGTAACAATTAGCTGCATACCTGTCTGCATTGTCTAGAAAAGGAAAGATCATTCCTGCTTGCACCCATCCATAGCCCTATGCCAAAAATATATATATATATATATATTTAACAGCATTAGCTACAGAATTAATTAAATCAGATAGTGCACCTCGATTGTTGTTTTCTTTTAATAATTTTGTTTTGGTAACGTGTTTTGTAACTTCAGAAATTAATAATCACATGTGGAAAAGAAAAAGAAAACAGAGAAACCTTCACTAACCTTGTTTCCATTTGCTGAATGGCTGAAGGACACCTCTGGTGCATGCTCTCTCGGGCCTATGAGAATGGCTGGCCAAGGGGGACTTGTCTTGCTTGACTTCATCCATACCACCTCCCCTACCTCTCATTTCTCTAGCAAACATAGGAAGCCAAAAATCAATATCAAGGAAGTTTTCAGGAAGTGTTGTTTTGGATGGTATGGGTCCCCAGCAAGTCTGATAAGGGTTTCAGATTGGTGGTATCATATTTAGTCACACTCCTTTATTTGGACTCTTTCAACATGAATCAAATTTGGTGGATAAGCATAACTCATGGATTCCATTTCAGATTACAAGAAGGACAAAAATAATCTCAGGTCTTAATTGAAAAGTACTGGCTTGGTACCCGCTGGTATACACAAGCAAAAAAAGCACTGTATCCATTGGCGGATCCACCAAGGCCCAGGAGTAAGTACTTACCAATCCCTGATTTGAAAAAACATTTTGAGCGAGCGTAAATTTTCAAGTGCATGTACCCCTGATCCAAAACTGTGCCCAACTCTGGCCCATAAAAAATTAAAATAGATGTCTGTCCGCCCATTAAAAAGTAATTAGTCCAGTGCAAATAGAAGCCCGTGTTCGTGCTTTCCTTCACTTCAACAAAATACAAAAAAATAGCTGATCCCTAGTTCGCTACGCGGAGTCAGCTGGAAATAAAAAAATATATATATATATATTTTGTGCGGTGTGGTTGGCTCACGAGAGGAAAAAATAACTTAGAACTTTAGAATTAAGCCCTAGAGTCAGAGAGCAAGTGGTTCGATTCGGAAGAAAAAAAAAATGACTTCGTAACGCCTGGAGAAAAAAAAAGTCAGAGGGCAAAAAAACATAACCCTTTGTCTCTTTCTTTTACTCTTCACTTGGGTTCAGAGAGCAAAAACAAAAGTAAAAACCTAGTTGACTGCTGCTCATGCTTGGAATTTGGACATTCCTCTCCACCCTCACGCAAAAACAAAAGCTACTGATGAGCCATGAATTGGAAATTTTTCTCCTTGTACCTTTTTTTTTTTTTGGGGCCTCATATTTATGAATTTAGCTTTACAAATTAGATTACAATCCACCTGTTGGTAAAACGACTGATACTGGTTTGCCTACAACTGGAGGTTTTGGGTTTTATTTCTGATACTAGTTTGATGGTAAAAAACTGATACTAACGTGTGCTAGTTCTATCGCTATTATACCATACAAAGTTAGAAATAAAATATATAGAAAGAATGATTTTGTTATTTAATATATGCTACTCATTAAAAAAAATCTAAGAATAACTTGAAGGAGTTATTAACTAGTGTCCCATTTACCAGTATTGAACTGATTTTTATTATATAAGCTTATTGGTATCTGTTATAATAGTAATATTGATAATCCAAGTACTGCTTTCAAAGGGAGGTTATCAACTCTTGATCTAAATATTGTTTTTTTATCTAGTATCTTATTAGTACCCTACCCTACCAGAAATCTTAGATACGTCCCTGACTGTATCATGACTCAAGGAGGACCAGGATATACTAATATAGTAATATCTCTTTCAATCTAAAAATCCTAAGAAAATAATAGTGATGGACAATAAGAGAGGTAATTTGATTGCTTTTGTGCGCATTCAATATGCACCCAAAATAACCTCTTTACATCAATTTAGTCGCAATCTAATTTTGTGGTAGTACCGTAAATACCACAATTTTTTTATTTTACCCTCAAACAATTCCTTTGCTTTTTAAGGAAATAAATATGTTCACCTCTGAAAGACAAGTCATTATTAGTACTTGTGAGAGGAGCTGTACTATGAGTAATCTGGTTAGAAAGAAATGTTCGGGTATGGAAGAGGAGGAAGATTTGGAGAAGGTGGCTCTGCTTGGGTGTGGACAATAACACCCAAATTAACCTATTTCCATGATATCGTGAACAAAATTTGCGGCAGTATTTTTTTTTAGTAATAGTGGGTATACCCCACCGTTTTTATTAAGAAACCATATGTTTTTGCAAGAATGGTATCAAAAACAGGTACCAAACTCACAATTACTCCCAAACAGAGATAAATAAGTTTCAGTCATACCCTAAATTTCTACCTAAATCTTACAAAACACTAACAAATATTCAAAACACAGCATTCATTAACAAAGTTTAAAATTGAATCAGATAATTTAAAATGCTACAATTATTTTGCGGTAGTACCCTAAGTGCCAAAACTTGTTTATAGACACAAGAAAATTTGTATTCCTCTCTCAATTTTTTTTCCAAATTTGTTTATATGGAGAGGATGAGTCAAAAGATGACTACAATTATTACCTATATATACAAGCATGTCACTGCCTAAGAGACTAACGTGAAACCCTAATTTTGACGGTGGAAAGTAACCTATCCTAAAAAATTGTAAAAAATTACCCACAAATAATTCCTTTGACTTTAACAAAAGAAATATGTAAAAAACTCACCTCAGTCTCAGATTCCAATACCACAATGGCCAGATCTAGTTTAAGCATGTACAATTGCATCCATTTCTAATGGTCATAGGGCACAAAAGGAAATTCTTATTCTTCTCTCAGTTTTTTTCCAAACTTGTTTATATGGAGAGGATGAGCCAGAAGACGGCTACAATTATGGCCTATATATACAAGAATGCCGCTGCCTAAAAGAGTAGCGTGAAAACCCTAATTTTGACGGCGGAAAGTAACCTATCCTAAAAAAATGACAAAAGCACCCTAATTTTTGACGGCTTAGATTAAACAAACTTGATCTTGGATGCATGGATGCAAAACAGATGGAGAACCTATCCAAAACCCTAATTTGGATGGTTCAGATTAACTATTTCCACTATGCGGTTCAAAAAAAAAGATGTATATTTAAATAATAAAGACTTTATTATTTTGACGGTGGAAAGTTACCTATCCTAAAAAAAATGACAAAAAACCCTAATTTTGACAGCTTAGATTAAACAAACTTTATCTGGAATGCATGTATGCAAAACAGCTGGAGGACCTATCCAAAACCCTAATTTGGATGGTTCAAATTAACTATTTTCACTATGCAGCTAAAAAAAGAGATGTATATTTAAATAATAAAGACTTTATTATTTTGATGGTGGAAAGTTACTTATCCTAAAAAAATGAAAAAAAAACTCTAATTTGACGGATTAGATTAAACAAACTTGATATAGGATGCATGTATGCAAAACAACTAGAGAATCTATCCAAAACCCTAATTTGGATGGTTCAGATTTCACTATCCTCAAAAAGAAAATGTATATTTCCAAAATAATAAAGACTTCATTATTTTGACGGCGGAAAGTAACCTATCCTAAAAAATGACATAAACGCCTTAATTTTGACGGTTTAGATTAGAAAAACTTCATATGGGATGCATGTGTGCAAAACAGCTGGAAGTCATATCCAAAACCCTAATTTGAATGGTTCAGATTTAACTATTCCCGCTATGCAGCTAAAAATCAAAATGTGTATATCCAAGATTTTATTATTTTGATGGAGGAAAGTAACCTATCCTTAAAAAAAATGACAAAAACACCCTAAATTTTGATGGCTTAGATTAAACAAAATGAACAATTCCTAAGTTGAATATTCTTAGTTAGTAAGTGGTAAATCTCTATCATCCCGCTTCTTTTGGGCACATTGAATTTGTAATATGCAGCTAATTTGAAAGAAAATTTCCTATTTAGGACTATAACAAGGCTCTAGAACATGTTGATCTCTATTTCCTTTTAAGCAAGTGCTTTAACCCTTTTGGTGTAGATATTGAAATGAGTAAAGAATTAAAGTCCAGATGAGTATAGAGTCCTAACCTTAATATGTACGTTTCTCCCTTCAAGTCAAGTTCACCAGCATTTTCATTTTCAATACCGATACAGAAGTAACAAAACCAATATCACCTCGAACTCGAACAATGGCGCCTCCAGTAGAGTAGAGTAGGGCACAAAAATTGATGTACATAAGTGCAATCAGAATCAATTCAGAGATAAACAAAATTCATCAGCCGTGCAAGTGCAACCTCCAGTTAAAGCCTTTTTAGCCTAGGTACAAAACACTCAGGAAGGAGAAGGACCCATGTAATGTAATCAATCACTCTAAGCGCCAAATTGAAGGAAATAGCATGCGGAGCGGAGAGAATATTATAAACTGTAAAGTGTGAATGGGGAGTGTCATTGTTTCGGTAGGTACCTTTCAGGGAAAGATCGAAATTATCGTGCTTTGGTGACTGATTAGTGAACAAAGGTGCAAAGCCGCAAAGGGCATGAGATCGGTGGTTTTGACGGGCTGAATAGGCAGGAGAGGAAAAATGATATTTTTGGGTAAAATATTTGTACGGATCGGTTTTGGCTTCATGCAACGCACGTACTATGGAATCAAAACAGCGATGCACATACTTCGTGCATTGCATGAAGAAAAAAACTACTCTGTTAAAATGTTTACCCGGCGATTTATCGTGAGCTTCGAGTTTGAGTGACAAGTAGGGTTTATCGGGTTGTATAGGCAGGAGAAAGTAGTTGCTGAATGGGCCATGTGTAATGTGTTGGGCTTGGTGCGTTCATTTTGTCAAAAAGCTTGGGCATCTCTTTGTTAGGAATAGGACATGCCAAAAACAATGAGAACACTTCCTCTTTGTCTTTGTACTGTTCTTACTTAATTTTTCCTTTATATCAAAAATATAATCAAGATTTCCTTTCAACTTTACCTATTGTACTTCTCCACCAAAACTTTATTGTTCTAACTTTTAACAATAACGCATCACCTTTGTATGTAGGAGTGGTCATCGGGTCCATTTTAGTGGTTCGGATCTGTTCGGTTCAGTTTGTTTTTTAAAACCAAATTATAACTTCAGTTCAGATCAATTTGAGTATTTTCAAAACCAAAATAATCAAATTTACCAAACTTTTATTTCAAAACCGGTTTATTTATTAATATCCCAGTTTATTTCTTAATATCTCGATTTATTTCTTAATATATTTCGGTTTATTATAAATCAATTGCTTTAAATAAAAATAATAATATATTTCGATTTAAACAGAATAAACTGAAATAAAACTTTGATTCGGTTTGATTTGATTGTAATGCTAAATCGATTTAGTTCTATTTTTGAAATTAAATTTTAACTTTAGTTTGTCTAATTCAGTTTGATTTCAATCGCACTAAACTGATGAAACTGAACGGAACTGATGAACACCCCCATGACTGGACCAACCCTTGTTGCCTTGTCAGTACACGATGACAAAAAGGAGATGAAGAGGGAGGGGATGACGATTAGTACATCAAGGTGTCTTCAACAAAACCAATAATTATGACGTCGCTGCCTGGAGAATTTTTTTTCATTTTCTCCTACCTATTACTTCTTCTTTTATCCACATCCTTCAAATTGTTGCTCTCTGAATCTAATATAATATGATAATTAAACTTTCAACACATGCACGACTTTAATTATTTTAAATTATTACAAATTTTTTTTAAAAGTAGATATTTTTATTAATCAGGACAAACCAGTTACATATAATTTCGTACCAATACATACAACATTTGTACTAGTATATTAAATATTACAACTGAATTCTTTTACAAAAGTAACAAGAAAAATTAGAAAATAAAAGCACTTTCTGCACTCAGATCAGTAGATATATATTGAGCCTGCAGGATTTTCTATGCTCGTGCTCAAATTGGTAGATTGTGAGACTGTATAATTTATTGTCGTCAGTACAAAACAGTGTTGTTAAAATCAAGGCAAGACATGAGAATCCAGAAGAGCCTTCATGCTCAGATGAAGTTTATACCTGATAATATGGTGAGGACAAAGAAAGGTCGAAGCAGAGGAGAAGGAAGAGGACAAAGAGAAGAAGGAAGAGAGAAAAAGAAGAGGAAGAAGATCACATTACTACCACAAATACACCATTGTCATCAACCATAACATGTACCTTATTTATATATATAGATAGTAGATGCTACATACTAGATAGAACGAATTTATAGCACCTTCATCCGAACCCGATAACTCGAGACAAGAGAGAAATTATTGTTGCACTTAGGGGCACCTCTAATTGCTCAAAAACTGAAATTAAATTGCAATTGAAATTAAATAGATGAGTTTAGAGAAATTTGACACGCGGGATGTTAACGGAGTTCGGCAAAACAAAGGCCTACGTCTCCGGGACTTCGCAACCTTGAGTGGTGCGCCTTTCTATTACCCAATACGAAAGGATTACAACTTGTGAACCGTTGAGCCCTTACACACCAAGCGGGAAGTCAAACGGCCAACTCAAAGAGATGAGAACAAGGTCTCAATTGTCTAGAACACAAGAGAAACACTCAATAGATTACTCTAACCTAATCTAGATCAAGATTAGTGAAGTGGGTTTGAGGTTGCTTGAGGGATTTTGAAGTTTTAAGCTCTCACAACAATGGAGTAGGCTAAGCTCTCAGAAAATTGCTTTAGAAATGATTAGGGTCGGCTGAGATAGATTTGAAAGTGATCCCTTCAGTCTATTTATAGTGGAAGCTCAAAAATGAGCTGTTTGACATAAAACGTTACCAACGTTTTATTATACGTTACAACGTTTTATTCAAATACGATTTAGGGTTTTAATTCTCTGACAGCTTAGAAAACGTTACATAACGTTTTATAACCGTTACAACGTTTCAAAACCGTTATAACGATTTATAAACGTTACAACGTTTATTGTTTGTATTGAACAGCTGCACTCCAGTTGTTCTGTAGCTTTTAAACGTTACAACGTTTATCAGCCGTTATAACGTTTGTAAAACGTTACAACGGTTGTATAACGTTATAACGTTATAACTTGATTCTTTTGAGTCTTCTGATTATTATAAAACGTTACCAACGTTTTAAAAACGTTCATAACGTTTTATCTCAATTTAATCAACCTCACACATACTTTACCAAGCATTTGATTTTACAATATGTATTCTTGATAAAGGTCTTCATGATTTCTTCAGTCCAAGCTTATTATTCAACAGTTCTTACTCTTCTTGGACCTACATATTCTCAAAATAGAAGAAATCGTAAAATTCAATAATTGTATGTTTTTGCAAATTAGTCAAATAGACGTCAAAGATTATTGTACGAACAACAATCTCCCCCTTTTGGCGATTTGCAAAAACATACAATGTGAGTAAGTGCATAAATCGAAAATTTTCAAAAATTAGTTACCCAATTTTGATTTTGCATGTCAAGCTATTTGTACCAATTTCTCCCCCTTTTGGAAATCGACGAAAGGGTGAAAAATTAGCACTAATTTAAAGTGCTCCCCCTCAAATTATGCACTCCCCCTCAATTTAGTAATATAGCAATAATAATTTACAACCAAGAATAAAATTGAGGGCATAACTTTAACATGCAGGATAATTCAATTTCAATTCACCATATCAACTTATATATATCAATATGCATAAACCATGCATATAACCCATTTCAATTCATGCCTTCCAAGTAATTTAGTAAGATTTGTCAAGGCTCCAATATATCCAATTGGACATATTCAAACAATTTTGCAATATAGTCCCTAACAAGTTATCAATTCATACATCACAACAAAACATGTACATCTCATACATATCCACACCAAATTTCCAATAACACAATTCAATCAAGTCATGCAATTCAATCAAATTAAACTAGTTGAAATTCACCAATTTAACAATTCAAAACAAATTTAAACCATTTCAAAGCAACAATTCAACTAACATAACTAAATTAAAAGCAATTCAAACAATTAAAATTAAACATGCAATCAACAAACAATTCATGCAATTAACACACAATTTTAGATTAGCAAGTTTTTAATTTTGAAACTAGTGCGGTCTACTCATCATTCATAGGGTCGTTTGGTGCGTCGGCCACTTCTTCTTGACCTTCAATTGGGATGTCCTCTTCTTCATCATCCAGGTCTTCTTCCTCAACCAGATGCTCACGTGCTCGTGCCGGGCTTCCCGAGGGACCATATTGCTTGATAAAGCGATTGGAGAGACTGGATTGTGCTTCATCAAGCGTATTGAGAGCTCGAGCATGTGCTTGCAGTTGTTGCCTAATCTTCATTTGCCCCTTTTCAAGCTTGTCGAACCTTCTTAGCGTGGCTTGATGATTCCGTTGAATCTCAAGACTTTGAGCATGCATTTGTTGACAAAGCCACATCATTTGCGCTTCTTGACCTTGTGGAGGGACAAATGCACCCGCTTGTGGTACAAATTGTGGTTGAGGTTGAGGTTGAGCCGGTGCCACTTCTTCTTCCGGATTCCAATATTGATTGGGTAAGGCTTCCGGATGGTTTATCCACGTGTTGATGTCTCTTGCATCTGGTTCGTAGCGCCTCAGACCCGAGGGTGAATGACCATAAACCCACCCGATTTTGGTTAGGTGATCAACCAAATTGGTCGGGAAGGAGACCTCTGCTTCTTCAGGTATTTGAATACCATTAAGGCGAATGATTTTGTGAATGAGATGGGCATAGGGCAGAGAGTGGACCGTGGTTGAAAATGCACCACTTATGTGACGAAGAAAGATGTAGGGTATGTTGATCTTCTTTCCATCCAATAGAATAAGGTGACGAAGAAAGTACATGGGTCCCCACTCAAGATTGGTTTTGATTGTGACTTTGGGCATGAGAATGTTGTTGATGAAGAGAAAGAGTAGCCGATGTAGGGATGGAAGGTGAGAAACATAGATTTTTGCTCCGGCTATGTTGTTCCGGTCAAACCATTTCTTATACTCACTTGAAGTACTATCGGCATAAAGAGGCCAACTCCTCAAGGGATAAGTTTCCTCCCCGTCATTTTCAACCCCAAGCCATTGAGCCACATTACCCAGAGAAAGTGCAATTTCTTGCCCGCCAACCCAAGAAGTGATAATGAAGGGTTCATCTTGGATTTTGATGTTTGCATAGAATGTGCGGGTTAGAAGATGGGTGAATGGTTCATTACAAGTCACAATTGGTTCCCAACCCCAATGATTCACATATTCAATTATCTTGTCATCTTCGGGTTGGGAGAAGGTAACCGTTGATTTGTCAAACAGATAGCATTCGGTTATTTTCCTATTCATGAAAGAACCCACATAGTTCTCATAGGCAACAATATCCCGGAATAGGTATCTATTTGACCGGTGAATGGTCCAGTTCGGTTCTAGGTTCCCCCCACTGTTATGGCCACCCTCCGAGTCCACACGTCTTTTCTTACCCTTAGCCACCGCATCTTTCTTTGGAGCCATTAGATTAGGTTTAGAGAAAAAGTTTACCGATTGAGAAGTGAAGCACTAAACCGAGAAGAGGAGAACCCTAGAAGTGCAGTGGTGAAGCCGGATCGTCAATCCAACGGTCGAATCGCCGGATTTGCGTCTAGGGTTTAGGCTAGGGTTTTGGAGAGAGAGAGATAGAGAGAGAGAGAAGAGATTTGGAGAAGAGAATAGAGTAGAGAGAAGAGAGGAGAAGAGAAATCAAGAAGAATTTCTTGATTTGGTGGAGTAAGGTGACTAGAATGGGTAGAGAGAGAGAGAGAGAGAGAAAGAGGCGGAATAGAGGAAGAAGAAGAAGAAATGAAGAGAGAATGAAGAAGGTAAGAGGAAGGGACGGGTGTAGAGCCAATATAATGCCTTTTCGCTATAAAGCGTTACCAACGATTTATAAACGTTACCAACGTTTGTTAAAAATACATGGTTTTTACTTAAAACGTTATGACGTTTTTGTAACGTTTTCCCAACGTTTTAATTCTCCTTTCGGACTTTTGAAATCTCACAAAGCGTTACAAACGTTTGGAAAACGTTACAACGTTTTCACAGGTAATTTTTGCAGTTTTGGTCCCTTGTCAGGTAACCGTTATAACGCTTTACAACCGTTACCAACGTTTTGAATGGAACTTTTATAATGTTAGCCCTTTGTCAGACAAGCGTTGCAACGTTTTTAAAAACGTTGTGACGTTTCTAAAACGTTATAACGTTTGTATAACGTTTGTCCAACGTTTTGTTTCACCTTTCGGACTTTTGAAGTTTTCACAAAACGTCACCAACGTTTTCAAAAACGTTATAACGTTTTATTTCTGTAGAACATTCTTTAAATGAACTATTTTGATTGCAAATGATTATTTTGAAATAAGTTATGAAGATGTTTATTCTCTAAATTCAAGCATGCCTAATTTAAATCTCAATTCATTGTGTTGTTGAGTGTTTAGGGGTTTTGTGAATATATCGGCAATTTGTTCTTTGGTGTCGATATGTATGAGTTCAATTTCACCTTTTTCTATATGATCCCTAATAAAATGATGCCTTATCTCTATGTGCTTGGTTCTAGAATGAAGGACCGGATTTTTGGATATCATAATGGCACTAGTATTGTCACACATAATTGGTACGTTGCGGAAGCGAATTTCATAATCATTTAGGGATTGAATCATCCAAAGAATTTGTGTGCAACAACTGCCGGCCGCTACATACTCGGCTTCCGTTGTGGAAAGGGCAACCGAGGTTTGTTTGCGACTTGACCAAGATACAAGTGAACCACCAAGAAATTGGCATGTACCACTTGTGCTTTTTCTATCCATACGGTCTCCGGCAAAATCGGCATCGGCATATCCTATCAAGTCTAAATCCGATTGTTTGCCATACCATAATCCCAAATTTAAACTACCCTTGACATATTTAAGAATTCTTTTAACGGCTTTCAAGTGCAATTCTTTGGGATTTGCTTGATACCTAGCACATAGACATACCGCAAACATTATATCGGGTCTACTAGCAGTTAAATAGAGTAGGCTACCTATCATAGCTCGGTATTGAGTGATGTCCACCGATGTGCCATTCGGATCCGAGTCAAGATTTGCATTCGTAGCCATTGGAGTTTTGCTTGTATTGCTATCGGTCATCCCAAACTTCTTGATCAACTCCTTCGCATACTTGGTTTGGCTCACAAAAGTGTCATCCATGAGTTGCTTGATTTGAAGTCCCAAGAAGAAATTCAATTCACCCATCATGCTCATCTCGAATTCACTACTCATAAGAGAAGAAAATTCCTCGGCAAGTGCCGCATTAGATGAACCAAAAATTATATCATCTACATAAATTTGCACTACCAATAGTGATCCATCTCTCTTCTTGGTGAAAAGAGTTGTATCATTCTTGCCTCTAATGAATTCATTGGTGAAAAGAGTTGTATCATTTGCAAATTAGTCAAATAGACGTCAAAGATTATTGTACGAACAACAATTATTACATTTGGTATAAAATTATATAAACAAGATCTCAAACATTAAGGAAACTATGTATTTACATGCCTATTTTTTCCTTAATAGTTTAAATAATGATCTAAATATGTCCATGTGATGGTGTCTTGGTTTTTTATTCATTTGCATTTTTTTTCCTAATTTCGTAAGTGGTCTCTCGAATTAATTGTTCGCTTTTCTCATTAATGCAACTTTATAATATAAGTTAGTTTATTCAAGATTTACAATTCGACTAGGATCTAATGATATTAATCACGTATGACTCATGCAGTTACGTGTCATGTAGTATTGTGACTAAATATATTGTGTGACATGATGTGCGAATAATCATGATACATAATATACGAGTCACAACATATAACTAATTAACACACATGTCGACACCGTGATAAAACCACATTGTATTGTGACGTATCCGATTATGAGAAGACTTTTTTACACTTTATATCATATTTAGATAGAGAATAGAGAAAGAAAGGGGAGGTGAAAAATAGAAGAGAATAGAATGAAATAGAAAGACATAATTTTATCAATTAAACATAATTCGATAGAAAGTTTTGTTTTTTTTTTTCCATTCCCTCCCTTCCTCTACTCTCCATCCAAACAAGGTGTTGATACACAGTACATGACAATTACGGTGTACCCAGCAGCCTCCTTAGTTTGACAGTGGAAGCAGGGTTCAAAGTATCTGCTTTTATTCACGGCCGGATTCAAAGGATCAATATTTTATTAGTATTACACAGAGACAGAGCCCCAATTTGAGGTTTGAGCCGTTCGTAAAAATATGACAATTAATTCTCATAAAACAATTGAGGGCCCAGTACAGTACTCCTTTGCAAGTCCTGTTATTTTCTGTAATTTTACTGTTACTATATCATACATTAATTAATTTATTTTGTTGTCATTAAAAATATGGATATATGTTAGGTATCAATTAATTTGTCAATCCAAGCTTTCTTCTTAAGATTCACTCTACTTAAAATGTCTTTGGATAAACGTATGGAATAGTCCATGCTACATACTATATATATAGAGAGAGAGAGAGAGAAGGGATCAAGTTACAACATTTTTTGAGTTACAACAAGTTACAACAAGCTTTTTTTTTAATTTTGAAAGTCCATATCGTCGATCCAAACCGTTAGATATGATCTCTACAATAAAATGTGCTTGGAAACCAAATTTTATATTTTTTGGAATTTTTTTACTATTTATTAAGATGAGTACAAAATTCAATGGTCTGAATTTGACTAGTTTTTGTACCCATCTTAATAAATAGTAAAAAATTTCCAAAAAATGTAAAATTTGGTCTTCAAGCACATTTTATTGTAGAGATCATATTTAACGGTTTGGATCGACGATTTGGACTTTCAAAATTAAAAAAAAAACTTGTTGTAACTTGTTGTAACTCAAAAAATATTGTAACTTGATCCCTCCTCATATATATATATATATAGAGTGGGGTTAAAATGCACCCTCTTTTTTGTGCTCCAAACGTGCACCCTCCCCTCGTTTCTTCATTTTTAAAATTCAAATAGTTGATTTGAATCTACCAATGTGTTCTACATATTAAAATGTGCTTGGAGACCAAATTTTACATTTTTTGGAAATTTTTTACTATTTTTTCAGAATTTTTTATTAAACTTAACAAATTAAATCTATTTTGTGCGAAATACATGGGTCCTCATCATGTCCTCTCACATAATCAGACAAATTAAATGAGTTTAAATCGGTTGTAAAAATTCCAATTGACAATTTGACATTGACATAATATTATGATCGCAATTTGACAACAATTTTGTTGCAATTTCGTCAGAATTGGGTCTGAACTCTGAAGTGAAGTGCCCAAAACAATAGGTACATGCAGTGGAGGAGAGCAGAGAGACTGAGAGGGGGGGTGATGTGAAACTTCCTTTAAATTTTTAACGGTGGAAAGGATCTAAAAATTCCCAACCACCATCCATCCATCCATCATCCAAAGTGCACGCCACATTTGATAGTTACATGAAAGAGAGATTATCCATCACGGACTTGTATTGTTACCTTCTCTTCTCTTCTCTCCTCTCTCACTGTTTTGTTTTGTTTTGTTTTGTTTTTTTGTTTGTTTTTATTCCGGTTAGAGAAAATATCTTAATCTTCATTCATTACCAGGCAACATCTATGCTTTTATTTTTTTATTTTTTTATTTATTTATTCATCACAAACAAAACAATTTTTAATTCCACTTTTGAGTCTTCCTTTTAGCATATGTTTAACATTTTCTTATTTATTTGGATTCTAGATTATCTAGGTTTTCAACTTTCTATTTGTTTATTTTTATTTTTTGTTTTTTCTAAGACAATATGATTTTTAATTATTGCTATTTGAAAAAGCAAAATCTATACGGTGTGGTGTCTATTAAGAGATGGAGGACAGCTCGATCGCATATATGAAATACTAATTAAAAAATAGAATATATTACTGTGAAGAAATGTTATATTGGCTTAAATATTTAAAACCATGTTGTTATAATCATCAATAAACATTTTTCTGTAAGAGAATGATTGTAAACATTTATTGAGTTAAACACGCTAAAAATGACGCGTTATTCCGTAAAAAATATTAGTAATATATTGAGCAGAGTCAATTGAACTTATCCATTTGTTGTTAGGTATATTTTGTGTTGCATTGTATTTCAGAAGATTCCAAAAATTTGTCTAAGATTTCGCTTCGTGCAGCTAATTAAAAAAAAGCATTTATAATCTAACAAGGGAAATGATTGGTGCTTCTTGAAAATGCGTATGACTGTACCAGGCAATAATACCTATATGCCCCTGCATCTGCATGTGATCCCCACAAATGGTTTATTCTTAAAAGGAAAACAAAAAAGCCAACTTTGTGGGGGTCTTAACAATAAATGATAAATGGATTATGGATGGCAAACATCATCGCCTAATCGCCTAACCCTTGGCTTCAAATGCGGTCCAACTTTTATTTAATCACAATTAAGATTCAAATTATATCTTCTAATTTCATCACAAATTTTGAAAAATAAGAATGTTGGGTAAAACATGTTCTCTCTCTCTCTCTCTCTCTCTTTTTTTTTTTTTTTTTTTTTTTTTTTAACACACTAACGTCTGCCTCAGTGTATGAGTTGTGATTTGTAAATCCCAACCCGCAAAATTATTTATAAAAAAAAATATAAGCCTAGTTTGAATCACAATTTTAGACTTTGAACCAGATAGAGGCTAGATTTTGTAAGAACGGAACTAGAAAATTGAAATTGTAAATGCTGAAAAATCTATTATAGCGTAATTTAATTTTATAATAGGAGCTAAAAAATATTGATATATACATAAAATATAAAATTTAATAGACAAAATTATGGACTAAAAAATTCCCTTAAAAATTCATAATAATTTCTACAAACTTAAATTGAAATATAATTCTGATTAAATTAAAAAGAAAAAGAAAATCAGCCTATACTCTTTAAGTTGGAATTTAAAATTTTTAACGTCAAGTAAGAAGAGACCAAGAAATCTACAATAAGTTAGAAAAGAAAGGGACAAAAAAAAAATGATAGTAGGTCACATTTAGCATTTAGCATTTAGTATAGTCCCCTATTAATGTAAAATTTAATTATGCCGAACATGTCATACCTCATTCTAATCATGTCAATGATACAAGTGAAGTTTTCAGACGGTGACCCACAAAATGTTTAAGTACCACCAACCCAAATTTAGTACAAAGGTAACCATAATTCATAAACAATTTCAATTTTTTATTACAACAATGAATGAAGATTGAAGTCCCACGATCAAGTCAACGCTTCTTTCTTTTACCATAAAAACAAAAGGCCCCGGTTGCTCTTTCTTGAACGGATCTCCTTGCTTGGATATATTTTTAAACAATTCACTTTTTTTTTTTTTTTTTAATTACTTTCTTAGGACTTTTTAATTGATGCGAATCATTTGATTGTGTATGTTACAATTTTGTACAATTTTAAAAGAGACGCTTGGCCGAAAAGGAAGAGCCATATAATATTTTCAAATTACTCAATATTTAAATATTCCATCCTAATAATTAAAAATTATTTTTATATTAAAATATTAGTTATTATAAAATTAATTTGTATTGGATAAATCCTAATTACGTAATCTCCCTTTTGTAATTGAGTGTGAATTTTTTTTCCAAAAAACTGTTCCTCCACTTTGACAGAAATTGGTTGGATACAAATACAATGGTTCTAATTCTATGTATTTGCACTAAAGGACAGAAAAAAAAATTATCTTATAATTGCTATTTATGAAGTTGGCAGTTGGCAGTATGACAAGATAGGCCTAATATCATTGAAACCTTTCACAAAAATAGGTTGGCAAATTAGGACTTGTGTAAAATTGGCCATAAATAGTCAATTTTAATTTAAATTAGAGAAAGACCTCTTTCAAGGGAACATATATATGATAAATCCAAGATGATTTTGCCCCCTCAACGAAAAGATCCATGTCGCAATAAAAGTTGTAAAAACATTAAAATGAAGATATCTTGTTATAGCATTAGCATCCTTGTAAAATATCACAATAAATGCTCATTTCTTTTTCTTTTTTCTTTTCCTTGAAATAAATGGGTGTATCTAAGTCATACATTGATAAATTTTTTTTTTTTTGTTTTAAAAATTTAATAGAAAATGTAAGAAAGTTGGGACTTGCCAACAACCGTAGTGTTTTTTTATCATCTATTTTTTGTCAGCACAAATTTTGATACTTCAACATTGACTACCATGCGCAAATGACCAAATTAATTTTGACAATATTAATAATTAATAAATTCAAATTTATATAGAATCCAAATTTGTGCTGTAAAAGCATGTTGATTAAAATCATTTCTGTAAAAAGATATTGAATTACAACATGACTAATTTTAGAAATAAGATAACGTAGACGAGAATAATAATATTTATACTGCACTTATGTTTGAAACTGAAATAAAGTGAATAATAAAAAATAAAAATAAATAAAGTGATAAAAAATAATTATTGTTTCTTTTAGACGAAGTAAAGTAACAATAAGAGTTATTATCTTATCTTTAAACTTTAATTTCATATCTTTCACTTTAATTTGCTTCCAAATATAACATACATATATCAGATACATATTTTTTTTTTCTGACCCAACAACAAAAACAATGTTTGATATTTTATATAAGACAAGGTTAAAAGTGTACATACTACAATTACAGAGGACGAATACGAATATATTGCTATATCCAGTTTCCAGAGTCCAGATGAAAAAGAAATATATTTTTGAAACAATCCAATTGTGAATTTAACAATCAAATTGGCGTCTTCCATAATACAAAGGAAGGAGTAGAAATAAAATTGGTATTAAAATATTAATTAAATATTTGAAAGGGGGTGGAGCGAAGAAGTGTCAACGGACGCGAGTTTCTATTCAAATGCAGCGAAATTCCCATCCCATTACTCATTTACTCATTTACTCCTCTCTCTCTCTCTCTCTCTCTCTCTCAAATAATACTCAGCAAGCCACTCGAGAAAAATACAAAAGAGAGAGAACCCATCAACCCTTTTCTACTTCCATGTATCAGTATCACTTCGCAATCGTTTAAAAGCACTTCTGATTCTCTGATTTCTAACAGACCACCGCGAATCCAGGCCAATTACGAGCTTGATCCACCGTGATTTCTGCGACCTTCAGATTAGTTGCTTCAGGCGAGGTGAAATTCCACTCCACCACGCAATTTATTTCCCCTTTGATCTTGTTTTGTCTTTATGTGCGTGTATTTTTGCTACTTTTCTTCTGATCAACTAATTTGTTGCATTGAATTTTCATGATCATTCATTTGAGGTTATGCGATTGCTCTAATAGCCTCCTTGATTGGGATAAATTAAGGATTTCAAACTGAAAATCCACTGGGGAAGTCAGGAGTGTAATATTTTTCAATCTATAAATAAAATTCTGCAATTGTTCTTAAATTTGTCCTTTGCTGTTTTCTGAATTGTCAAAGTTAGCTATGAACTTAACATGACATTGGAAATTGTGAACTGGTTAGGTATATATCCTTCTCTTTGTTTATTAAAGTGTTAATAATACCTTCCTCTACAGAAATCCCCTAATTGTGTCTGTTTTCAATGGCTGCTACTATTGCAAAAAGTATATTGGAAGCTTTTTATGATTGAAAAGAGCTTTTCTTATAATCTGTTCACATTAATTTTCATTGTCACATTGTTACCAGGGTTAATGCAATGGATAAATCTCCTGACTATCCAATTTTACCGGGTAATCTAAAAGCCAACTAGTTGTGTTTGTTTTTCTTTGCTTTTTTCTCTATCAATTTCAGTTGCTTAATTTGTTGTTCTTCTTCTTAATATTGCAGAGGGTTTAGGTATCCCATTTGTGAAAACAACCCCTACTCCAATGGCTGTGAGCAATGCATGGAAAATCCCATTCACTTCTCGTTTTGAGTCAACTGATGCCAGCTTCTTCTCCAGTTCCTTGCCAGTTCTTCCTCATGATAGATGTACTTCAATCAATATTTTTATTTCTAAACTTTCACATTATGATTTCTCATTTTTCCTACTACTTTATGTTCTAAATGCATTTTATCCTAATATAATTTCACCATTTCAGTAATTGATTCGGGTCATGGCACACCATCGATAGATGACGGGACCCCTGACATGCAGCATTTGAGAGATGACATGGAGTTAAAAGAACCAATCGAGGACTTTGCTCTACCAGATGAAGAGGACCTTCTAGCAGGCATACTTGGTGATTTTGACATGCCGGAATCGGCAGAAGAACTGGAGGAGTATGATGTTTTTGGCAGTGGGGGGATGGAGATGGATTCTGACCCGACTGATTCAATTACCATGGGTTTTGCTAGGACTACTCTTTCCGATGGGCTTAAATTGAATGGCGCAGTAGGTCAATTAGGTGGGGTCAGTGGGGCTGTGGCCGGGGAGCATCCCTATGGTGAACATCCTTCTAGAACATTGTTCGTTAGAAACATTAACAGCAATGTGGAGGATTCTGAGCTGAGGGCCATGTTTGAGGCAAGTTTTTGCTTTCATTGATCGTGTAAAAACAACAGGTAGAAGAATTCAGAAGTTTGTACTGCCAATTGCTAATTCAACTGTGGACTTTTAAAATTGATGGATATGCAATTTTATTTGAAATATGATATTTGTTTGTTTGGTCATGTGCGGCCTTCACCATGATCAGTTGTCATGTTTTTTTTTTTTTTTTTTTATATTATTATTATTTTTTAGAACCCTACCTGTTTCTTTCCTACATATCCTTTTGTTTTTGTCCAAGCGTGCATAATTTACTTCTGAAATTTTCTGTAGATATATGGGGATATCAGGTCTCTATACACTGCAACAAAGCACAGAGGGTTTGTGATGATATCTTACTATGATATTCGTGATGCACGGCAAGCAATGCGTGGTCTACAAAATAAGCCCCTGCGCAGGAGGAAGCTTGATATTCATTTCTCAATCCCGAAGGTACATTTTTTCATTTGTCTATTCAACAGATTATTCTGTCTAGTTTTATTCTGGAACTTTTTGTTATGTTGTGTCGGTTTCTCATGTTACTGAACCTATCAGTTAGCTTGGTTTCAATCATGTTATGACTGCCATTTGCTTCATGGATTTCACAGGACAACCCATCTGAGAAAGATTTGAACCAGGGAACTTTGGTTATTTTTAATTTAGAACCCTCCGTTTCTAACGAGGAGCTTCGGCAAATCTTTGGAGCTTATGGTGAAGTAAAGGAGGTCAGCAGTTTTTTTATTATCTTTGATTACCTCCTCATTGTTAGTCTTTGTCCAAGCAACTTGTCAAAGTTCATGTGGATTCTTCTTTGTTAAAGAATTTGAAATAAAATTACATATTGTCATTGTAGATTAGAGAAACACCGCATAAACGACACCACAAGTTCATAGAGTTTTACGATGTGAGAGCGGCCGATGCAGCTCTCAGAGGACTGAACAAGAGTGAAATAGCTGGAAAAAGAATTAAGTTGGAGCCAAGTCGACCTGGCGGCGCTCGTCGCAAGTATTGTCTTCTTCCATATCCCTTTCTTTTATTCATTATGATTTTTATTACATTATGTTTAGTGTCTGATACTCTGTAATCTTACTGTTTTGGACCTTTTTAATTCAGCTTGATGCAACAACTAGGCCATGACTTTGAAGATGAATCGAGACTTTACAGGCAGCATGTTGGTTCCCCTCTTGGCAACTCTCCTCCAGGTAATAGTTGCCCGAAACCTTTCTCCTTTTTTGTGAAGTATCATCTTTCCAGATTTTTTTTTTTGGTTTGTGCAACATTATCTGGCAATTGACTTGTGTTTGCTTTTCAGTTTTGTAAATAACAATACCCACAATCAGCACTTCAATTGTTCAATTAATTTGATTTTCTTTTTCCTTTTTGAATAGGAACATGGACATTTAGTCCAACAGACAATAGCCTGATTCAGGGTATGAGCAAGTCACCAAGTGGGGGCCGGGTCATCAGTCCAATTGGCAGCAACGGGTTTTCTGGCTTGTCTTCCCTCCCTGCAACAACATTCATGCCAAGCAACACAGTGAAAATTGCCCCAATTGGCAAAGACCCAAATCGCACTTCTATTTCCTCTGACCATCCTTTCTCTCACTCTTTTCCTGACAATAGTACCAGTGATGCCATGAACTCTCCAGGGACCTTAACTGGACCACAGTTTCTCTGGGGCAGTCCCAAACCTTACTCTGAGCACTCACAATCTTCATCATGGCAGTCTCCTCCACCATCGAGACCGTCTTATTTGCCAATTAATACCAGTCATCATGTGCAAGGGGGTCAAGGGATCTTATATGGGGCCCAGCACAACCACCACCATGTGGGATCTGCTCCACCAGGCATGCCCTTTGAGACCCACATTGGCTTTCTTCCAGAGTCCCCTGATACATCCTATTTGCCACCGAAATTTGGAAGCATTGGGCCAGGCCGTAATAATGGGATGATGATGAATCTGGGCTCACCATATGATGGCAGCTCTCCCAAGTTCAGGATAGTGCCGCCACAACATAGGCTGGGGCCCACATTGTTTGGAAGTTCTCCTTTTGGTGCGCCCATGATGCCTGTTGGTTTGGAGGCTTTGATTGACCGAGCCGCCCGTATGAGAAGAATTGAAAGCCCAAGCCAGGTAGAAAGTAGGAAACAGTACCAGCTTGATTTGGAGAAGATTATTAGTGGAGATGATCCACGCACCACTCTGATGATTAAGAACATCCCCAACAAGTACTTCTCTTTTCCTATTTTTATGCTTTGAGTCCATTAGAAGTTGATTGAAATGGATGAAGTATATTAATCAAAAGAACCATATGGTACATTGCTATTTATAGGTGTAGGCAATCAGTAAAAACTAGTTTTTTTTTTTTTTTACTTTTATTTTGAAATTTAACATTTTTGGTATCATTTGATAGGTATACCTCCAAGATGCTTTTGGCTGCTATCGATGAGAAACACAAGGGCACATACGATTTCTTTTACTTGCCGATTGATTTTAAGGTAACACTTTTTACAAGTGTTAAGCCACTTTCTTTTGGTCTTATGATTGTTCTTGAGAGATGCAAGTTTGTTCCTTGCACTGAAAAGCTTAAATAATATTTGGTGTTTGAAATATATCTGCCTTCTTTAAAATAGAGTAAAATGTTGAATTATTGCTGTGGTGTTTTATACATTGAGGGTGCAAATCTACAATACTATTTGTGTCAGATATGTTTTACAGATAATTGATTGAACTCATCTTTTACTTGCACTTAATTCTGTTACTTTTGCAGAATAAGTGCAATGTTGGGTATGCATTTATCAACATGTCTTCCCCTACCCACATTGCGTCCTTCTATGAGGTAACTCTCCAAATAATAGTCTCTATTTTTTTTTTCTTTCATTTATTTAGGACATGACTAATGTCTTTAACTGTATAGCCAAAGTCAACCTGAATTTCCTTGTGTCAGCTTTGAATTAATACAATAGCACAATTGGATAGTTGTTTTTGGCAAATTAGCTTCGATGTTGATACAGCATGAAGTCTAAGCAATTGCTTGGACATTTTCCTTCAAATATGTTTATTTTTTGTTGTTTTGGTCTATTTTCATGACAGTCATTCAATGGGAAAAAATGGGAGAAGTTCAACAGCGAGAAGGTAGCATCCTTGGCATATGCAAGGATACAGGGAAGGGTCGCTCTAATTTCCCACTTCCAGAATTCAAGCCTGATGAATGAGGACAAGCGATGCCGACCCATTCTTTTCCATTGTGAAGGTCCGGCAGCTGGCATTCAGGTACATTTTTATTTATTTATTTTCTAATTTTTTTAAATTCTATACATGATTTTTCAGCTGCTTTGACTTATTCTGGATCTGAAGCACCTATCGGCCATGAATATGAGCCATTCATAGTTGAAAGTGGTCAAAATATCAAATTATCTGAAATGCATGATCTTACTTGTGTTTGAAGCTGGATAAAAAATTATCAAAAGATTCACTGCTGAATAATGATAGAAAACATTTAACAACAAGGACAATAAATGAGAAAAGGCACATACTATGTTATTATGGTAAAGCTTGGTAAAAAAACTAAAAATTGTATATTAGGTCAAATAAGCTGGGGTACACTGTACAAAATGGATTATTATATGGAAGAGATGCACTAGAGAAAAAAAAGGTTATAATGTATTTTATGTGTTTCAGTGGCACTTTGTCATAATTACTTGACCTGACCTAAAGGGTTATGCTTTATTGCAGGAACCATTTCCTTTGGATGGAATAATTAGGCATGGATCGCCTCAAGATGATTTTGGAGCACTAGAAGATTGGGCTGAGAGCTCAACTAAGGGAAGCCCCACTGATGGAGCTGGAGAAATGTTTTGACGAGTGAGAGGGCCCGGGAATCGAGTCAATAAGTGCTGATACCTGGCCGGTGTTTGTGTGCAGTGACTGTGCGAATAGATAAAAAGAAGTGTAACAAAAAGTTGAGGAAAAGTAAGTTGTTATTGTTGTGTATTTTGGTGATGAGCGGGGTGCGTCCACTTTTTGGTTAAAGGACGCTTGATTATGTTCTCCAAGTGTAAATTGACTTGCGAGAAAAATCCATGCTCTCGACCTTTTTGTATAGATATAAGGTTGAGTTGTGGAGCTTTAATTTGTGTATTTTGTAAAGAAATGGCCGGTTAAATGTACAGTTCAACTCTGATGCATGCTTTGCTTTGCTTAAATCTGTCAAGTGGTTGTAAATATATCTGTTTCTATGTTTCTGAACCAAACCATTAAAATTCTTCATGTATCTTTCGAGTCTTAACATTTATGTTCGGGTTCTGCTATTTGTTTTCTAAGTAATGTCAAATACGAAATAGAAAAAAATTTCAAAATTTTACAAAAAATTGAAAACAAAGAACAAACAAATTGGTTACTGTGAGCTGTGCCGAAATTTGGTGCATTGAAGTTGTAATATTTTGCTAGCCAAGCCCCACGGTGCACGGGAGCCTATCCTCTACATGCCTACTTATCTGTTAAAAGGTGAAATATAGTAACTAATAATTAAATATACTGTCAAAAGGTGGACTATAAATGTTAATGTTTCATGTTCAGGTCAATCGACAACTCAATACTAAGAATCTATGCAGTGTTCTAATATTTCAGAATCATGCACACAGTTTCTTTCCTAAAACATATGTGCCACATATGGAGGTCGGATTTGTCTTTTTAACTGAAAAATGTCGGACTGCTAATTTATGTTTGGTCAGCTTAATAAGCAAAATTTTCAACTTTTAAACCACAAATTCGAATTCGACTTGTTGTAACAAAATTATTTCTCAAGTGATTCTTTCACTCTTTTATATGTAAAATTTATAATTTTAAATAATTTAGTGTAAAGCCAAACAGTAAAAATAAATTATAAATTATTTTGATGTATTAACTTTTTTATCATCGCACCGATGGAATATATACTAAACTAAATTTAAAAGAATATATAAATTTATATATAAACGTATCATTTGTAAAATAAATTAATTTTGAATTCATCTTGAACTTAATCCATGAGTTTTAGAATAAAATTCACCAACATCTTGTGAACTTAAGATCACGTATTTAACATTACAAATCAATCAAACTGCCGCAGTCCAACTGTCCAAGTGCTGCTTTCCAATCTATTCCACATTTCCACATGGACCGTCGGATCATACTCCAAATCCGACGCTGCACAAAAGTTCGGATTGGATTGTAGGGGCCTAGTGGGTTAGATGTCACACAAGGTAATAGAATATTTATTTTAAGATCCATAACCCTCCGATCAGAATCCGACGACAAATATTAAAGGTGCGCCGTGCATTCCAACTCAGACCGGATTGACCTGATCGGACGGCCCATATCTAAACAGAATATTCTGTTATTTTTTTACTCGGTGGATAGAGAACAGGACAGGAGACATTCGAGAGAGAGAGAGAGAGAGAGAGAGGGACGGAGAGATTGTGCCGAAGCAAAACTTGTCAGAATAATTACCTGTTCCTCATCCCTTCGCTCCTTCGCTCCTTCGCTCCTTGCTTGAGGAGAGAATGTGGGCCACCACCTGCTTCTCTATTACAACCGCAACGACATCTCCAAGAAGTGACGTGTCTTCACAGCGGCGATTACTGCCTCGTCCTTGCGCTGCTGCTGGTGCGCGCACCTCGTCTCTTCTCTCCACTGGTTCGTTTCTCTCTTGCTCACAACCTTTGAGCGGGTAGTGAATTAGTAATCAATACTTTGTAGTTGGTAATGATTTTCTGTATATATGGTACTAACTACTAAGGACTGATGTAAGAATAACATGTTAGCATCAATTTTGCTGTCAGTTAGTTTAATAAATCTTTATAACTTGGTCAAATGCTTTTCATAAGTGATAATTCATGGATTTTTTTATGAGTATTTGACTTCTCATTTAAAAACAAACCGACCTGGGAATCAATTTGGTCAGGTGCACAATTAAGCTAATCAATTTGAGTTTTTTATATCATGCGAAGGCTGCCTTGAGGGAAGTCATTCATGGTAATTGGGTTTGTGCTAATGTAGATATTAATTAATTATATTATATTAAATTAAGTCTTTCATTAAAAGGAGAAAAGGAAAAAAAAAAAAAAAAAGGAACTGAAAATTGCTTTCTCTCTGCTACACTACAATTTCAGGCTTGTCCAATATTCATTGCAGATAACTCTTATCTTTCTTATGGGAAGAGAAGTCTTGTACTCTCCACAGTGCTTTCTCTTGTACTTGCACATGTGCCAATAGCAAATGCGTAAGTTCAGTTCACCTTACATCAACTTTTTCTTCCAATAATCATTGTCAATTTCTTGCCTTCTTTTTATCTCCTTGCGTTCTAATTCCTTGCACAATTTAATTTGAAATATGCATCTTCTAACTGAACACCAAAATCTGTCTTAGTTTGTTAGAAAATAATTTGAAGCTCATAAAAGCATAATTATATGAACAAATTTGGGTTATGTTGTGTAATTTCCAGTTCTGAGCCGAATGAACTATTGGTTATTCAAAATGGGGTTAGGAGTGTTTTATCCAAGGCCAAGGCTGCTGGAATTCTTCGCCTGGTCTTTCATGATGCTGGCACTTTTGATCTTGATAACAAATCAGGTTTGTAATTTTAAAGTCTCACTCAATACTTCATATGCTGGCATTGCTGATACATGTAACTTTGTGACATGATGATTCATTGCAGGTGGAATGAATGGCTCTATAATTTATGAACTTGACAGACCTGAAAATGCTGGTCTCAGCAAATCGGTGAAGGTATCGACATATCTTTATCTACATGTCTCCTTTATATTGCTGTGTATGTTTATCATAACAGAATGATTTGCAACTTTAAAGCTGGTTCAATACTAACAGGTTTTGGAAAAGGCAAAGCTTGAAATTGACAACATCCAGAAAGGTATGTTGTACACATTGCAAGCCATATCACAATTTGAATGAAATGTCATCTTACTTAAGTTTTATAGATTTAACTTTGTAGTGTCATGGGCCGACTTGATTGCTGTAGCTGGTGCTGAGGCCGTTGCATTGTGTGGTGGGCCCACAATTCCCATCAGGATAGGTCGAGTAGATTCAAGGTAACATGCCATATCATTAGTTTTCTTTTGAAACTGTATTTCTTATATGACAAGGAAGAAAATAATTTTTTTGTAGCATACCTGATGCTGCAGGGAAGCTTCCGGAAGAAACACTGGATGCAAGTGCGCTGAAGAGATGCTTTCAAAATAAAGGATTTTCGTGAGTCTTTCCACCAAATTTTTCGAAGTACATTCTTTTTTACTTTTATTACTATATATTTTTTCTTGATATTAGTGGTGCTTATACCACTTCTAATCATGTCTTTCACTCAATTCTATGCAAAATAAGAGAGTCTGCTCTGTTGGTACCTGAAGCCACCAATTACTGGTACTAGACAAGTACCAGCTCATCATACCCAAAAGTACATATATACAGAGAAACTAAAGCACCATTCTAGCAAATATTATGAAAGACCCTTCATAATATCACAAAAATATAAAAAGGAGAGAAGAGGGGCAATCTTACACACAGCATCCGCTAATTTAATTCATACCTGCTACGAACCCCATTTACCAGTATAAATAAAAAATCCCTCAGCCCCTTCTTACAATATCATCTCTATAGCCCTGTTAGATACATGACCCTGTTACTCATCTACAGAAGTTTAGCCACAGATTAGCCTCCTCCAGGATCTTGTTTACTACGATGATGGGATGAGTTTTTTTTGCCATTGTACAGTCTTGCCGTTCTTGTCCAGCATCTCTCTTGTCAGAATTTGATGCCAAGTTAGCTGAACTTTGATTGGCATCTTGATTAATTTACCTATATATGTAGGACGCAAGAGCTGGTGGTGTTATCAGGGGCTCATACAATAGGAAATAAGGGCTTTAAAAACCCTTTTGTATTTGATAATTCATACTTCAAGATACTCCTTGAAAAACCATGGACTTCTTCAAGTAATAATTCCTTTGCCTAATTCTTTTGTTGGATTTATACTGCAAACTCAATTTGTTGACAATTATTTTTTAGTTATAATTATTCAAATCCTCTACCCAATTTTCCCTAAATTTGAAATTCATCTGTTCAAAGGTGGAATGTCAAACATGATAGGCTTGCCGTCTGATAGGGCTCTAGTGGAAGATGATGAATGCTTGAGGTTTATTCTCTGCTTGGAATGCTTAATGCAAAAAATAGGCTTGTCATTTTCACAATAGTATTCAATTGATTCTGGATTATCTATTTAGGTGGATCAATACGTACGCTGGGGATCAACTCAAATTCTTTGAGGATTTTAAAAATGCATACATTAAGTTAGTAAACACCGGTGCATCATGGCAGCGCAGCTAGGAAGGTACTGTTTACTTATTGTTTCTTATTCTATGGATTTATTTCATTTTTCTTTTCTTACGTGCTATTGTACTGGGCACCACATTGACCTGATTGTCATGGTCAAGTAGCTACTAACAACTAACAAGTATTAAATTTGTTAATTTGTCTGAATAAAAATTTTCTGATTTAATTATGTCCCCTTCTATCTGCAGAAATAAGGCACAAATAATGTGTACATCTCATAGCAGTGAAAGGCGACCATTTCTTTGTTATACAATAGACCTGAGCGGCGTAACTTTGCCTACTCGAGTACATAAAGTTCGATGTTTTGGTGCAAACTGGACATAGATTGTCTCAAAAACAGGTATCACAGCAAAGACAAGCTAACGCTTGTGAACTTATTTTATGGAAGTTTGTAGTTTTCACGAGGACAAAGACGAATTGGCAAATTGAGATTGATGATAAATGTAAATTGTTTTATATGTTGGAATCCTTTAACTATATTTATGTTCTCCATGTTTCCAAAGAAGTTTGGCACTTCAGTTTCGTTGTCCGAATAAAAGAGGATTTGATCATTGGGTGCAGAATTGTAGACATATTCACCATTTTTACTCTTTAAGGTCATGTTTAGTTGTGGAGTAAGAGGTAGAATAAGGGTCTTACTTCACATTGAAGTTGTCAAACTAGGAGTAGCAACAGAATAGTAATATGAAGTTACGGCAAAGTGTGTCATAACTCATAAGCAGGGGTCAGATTGACACTGGTCCGGATCAGACAGTCGAGAGATACGCGTTGACGAATGTTTGCCAATTTCTTAGCCAAATGAGACTAACCTTGGTAGGGTAGGATAAGTAACAAAAATGTGAGTAATAACATTTAAGTATTATGTATTCTAATTGCTCAAGGAACTATGACAACATATGTATTACATCAAAATCAACATTTTACTTGAATTTCTTCCTAAACCGAGGTCCCTTGTTGTTTCTGGAATCATCTGTCCCATCCCAAACACTGGCCCAGAAGAACAATGACATCCAGAAAAGCACCGCAAAGAATATTCGTACTCTATCCTGTATTTTCGACAATCCCTCTTGCAAACCTGTAAAATTTCAATAAATAAATCATTCTTTTACAAAATCTAGTAGCACCATAAACAGAAAGAAAGAAAGAAGTTACAAGAAATAACCAAATTACTAAATTGTGTTGAATATTACTGGAATTACCATAGATGCAAACTTGCAAACAATAAGGTGAGATTTTCAATCGATTTAATATCAATTAAGCTCCACCTTGGTACTGAGCCAATCACTCGAGCAAGTAAAAATAAAAAAAAAGTAACAACAATAAAACATGAAGCTAGAACTAACGAGAGATATAACCAGAGGAATCGTCGCCACCAAAATTAGGAGGAGGAGGAGGAGGAGGAGGAGGAGGTCGGGCACTGGTAGCACAGCGCCAGTGAGACGACTCGCCACACAAACAGCCTCCCCTCAACGACCTTAGATTTGGCGCAAAAGCGAAGCCTCGGGTAAAATGGAGAGTACGAGAGGGCTCATCGCGGGTCGAAGGAGGAGAAGTTGATCTAGCAGGGGGGAGAGAGAAGGTACCGTTGCAACAGCACCTACTCAACATAGTTCGCTGCTCAATTTCAATTTCATGTCTCACGCCTCACTCTATCTTTCTTTCCACACTTCCACTTGCCGCGCTTGTAATTCCCTTTTTAGTCGGAGATGATTAGCATTTTCCCTTCCTGCAACCGTGCTGATGTGTGAATCCGGATCCTCTGTATTAACTCATATTTTAAGTTTAGCATCTAGACCGTCCGATGAGGATCCAGGCCAATCCAGTCGGCGGGGGGCCGCTCGGGGCCTATTTAATATTCGTGCCGACACGGATTACACGGTCCAGATTCATTATACATTGACTCAAATTTTAAGTTAATGCAGACGATCCGAATTGAGTGATGTGTTTCGTTTTGTGTGGCTGGGGATGAGCGGATGCGGATTCTTCGGTAGGGACTAGTGGACCCGAAAGAGCTCCGTCTTAGTTTTGTTCTCCTCGCTTCAACGCTTAATATCTGATTTACTACCGAATTTAAGCGATTTTTCACTTTTTACGGCGGCGTCGGCGTCGACGTGGCAATACGTGTTGTAAGTTGTGACTTGCGAGCTTATTTTAGATAGTTAACAAGCATCTAAAAAAATCTCTACGTGGTCCCAGAACCAGATGACGTGGCCAAATGAAGAAGCTCCATGCTATGAGCTTTCTTAAAATTTTAATTACCGCGTTAATTAAAATTTTAATTTTTTAATATTTGTGTTTAGACGTGTCGTGCCATAACTTAGAGGTGCCATACTATATTTGTGTCTAGACGTAATGTACTCAACAATACTGATCTCAAAAAAATGCAGACACAATACGGTTAAAAACGCAAACATGTCTTATCACGGCACATCTAATAAGACGTGCTGTGTTCTTAGCCAAACATTAACTGGGGCGGATCTAATAAGATCCAGAGAGGACAGTCGTACTGAAGACGATTATTCTCTATTCGTTCAACGGGCCATTAATTGGTTTTAAGTTGTATATATTTAATTTCTACTTTGAAGATAAAGAATACTTGTGTGAACGACCTTTCCATTTTGATTCTACGATTCACATTATTCATAGATGCATGAATTAATTTTCTAAAAAAACATTTTCTGCATGTAACCAACCCCACTGTTTTAAATTAAAGGGATTAATTTACAAATTGGAATCATGAATTCATCAACTTTTTTTGAAGCATACGGACTCCGAAATCATTTTAATGATTAGATGGTGTCGTTAATAAGTTTGAACTCGATTAATTATTTAAATCTGATTTGTTATTTTTTTGTCTCACCTTAGTGAAAATGCTGAATTTGCCCTTGTCAGCATGTGTGCGCAACATACCGTGCTTTTGCAATACACTAGTTAATTATAAACACAATAGGATGCCAAAAGCACACGTACGTGTTATTATTCTTGTGAAAATTGTGGTCTAATAATATAAATTTACCTGATTTAAATTTTTGTAAAATGCTACTCAGCTTCCAGTTGCTGCATCATTGGTATACATCGCCTTTTAACCAAATTTGGGCTTACAATATAGTTTTGCTCAGATTAATTTGTGTAGGTATATAAATTTGACTTGAATCTGACTGTTTTTATTTACTGCACTTTGTGTTTTTAATAATTGAGTTTGGAGAAGAAATACCTTCATTGCCAAATTTGAGAATAGCGCTTTTATTGTTTTTATTTTGAGTTTGAGTAAGAATACAATTTGGTTTTCTTAAACTTTGATTTAAAATGTATTATTTGCAAAGCCCAAACTCCAATTTTATAAATGCTGTCATTGTTACGATGATGCAATGACCGTGTGCGTTGTTAGATTCACGGCCTCTAATCTGATGCATCTCGATTAATATATTCTAATTAAAATAAATAAATCAAAACTGTCTGAGTCTTCCTTTTTTAATAGAAAGATTTGTTCTACAATCACCGTGTATATGACTTGTCTGGCCCAAAATTGCCTTGGTGCAGAAGGTGATGGCGTCAATGCAACAAATGACAACCTAAATATTATTACAAGAAAAAATCACCTACTTTTGTAATTGTATTTTATTATCTGTACTTTATTGATATTCCTGACAGGTTTACATTTTTTTTTATTTACATTTTACGTAACCGAGAATAAAATTTTTATAATTATAGTATTACTTGTTCGATAAATATTCATTTTAACTTCTTTATACTAATTCTGAAAAAAAAAATGAATATTATGTATGCTAATTTCTCTTTTTGGATATCGTTTTTTAAAGAAAAAATAGATTTTCTCCTAAGCAGCGACTCACTTACCCCATATAGCAAGTAAAATTAAATGTGATTATCTGACACCCATTAGTCGTCTATTTTTCAATCAAAATCGGTACTTGTAGCCTTACAATCTACAGGACAACAAAAAGTGGAAATGCAACTTTCCTGTTAGCACAGTGTTATTTTCCTGAACAAAAAAAAAACCGAAAAGGAAACGAATTAAGAGAAACTATTTTCACAAACATGCAATTATGTATTTCGACAGACACATTACAACCAAGGGATTTTATAACTAGAAACTAAATGGCTTCAGGAAAAAAAAAGGACCCAGAAGTATCATTAAAAGATTCATCTATATGGCTAAGGTATTTGCAAGAAGTTTGACATCTGAAATAGATTAGTTGAGAGAGAGAGAGAGAGAGAGAGAGAGAGAGAGAGCTATGATAATTAGCACCACTAAAAGAAAAAAGTATGATATTTGGTAGCTAAGATCTTAAAGTATCCCAAATGTTGTATTCTCATAAAGGCCCTCCTGCTCCCACACATCTACCAGAAAGTCTATCATTTCCTGCCACATAAAATAAAAATAAAATAAATAAAATAAGATTAAGAAAAATATCAAAATAACCACATATAAGATGCCAGATCAGTGGATCTTACAGATAGAGGGATAGGTTGATGGAATCGCCTATTGGTCCCCAGTAAATTCTCATATGTTGCATTCCAGCTGCATCAACAAAGTGCTTTTCTAATTAATATTGACTAACAAAATACAAGAGAAGATAAGAAGCATGGACATTAAAAAAACTTACAAATTAAACAATCCTATTTTTTCATCATTTGGTTCCGATTTGGTTCTTAGTTGCCAAACTAACGGGGAAATTTTAAAGCACCTTCTATACCCTTACAATGTTCTATGCCATAACATAATATAAGCAATATCATGTATACCTATACGGTAATAGTATTTCCTCCCTACTTCAAAACAATGCAGGAACTATGCTATGTTTTCCGTTGTTAATCTCTACTTATCTGAGGTGAGTAAGAGGAGCAATATAGTTATTGTCTATGAAACTAGGAGAGGAGGGGCATAATGATATCTAATCTCTATCACATCTTAAAGGGACACCACACATTTGTTGTTTTGCAGAAATGATATAGCAATTTGAGAAATGATATTACTCCAGAGAGACTGAGGCAAATAGCATCCCAAAAAAGAAACACTGCTTCACTGTAAGCAAGGATGCAGGTTTCTTAAGGTCTATCAAATCCTTCAATGTTTCTAAGAAACTCATAAACGACAAAATCATCAATGTCAGCTAAGCTATATATATTCCTTGTTCCATAACCACTCACATAGTCACACCCCACCCACCCTCCCCCTGCATTTCTCTGTGTGCATTTATTTTGAATAAAGGCCTAATGTAGCACAAGCACAATAATGCTATACATACCTTATCCTGGAATTGTTAATCTCTTGGGACTTCCTTCGCTGCCTCCTATAACCTAACCATTGCTGTCTAGCTTCATTCCAGTGTAGAAGACCTATAATTCAGATTGGATAGAAGAGACAACACATATTAGTAAATCACTATAAGATACATTCCATTGCATAATTATACTACTTAAATTGGTCCAAAAATCTCATCAGAACAGCAACAACTTGCAATGAACTTTAAGTTACAATCATGTTCAATTGCTTTCATCTGTATTACACAAGTACTAGCAAGGGAAAAAAGAGTTGGAAGAATGGACAAAAAGGACAGTTTTGGGAACTTCAGAAATAAAATACTAAAGGTTTGACTTGTGTACAAGGCTACAAGCACCTTAGAAAAAATATTAATCTTCCAATCCAGATGTTTCTTTAATTTTGGGAGAAAATTTATGTAATTGCAAGTAAATTGATTTTGGATTCTAGAAAGGTACATGTGACATTTTGCAAGTTACTGTGAGATTTTACAAGATAGGTGGAAGAGATGTAAGGGTACAATGACCAGAAGGAAGTGGGGAGCGATTTTTCTGGCAGGTTGTTGACACCTGTGGTTAGAAAGAAACCAAAGGGTTTTTCATGGCAAAGCAAAAGGAGCAGAGCTGGTGGCTGACAGAGCAATGCAGGATGCTAGGCTTTGGTGGCAACACTGTGTGTAATTGATGAGTTATATACCAGATAGAAAGTTGTATAGGAAATATCTCCCATGCAGGAGGATATTGTCACCCTGATAGCCCCTATCAGGTTTTCAAAAAAAAAAAGAAGAGATTTTACATGATAGCCTCTATGTATGAAATGATATTGTCACCCTGATATCCCCTAGCAGGTTTTCAAAAAAAAGAAGAGATTTTACAAGATAGCCTCTATGTATGAAATTGTCTCCACTTTCCTTGATGGTTTTGAACCCAATTAGTTTTTCTATTTGGTAGATAATTACCATGATTTCTAAATTCATGAGAGTCGACACCACTTCCTTCAGCTTGATGGTTGGCTGAAGAAATGCTCTTTTCCAAAGAGTGTAAACTGCTATTATTTGGGTTGAAGTAATTGTGCTCAAGATCATATGTGCTTGAACTCAAAAAACTATCATACAAAAGAGGCTTTTGCGAAGCTCGATCATCGGCCTTTGAGCTGTTATAGTGCTCTTCACCTGCAATTATTGGAGCGCACGCCGACTTGTAGAATCCAAAACAACTCCTGCGCTGAATTAGTTCTAGGCAAATTAAAAGCTGATTAATTAATTGCGTATCACTCAAATTCCAGGTCTCCTAGACTAAATCAGAGGCCAGATCGAACGAAGGAAAATAGAAATCAAACTAGAAAATGCAGTTAAAGCATCCGATAGCAAATCAAGAGCTTGATACTTACCTGAGACAGCCAAGAAAGGAATCGATCCAGTTGGAACCCGAGGTTTGGGCCATCTCTACCAGCTTCGTTGAATTGAAATCACCACATCAAGCACGCGAGCGAGAGACGAAGAGATCAGAGCAAAGAACCTCTTTATTATCTACTTTAGTTCTTTTCGGAGGGAGATGCTAAAAACAGACTGTTGCAATCGTAGAAAAATGGATAAAGCGAAATTAGAAGAGAGAGAGAGAGAGAGGAGTAAAAGAGAAGACAACAAGGCGAGGAGAGCGAGACTTCCCGTCATCCCGTACGCCCGTTTGCAACGATGATTATCCTCTACAGCGCTGGAACCATTCAAACGTACCTGATGGGAATATTTGACGCAATCTCAGCCTTCCAATTTTCGATGGAATATTTGAAGCGTTGTACAGGATTGTTAAGACCGTAGGCATAAGGAGAATTCGTATCCTCTGAGATATCTCAAACTTTGCGTGACTTTGTGGAAAATCTCAACCGTTTAAATACGTTCTACACAAATCTCAAAGCACACATAATACTGTCTCCTACATCATTCCCGAATAGGAACCGGACACGTCAGTCACGCAAAAGTTGAGATATCTCAGAGGATACGCACTCGGCATAAGGACGTAGAGGTCGACTGATGGTATTGGTATCTCAAGTAAATATCAAAGAGACAGACTTGCAGGTCGCGCATTTCGGTTTATGAGAGATGTGACTGACATGCTGGGTCCATTCCACCACTTATCTTGTGGGTAGGATCCGTATCCTCCCAGATTCAAGCAAATTGAAACTGACGGGCCAGATTAATCCCAGCCGGATCGACTCGGCTGGTTCCCGTGGACTGTAGATTCGTGCCAAGTTAAAAGAACCGTCCGATTGTAATTGTGCTCAGTCAGGTAACTGAGGGGAATGTGAATCCGGAATCTGGGTATCGGGGTAAACTAGGTAGCAAGTCGCCAGTCAAAGCCACGCCGTAGATAGTGTGCACATCTTTGAGGTAGCATAATATTTCTGTTTACATACGTACCGTGCGATCAGAATTCAGACCTATTTGGACCGAGGTGAAATGCAAGGGAGTTCTTTAATATTCGTGTGAATTGATCGGACGGTCCATATCTAAACATAAATACTCTGTTACCTTAGGTGATATAAATTCATTAAAGAAGTCTTTGATTGTTTTAGCCTGATTAATTCAATTTATATTTATTTGACGGAAGAGAAAAAAAATTAAAACACTTTATTTTATTGACCAATCTTACAAATATCACAAGTTAAGTCACTTAAATAAATTGTTTAATTAGACCGTTCGAAGGTAGACTTAAGTCTGACTAATTAATTTGCATTTAACTCTTTAAGTAAGAGTGAAGCTCCTTATTCCTCAATTTAATCCACAATAAAATGTACATGTAGTTTTAATATACAAATCGTTTCTTATTGAGAATTTTGTATATGATGTTTTTGGGTACGCAATATTGTATATCGATCCAAGAACAAAATTGCTAATAGCTACTAAATAAATGTCTTAATTTTGCGAAAAGATCCAAGTCCAAATGTTTTCTTCCATCACGAACGTGTTTTAAATTTTATTAATAATTCGAATTCAAATTATAATCTTTTGGAACTTTTTATTCGTAATTATTTCATTAATGTTAAAAATTATAAACTAGAAGTTTCATCAATGCAGCAAATTAATCACAATTAATTATGGATTTTCGATTTTCATCTAGTACATATAACTCCAAATTTTAGGACTTCAATATAAATGCATTATTCTTGAAAATGAAATAAAATTAATGGTTCGCATTTTTTTTATTTAAAACACACACACACACAGACAATTTTTAGTTGGATTGTAAATCTTGAATTATATAATGTAAAAAATGTAATTATAACATTACACTAAAACTACTGGTTTTGGATCACTATATTTACAATCTACTCTCTCCCATTTGTTACTAAATTTTGGTTGAAATTCGGTAAAATGCAACTTGGATCTTGCTTCACCTTGCATGGATGCATGTTAGCAACTTGCAATTTGCACTGCACGTCCGATCTGGATCCGTTTGATTCACATCAAGTTTCGTACAAAATTTAAATTATATATGTATCATCTAGTAAATGTAAACCGAGATCCCAGATCAGACATCAAAATCTGGGCAATAGTTGTCATCACAAATTCGTACTCGTTTTATGTTTTGGATTTAATGTACTCGTTTTATGATTGATTTTGTCTAGCGTTTCATCAATCAAGTGTAACACATGGTGGTAAAATTATTGTCATCGCTTTTTAAGTTTTTGAATATAGATGCATAGAGTAGAACTTGGGTGCTCTTAAGCTCACCAAAATTTTGGTGAGCTTAACTTTAAAACTCATTAAATTAATTTCAAATGACGAATCCGAACTGTTGAAACCTGTCTACTTTACGTGTGATGCATCTACATGTGAAATTTTTAAATATTCGAATTAATTTAGTATAAAATCAAGCGGTCAAAATTAGAAAGTTAATAAATTAATTTTAGTGCATTTATTTTTTGAACATTTTTTGACCGCTTAACTTTATACTAAATTAATTCGAATGTTTAAAAATTTCACATGTAGATGCATCACACATAAGGTAGGCGGGTTTCAACGGTTCGGATTCGTTATTTAAAATCGATTTGATGAGTTTTAGAGTTAATTGGTGAGCTTAAGAGCACCCTAGTTTTACTCTAGATACATATCAAATATCAGTCGGATACGAATACAAATACAAATCAAATAATTATTAAAATAATATAAAAATTTATTAAAAATACTAAATTTTATAATATTTTTCTAATTATAATAGTGAATAACATTTTTTTTTCATAATATATATTAAAATATATGATATATATCTATTATTCGGATACAAACAATTGAAACGTAAAACTATATGGATATTCGAATATCTGATATTCATATCTAATTTTTATAATACAAATCGGATAAATTATCCATACCGTTTTCACCCCAGTAAGGCAATAACAGCTCACTCCAATAATTAAGTATTGACATAAAATATAATAAATGAGTATAATATCTACACCTAACAAGTTGATTAAGGTCCCCCCCACGGAACCTTGCAATAAAAGGGCATGGAATTCTCTTTCTATGATATCTAAATTTATTATCTGCAAGCATACACACAGAAAACGTGAACAAAAATAAATGAGTTGTGTTTACAAGTTCCAAGCACACAGAAACCATGGTGCAGTTTGAAACTTCTGAATAAGAAATATTAATAACTATGATAAAAAAAAAAATACATATAACTGAGTATCAATAGCTTTGAAACAGTGGCAAATGAAAAGCCTTCTAAATCTTATTTTCATTACTTAAATAGCTGCCAAAAAAATGGGATTTGATACCCACAACTTGTGTAATGAAGAAAGATACATAACTACCTAAATACAAATGATGGGATGAAATGATGAGACAACTTCATTATTACTCATTGTCATCAATCATCATCATCACATAACTCTATAGTCAGGTAATGTCAAAATCAAACTAATAAATTTGGTTGAACATAAATATAAATCCGATCAGAATTCAATCAAGGGCGAGACTCTTTTTCATTGACTCGTACACTAGATAGGTGATACTAGCTGCTGGCACAACCTTGAGTAGATTAGGTACCAAACCTTTGTAAAATCCCCAGAAACCTTCCTTCTGAATAGTTTTCCAGATAACATCCGACATTCCCTTGTAGGCCTTATCTGCTTGCAACCTAGCACAAAACACACCAATTTAAAAAGTCCTTTTAAGTAATATTATAATAATTTGTACATTCATTTTAACAACCATTTAGTTACCCAAATTCTAACACAATAATAATCATATGATTAGGAATTAAATGGTACAAAAGCACTCAAGTAACATTCAAGTACGATATCACCGGACAAGTCCATAAACCAATAAATTTAACCGTGAAGCTGTTTTACCAACATCCTTACCTTGTTCTAATGACTTGCAAGGGATAGACACATGTGGCCCCAAGAGCTCCAGAGACGGTCCCACAGCCCAGCTGAATTAGTGGACCCGGCTCTGCACAAAAGAATATCAAACTAAGTTTAAGTCTCATATAAACAATGAGCACCAAAAGAAAAGGCGCAATAAAATAAAAACAAAGGAAAAACTCACCAGTATCTTTGAGAATATACGATCGAGACATATCTTTCAAAGTCTCATAAGCCGCAAGGTCAATACCGGCATAAGGAATCATCCCTAAAAGGGAAGGAACAAGGCCTCGATAAAAAGCCCGAGGCCCCTCTTGCACCCATATTTCTCTAGAGAGAGAACCTAAACTTGGCGCCTTTCCCCCCGGGCACACATAAGTCTGGAGCCGCGTTTTAACAAGATCCATTGGATAAATTGCCGTTTGTGCAATGGCACCAGCCAAACCTCCAGCTACAAGCCGGCCACCACCACCTATGTCTTCCTTAGCCTCTCCTTTTGTTTTCACAATGAAATCCTTCAGCAATTCAAAGGTGTAGAATTTTATTGCACTTTCTGGTGCTACCTTCACCACATTCAGACCATTTCCTCTGAAAAATGCCAGAAAACGGCCTTCTCTCCAAATCTCCTTCACAGCATGGGAAATTGTTGTCTTGGTGGTTTGCACTTGCATCATCACCTTTAGACGGTCAAGAGGTGCTGTTGCTGTGCGTGAAGTAGCTCCTGCAACTCCACCTGCAGTAAAAAGGGTGCCTTAAGTTTTGTTCCATTAAAGAATTAAAACATAACAAAAACAACCGGAAAGAAAATCTGCTAAAAAGGAAAACAAATGTCTTAGTGAACCTAGCATGCTCAGTAATAGGTATCAAGTAATTAATTTGGATCTCTCTCCCTCAATTTTCCAGATTAAAATAAATTAACTTTTTAATTTATAATATAAGGGCATAAGGGCAACTATAAATCCGGAAACAACCCAACTTACCTAACCAGACCCAACCCGCCCATTGACCTTCCTACCTGCAATTAAATATTTCGTTTTGTGTATATGCTTGCTAATGCCTTCTGGGATGACAGCCTGTTCACCGATGTCTACGAGGCATACTCTCTCCCAGTACTTGTAAATGTTTTCAAATGTTGCTTCATGAGGGTAGAGGAAGAGAAAATCACGCCATTCTTCAAAAGTTATGATGCCATTGTTGTCCTTGTCAACATGCTCCATGAAATTAGCGAGCTCCTCATCATTGATTTGTATTCCTGAAAACAAAAGAGAGCTGACATATCTTGTTAGATGGGGTAATTAAACCATTGTTGCTCAAATGAAATAAAATGAAAATGATAGATGTGAAGATTCCTATAATTGTATCAGAATTTGTGATATTGTAACCCTAAAAATGCAGATCTCTTGTACATGTGTTATGATATGGAAATGATTTCATACGAGAATATGAAACAGTACAGAACTTGGATGTTCCTTCATGCATGGTATCTCTCTGAATTCGTATCCAGTAGGGTACCGCACAAGGGAATCTTTTAGAATGATTCCCTAATTGGTGGATCCAGACCGTTCTTTTAACTTGGCACAAATCCCAAAGCTCAAAAATATTGCCCCCTATTGCGACACGAATCTCAAACCAGTTGAGATTTAATCTCAAACCGTAAAGTGAGGGTGATCCTCTACAATACTACAGAGGATACGTATTCGTATCTCTCTAGTTCGAATATAAACTTATTATTCAAAAGTTTGGTATTGAAAGGAAACCCAAGCAGCTTCCTTTCAATCTTAATTTCGAAAGGAGAGACTAAAGGAGGATGTCACGCAAAGCTGAGGGGTTGCAAAGACACAAAATTTGTACATTTATAACACACACAGACACCAACTACAAAACTGGAGCCTTGGCACAAAGTTCTCGAGCAACCTTAAAGTTTGGTTTCAATCAATTAAATAGACTAAAAGAAGTTTGGTTTCAACCTTAAAGTTTTGTATGGTATGCACCAGTACATAAACACGGCCAGAATCTCGACAAATAACCATCTTTTGCTATCATGTGCAATAACTTAAATACAGGTAACAAAGGGTGTTTGCATGCACAATATTATAGAAAAAAGTCCCTAAGAAAACAAAAATTACCTGCCTTGTGAAGGGCATCCAAAAGTTCCTCGGGTAAAATACACCCATTATGCTCAACATCAATTGCTTGAAAAATTCTATACAATTCCATCTCCTTATCATTTATATAACTTCTAAACTCATCAAAATCCACTCTCCCATCCTTGTCAGAATCACACACCTTCAACAAATCCCTCGCATACTTGTACTCAGCCGGGATGCGCAGAGCTGACAACCCTGCCTCGATCTGTGCAAAGTCGAGGTAGCCATGACCTGCCACATCGAAGAAGCTAAAGAGGCTTCTGATGCGCACTTCCCTTTCTTCCGCGGTTTCTCTCAAGGCAAGGAGCACGTGCTCTAAGCTAACAGGTCCAGCTTTTTTAACCGGGTTGCAACCCTCTTGAGGCTTTCTTTGATCCTCATCTTGTCCTCCTTTTGTCTCTTCATCCTCCTTCCCCATTCGTTCTTCCTCTTCTCCTCTTAGCTAATCCTTTCTTCTCTCCTCTTCAAAATCTTATCCCGCATGATCGACCCATTAACCCAATCGAGTTGAAACTACAGGATCTTGCCTTAATTCCCAAAATTACGAAAGTGTTTGGATAGAATTTGGGAGATCTGTGAAAAGGGGCGGGATCGGATAGCGTGTGAAGTTTTGAGTTACTTCTGGCAGGTTCTATTCTAATATGGAAATTGGAAAGGGGTGTGCGGAAATGTCGAAATGAGAGCGCACTATCTCTGAAATTGAAGGGGTGGGTGTGTGTGGGTGTGTGGGTGTGTGTCAGAGAAAGAGAGAAAGGAGAAGAGAGAGGTATGTGGAGGACGGAGTATACGGTATGTATACTGAGATGAGATGAAAGGACGAGAGAATAGCCGATGCCGATGCCCGGTAGACGAGAGCAAAAAAATAATATATTTACTTATTTATATTCATGTGTTAAAATTGAAAATTAATCCAAATAGTGCAAAACGAGCCTTAATTAATTTGTGTTTACTCAACAAAGCAAATGTTATTTGGAACTATAAATTGTATATGGAAAGAGTATTGGTGGGATTAATGAATAAACTAAATGGTGCATAATCTTAATTTTGTGCTAATTTAATGAAAGTGAGTTAGCAAAGTACCACTAACTCCAAATCTATTCTCAAGCCTTAATGTTGTTGTTTCAGAACAACATTATTTTAACATCCAAAGTTCCAAACATATCCCAATGTTAATTTATTACAATAAAATACAGATGTTTTAATAATTAATTAAGACCTTAATTAATATAGAATAGGAAGACTTTAGAATAATCATAAGGATTTGAATTTGACAATAAGTTAACTTATAAAATAATATCTCGTGAGAATATTAATTATACGTATTCCTCGAGATAAGATAAGATCTCAAACACCACCTTACTATTCTTCCACAATTTTGCATAAATATTTTCAAGTATGTATTGGAAAGTTTGAAAAATGAGACAACTCTTCTATTTGTAACTGTTAAAATGTAATTTCTCTTAAACAGAACATATAACAGTTGTATCCAAATTAAAATAGCTGGTGCATGTACACTGTATAATAATCAAATGTGTATTACACAATATGCAAGTATGATTATGTATTAGTCAAGTATACATTATAAGGTGCCTGAAAAGTTCATGAAAATATTTTCATGAGATAATTTTTTATATAGAGTGTAATTATCAAGCATAAGTTCCTCAATCTAAGTAGAAGATTTTCCAAAAATAGGGAAAAAAAATCTATATAAGTTGACCTTTATAAATTAGTCGTGTATATCAAAATTCATACAACTCGAGTTAAATTTAATTATATTTAAAATTCATACATCATTAGAGATTGGTTGCTGTGGGAATTTTCAGAGATTGGAAAGGGAAATTTAGATAATTTTTTTTTTCCTGCGCATGATGCAATATAGATAATATTCTAGAAAACTGATTAAAATTTAAAATTACTTTTGTAACTTTTTAATATAAGACTCATTATCAACTGTGTTAGGTTTACTGTTTTTATTACCTTTTGTAATTATCAAAACTATCAATGAATTTCAACCTCATAATAAAATTTTGTATTTAGAAGAACCAGTTTTTAATTTAATAGTAAAACCATAAAAAGGTAACACCATCTTTGTAGAAAGGTGTAGATTCGAAATTCAAATAGAATAATCTTTTATGGACAATTAAATAGAAGTTAGTATTTGTGTTTGTGTTGCAATCCATACATGATATGATGATAATTTTCAGGGTTGAACCTAAAAATTCACCAGCTAGGATATTGTTTGCTTTTGGTCCTTTACATTCCGGATATTCGCTTCAAAATTCCGATCTCCTCTCCCAATTTGCAAACCTAATCCCACGCTGAATTTAATAATGGATTTCTAAAAATATTATATATAAAGGAGATCCCACAAAACACGTTAAAAACATGAAATATGGAGACGACATCCACCGAAATTTGTATTCGTATCCTCAGAAAGGGAAAATTCAAAATTGTTTTCTATTTTCAAAATTTTGAAAAATGCCTATCTTTTATTAAAAATTATCAAACAAATAACATATAGAGAATTAATTGAGGAGAAAAATTGTTCATCAGTTATTTTTTTTTAATAATGAAACATCGGTTCACTTGAACATCAATACATCGTTTTAAACTTTAAAAAACTATAAGATTATGTAGAAACTCCAGTTTGTGCGTTTGTTGACAAATAGAAGGGCTTGGAGTCTGAGGCATAAGCCATAGAAAATCAAAAGAATCAAAATTGCAAAAAAAAAAAAAAAATTGTTTAGAGCCTCAAAATTTTAGTTGAAATTGTTTGTTATTCTATAATTCATCAAAATTTTATATTTTACTATAATAAACATCTAAAATTGAGTATCAATTTACAAAAAAATGAGAAGCATCATTTACCTTTTTTTACTCGAACTAATACAATGTTTATGTTTTGCTCTATCAATTAGTTAGGGTTATATATAGTGAGATTAGTATTCATCATTACAAAAATTAATTGATGAACAATTTAACTCCTCAATTAATCCTCCATCTAAATGTTATTTGTTTGAGAATTACAAAAAAAAAAAATGCTTGAATTTTTCCAGCAGTTGAGACATTTTTAAATTTTTTGAAAAATCGAGGACAAATTTAGATTATTATTATTTTTTCTTTCTTTCTGAGGATATGAATAAAAATTTCGGCAACATCAATTAATCTTTGGATCTGGTATAGTCTCATGTTAGTCAATCAAAATCAGTCTCGTCGCACCAAAGTTTGCAATACTGACAACATACTTTTTCTTTTCTAGTAATTAAAAAGCATAAGCGAGGAAAATGAAATCCGAAATTGCAAATTTTAGAAAGTAAGAAGTTTGCAAATATTTATTTAAAATTTTGTTTTGTTTTGCAGACTTTGTCCTTTGTTTTGGTCATTTGGAATTAAGTTTGTTTCTTCTTCTTTTCCATTTGAAAAATGAGAAGGGGAAGAATAAGACTTTAGAGGTTCCTGGTTTTGTATCTCGTACTATTTCTGTCCGTCCGTTTTAAATATCTTTATTTTCCTATATTTTTGGTAGCCACTACCATGGATTATTTAAAAAAAAAAAAAAAAAACTATTTCTGTCCATCCGTTGAATAATAGGACCACACTAACACTACAACTTAAAAAAAAAATTCACGTTTTTTTCATGAATAATTCGTGATTCACATTTATTTGCAAATAAAACGTATAATATATATTTTTTGTATTTTATTTAGTATTCGGTTCGGAAACATAAAAAAAAAATTATACACGAATTATTCATGTACCAATACCATTTTACTATACCTACGAACAACTACAGGTCTGTGTGTCTGGTTGGATCACCTAAATTACCTTAATTTTTAGTTTGAATCTGACCCGTTCATTATATGCTAACACGAATCTAACCTGTACAAAATGAAATCCAATTAGTGCATTACTTCAGAGGATTTAAAAATTAACTAGAGGTAACTAAGTCATCCATGTGAATTACAAATTAGCAGTTTTGTAGTTTTATTTTTATATTTTACAAGTATTTATATCTTTTTAGCTAACTTACAAATAAAATTCTATTATAGCAATTGCAAATCGATATTTTCACCTTAAATGGACGGATTGGATCTAAACCATCCATCCATGACCAAGTTTTAATCTGGCCATCGATTCAGGACTATTACTATCATGATAAAGCTTGATGATCCAGGTATATATTAATTAATTAATTAATCTATAAGCACATGCATTTAATATACAAAAGTAATTAACAAGCAATCATGTGCCCAGGATCATCTAAACATTAACTATGTTTTAATAGAAGACTATATAATCAATTTTTGACTAATTTTTTCAACGCAACTGCTCAAGTTATGAAAGTTATGACTTATGAGAAAGCTACACATGTCCGGGAAAGTGTTACTTATTTTCATTAAAAAAAAAGGAATCAACGTTATTTCCAATTCACTTTCAAGAATGGTGTCTCGAGGCCATTAAGACCAGTACAAATTGCCTGACCGCTATCTTATTTGTTGGCACTCTTTTATCAGTTTACCCGGTCCGTACTGTATCCGATAAAACGGATACGGGTAAGATTTTTTTTTCTTACATTTATCGGGTGATTTTTTTGTTATATAAATAAGTATGAGTACAGATAAAATCTATTTCGTATCCATTGCCCAATTGAGTAATTATATATATATATATATATATATATATATTATATATGAGGAGAGATTCATTACTTACAACATTTGAAAGTTACGATATCTTACAACAATACGATTTTGTGATTTTCAAAGTCTAAACAGTCGATCCAAATCATTTAAAGTATATTAAAATGTGCTTGGAGATCAAATTTTACAAATTTTTTTTTTTACTATTTATTAAGTATTACAAATCTGTTGTTTTTTAGTAGTCTAGAATTGTCTAAAAAACAATAGCTTTGTAAAATACTTAATAAATAGTAAAAAAATTAAAAAAAAATGATCTTAAAGTACATTTTAATATAAATATCATGTTTAAAGGTTTGGATTGACTATTTGAATTTTGAAAATTGCAAAACCAAATTGTTGTAAGATGTTGTAATTTTTAAATGTTGTAAGTGGATCCTTTCACATTATATATATTAATAAACATTGAAAAAATTATTTTAATTAGTTTACTTGTATTTAGTATAATTAGATTTGTTTTTCAATAAAATACTATACATGTGTGAAATGAATGTATATGTTTTAATGTTTTATTTAATAAATAATAAAAAAATAATTATTATATTAGTATTGTCCGTTATTTACTCGTTACAGTTTTGTTATCCGACAATCATAATAGGTAAGGGTAAGGTACATGTAAGATAATTTGTAGAGGGTAAAGATAGAGTCCGAGTAAGCTCAATTTGAAACGGATATGGATATGAAAATGTTTCCATCCGATCTTTACTATACCCGCTGACATCCCTACTTATTATTATTTTTTTTTAAAAAAAAAGAGTTGCAGAAATCGCCATAAAAATTGATACAAATGCTAATCAAAACACTGAACTATATATCACGACATACAAGTAGAAAATAAAGAGTAAATTAGAGAAAAATAATATTAGAAGCAACATCAAGTAAATGTGACAAATCAAGTTGGGGGTAATGTTGAAGGAGTTTCATGTTTGCAGCAAAATCAGCACACAAAAGTTCATGCTTCACACACAGCAACATGGCGCAGCAAACTCTTAGCACCCTATCCTGCTCATGCATGCTCACATCAATTAACCATATATATAATGTATATGCATTTTCACACATTTCTCCAAAATTAATTCTACTTTACCATTTTCTATACCAGCAGATACATACAGGAGTAGTCAACCTGACTGGCATATATATCAAGTAAAAATTATAATCCTTATTAATTTAATCACATAAAAAACAAAAAATTAATTTACCTGGATATCAAGGGGGCTGGTGAGAAGAAAATCCCAAACTGTCATTATCGAATGAAATTCAAATTCCTGAGTTAGCAGCAAAGTGATCCAACGGAAAGCATAAAACTGGGGATTGATCTGCATGTACATTTAAATTAACAAACTAGCAACTTCAAATCCAATTGATAAACAACAGTATGATTTAATGTGCAAGCTGAAACTGTGTTAGGCTGGATTTCAGGAGAAAAGAAAGGTGAATTACAAGAAATATATATTAACTGTTACTATGAAAAATAAGAGCTCCTTTGAAGGTTCAAACCTTTCTTGTGGGTGGCAATACAAAACAAATTACTAACTCAACAATTTTGATATCCAGAGGTTGTGCGGTCACACCGAGATGTGCATTGTGCAATCACAATTGGTTGGAAGAAAGAGACCATACTTTGAAGATATGCATATGCAAGCCTTTTTTCACTGTAAAATTTATGTATTTATACTATTTCTAAAGTTGTTATATAGGGCCCTGTACAGACTTCTTTTTGTTTTAATGAAAATGTTAGTAAGCCAAATCTCACTAACCTTTAAAAAAAAATTACCATAGCAAAATAATATTATGTCAGCTCAGTTTTGAACACAAACCTTTAAATTCTCTAGGTGTTCCCATAGCTCTTTATCATTTGCTTTCAGAAGTTGAGATAAACGTGAAAGTGTGGCATGAATGCCGACAGAGCTATTATCTAATTGCGGACAGAAATTATCCACAAAACCACTCAGTAAACACACAAAGCAACCAAAGCTGTCAGCTTCTGCATGTAGCTAGTTAACAATGGACAAAGAGGAAATTAAATTAAACAAGGAAAATACAGAAATTTAGGCAATCACTCAGTAATTTACTGTCCAGTTATTGTCTGAACTCAAGTTATAGAGTTGCCAACTAAAATCTGGTTGAGAATTTAAACTTGCCAAAAGCAACATAAAGAAAAAGCTAAAAGAATAAAAATAATCATGAATGTTGAACTTTTATTTGATAGGAATCAATTCCAACAGAACCACAGTAACCCCTCATTTTGTCAATAAGATAATAGGGAAAGCGTATTACCAATAAAAAACTTCCTTTCCTGTTATATTGAATAAATCAATTAATAGTTTGGTTATATTAAGTAGAGAAGTGGTTCAACTCACTGTATTGTCTTCATTGGTTTCTGTCCTGAAAACATAATAGAGTGGGGCCAAGACCTCGTTCATCCCTTGCACATAGCCAATTGCAGGATTCATTTTGGCAAATAGCAGTAGTATATTTCTCATTGCCTCCTACATCCAACAAAATGTACATTCAGTTCCATTATTTCTTCTTCTTTCATTCTGTTTTGCAATTTTTCTCCCTCCCTCCTTCCTTCCTATCATTAAGGAACTTTAAAATATGTTACCCATGTCAAATATATTACCCGATTCTTTAAGCTTATTGGTGAATTCACTGAAAAAAACTCAATATCTGGATGTGTTCTCTCAAGGTCACGATCGATTTGCTCAGCAATTTCAGCATCCTATCAAAGACATACATGTGATTTAAAGTAATCTGAGCATAAGTTTTTATAGATGCTATAAAAAATGTACATGTCCTCAAGATTGATCACCTTGAAATATTGGTTCCAAGTGCTTCCATTACGAAGGCTCAAAGGATGATCTTTATAAGTAACCTCATACCCTCTTAGTAACCCATCATCATGGTTATCCTTTTCTTCTTTGTTTCTGCATTCAGACTACCTACACCAAGCTAACAATTAAGTACTGAAGCCAAGGACCAGAAGGAAATAAATAAAACTTTGAAAATTCATGTAATAATTATCTCCTCAAGGGACTATAATAAAAAAAATTAGGACAAAATTGAAGGTGGTTACAGGACTTGCAAGAAATTCTTCCTTAAGCTGAGTGTATTTTAGTCGGTGTTGAGTTAGTTCATCTTCCCACAATTCACTATTCACTGATAAATAGCCTAGTAGTATCTGCAATTTGAATAAAAAAAAAATGCACATTATTAACTGTTACAGAAAATACCCAACCAGTATTTGATGACATAATGAGAAAACTCGGATTGTTATTGGTTCATTCTCATGTCAATGGCATGAAATAAATTAAAAAAGCAAGAGGAACATGCCAATGAAACATAAGATTCTTTAATCATTAGAGAACATTATATTTAAGAAATTAGAACAGGCAGGGGTCTGGAAACTAATGGCATTATCCTCCCAATAAACATAAATTAATTTTCAGAATATGATTTATTCTGGCTAGATCAATTAAATGGCCCAACAAAATTATTACTCGGTGCAAATTATTAGGGTGATAAACTTGCTTCTTATCCATTCACAAATATTATAAGAAATAAAAAAGCACCTTCATTCACAAATATTATAACAATAACAAGTTTACTAGAATAGACCTAGCTAATGACTCCTAAAACTAATTAATTGTAAAAGATACTAAAATCTGATTCACAGAACCTTCCACACTAAAGGACGCATCTCTTTTCCATGTCGAAGACCTTCGCAAGCAACTTGTTGCAATGCTTCAATGCATATGACTTTTTGTGAGAGCTGCAAAATTAGCAAAATGTCAAATCTCTGATCTCTGATTCAAGGGCAGTAACAAATGTCAAAAATAAACACCTCAAATTCAAGGTCAGATCTCTTATCTTCAAATCCATCGACAAAATACTGTTCAGATCTGATTGCACCGAAGGGATAAGTCTGTAGTTCCTGTTGAAGTTGATCGGAAGCATGATGTACCTTCTGATCGGAGAGCTTCTTGAGAATGATTCGGAGAGACATGACAGATTAATTGTATGGCCAAAGCAACTAAACGTACATAATGTGGATGGTGCGATTTGGTTTCATTGAAAAAGGAGTGAAGCTATATATATATATAAGACTGAGGTGGCGGGAGAAAAAGAGAACGAGAATGGTAGGTTTGAACGACAGGTTGGAAGTGTTGAACAATGTTAGCATTTAGCAATGGCTTTGGGCCTGACATTCCACTCAATCATTGCTCAAATATTTGGATTTTGGGCCCAAGCTCCAGCTTTAAAGTTATAATCAATCCTTACAATATGCACTAAAATATTTGGGCCTGGTACGTGCAACTGACGTTACTATATATTGTCATTTGATTTACATTTTTCATCTGCTTTGAATTTCTAAATTAAGTAATGCTACTTTGCAATTTTTAAGTAGGCATTAACTTAGTTTCTGTCTATATAATGAGTCCTAAGAATACGCTAGTCATATAACATTATAACAAAACTATAACATCGGTATATATATTTTTTAATTTTTTACGTTTATATATAACATCTGTAACATCGGTATATTTTTTGTGAAACAAATAGAAGTCTAACTTTAAAATTCTATTAACACAAAGGAGTATCAACCATCAGACGGTTAATACTTAATAGTGTGTGGAGTGCCACTTAATAAGCACTAACTGGACTGGCCCTGCACTTGCATTTGCAAATTATATACACTAGTACAAAAAACTCCTTCACTGACCCTTAATTACCGACTGTTTTAAGCAAAGCATCAGTGTTGCTCACACTACACTGACTCTTTTATTAAATAATAGTCAGCGTTGTTGTTCAACACTGACGCTTTATAAACAGTCAGTGTTGGTTATCAACACTGATTGTTTTTTAAAAAAGAGTCAGTGTTGAACACCAACACTGACTGTTTTTCAAGAGTCAGTGTTGATTACCAACTCTGACGCTTTAAAAAGAGTCAGTGTTGGTGATCAACACTGACTCTTTTTAAAAACAGTCAGTGTTGGTACTCAATACTGACTGTTTTTAAAAAGAGTCAGTGTTGAGTAAAAATACCAACTCTTTAAAAAAAGTCAGTGTTAGTGCTCAATACTGACTGTTTTTTAAAAGAGTCGGTGTTGGTGTCAACACTAACTGTTTTGCAGAAGAGTCGGTGTTGAGTAGGAATACTGACCCTTTAAAAACAGTCAGTGTTGACTGTTTGTTCATTTTATTTTACATTTTTTTTCTTTATTTTTTTTCAAATATCATAATTAAAAATATATTATTTTATTTTGAACAATTCATTGAACAGATGTAATACGTCAATTTATTTAATAATATCAAGTTAAAACTTAAAATCTTTCAAGTTTTTACAAATACGAATTTAATAATCACAAGATAATAGAAGAAGACGGAGAATCCTAAAGAAAATCACTAGTTCATTATATGAAATGTGATTTCAACCGGGTTTTTGTTTTCATTGACAAATTTGATAAGGGAATCCAATTAATTAATTTGTGGATATTTTACAATACAATTAAGACTTCCAAAATTTATAATATATTTTTAAACTTTGATTAGTTGTTAAGAAAGTGTGTACATAAATAAATAATATGATAATATAGTTTATGTTGAAGAAAATAAAAATAAAAATATGTTAATTAGAAACTTAGAATTTTGTAAATTTAAATTGTAAATTTAAAAATAAATTGTTAAATAATTTTGACACATAAAATTATATAGCATTACATGCATGTTGCATATATGAATTTTGCATAAATTAAGGCGGGTTGTTCTAAATTCAATTTAATTCTAACTTCAAATTTTGCATAAAATTATTCTAATGTTGTGTATATATTTATTGCAGAAAAAATTGGATTCACCCCAAAGGGAAGGCAACAGTTGAAATTATGTTAAACACAAGCAAAACAGAGAACATGCTAAAAGAATTACCATTCAAATTGGATTCTCCCCAAATATCGTCCGTGGGTCGATTGGAACCATTTAAATTATTTGGCGCCAACTGAATAATTGTGGAGAGAGTAGTCAAAATTTGAAGGGAATCTAATAAATTCACACATAGATATGATATTTGGAATGAACTCATCAAAAATTTAGAGGGATGTTTGCAAGTTATGATATATTTACGAATGTTGATATTTTTAAAAATAAAATAGAATTTTTCTATTGAAATTATATTCAAAAATTGTTTTATATTTCAGAATGAACAAAATTCTAATCCGATAAGATATATAAAAAATCTCAAAAACTAAAAATTGGTTTTTTTTCTTATCTTTATTTTTATTAATTTTTTTCCATTATATAGAATTAATTTAGACATTCAAAATTAATTTATTTAAATTTAATTGTATCTAAGAAAATTATATGTTAATGTATAATAAATATTTTCTACTCTTTTTACATCTTATATGTCAAATAATACTTATAAATGTCAATTTTATATAATTTTATCATTATTTGTCTCTTGAAATTGAGCCAATAATTTCATACTGTTTATTTTTACGTAATCAATCAACGGTCGATTTGCAATGAAATGAAATTTTATTTTCATTTTATCTATCAATCTAGAGGATGAAATATTGAAACATCGAAGCACTATAAACACTTCACGCAAAATTGAAGCTTAGACATAATCGAACTTCGAAAATTTTATTTTAGTTATGTTTAATATTTTTTATCTCATTTTAGTTGAAAAAAAATACTGATTGTTTTTACAAAAAAAAAAAAAAATACTGACTGCTTTTGTGAAAACAGTCAGTATTAGCTGCAAACACTGACTGTTTTAGCAAAAACCGTCAGTGTTGCACTCAATACTGACTGTTTAAAAAAAAAAAAAAGTAGCCGTCGGTGATTTTCGCTGCTCTGAATTTGATTTCCCGGTTTGTAACTCAAAATTTCGATCAGCCCGAACATTTCCTCTTCTAAAAAACTGCGAAGTTCTGAGAACCACAAAGCATACCTTCTAAATTTCCCCTTCTAATTGTGCTGTCTCTATCCCCGCCTCAGCCTCTCTTTTGCTGTTCTCCTCCGCCTCCGCCTTGCTCTCTCCGCCTCCGTCTTGCTGTCTCCACCTCCGCCTTGCACAAACCCTTGCTCTCTACCCCGCCTCAGCGCCCCTTTGAAGAGTTATTTCGTAAGTTCTGTCACACAGGTCTTGCAAAAACAACTCCAAAGCTTTAGTTATTCATCAATTTCGTTTGGGAGAAGGAGATGGAGCTCGTGCTCGTCGTTGATTGAATTTGGTTTGTTGAGTTGATTTGACCAATCAAAGATGGAGCTCGTGGTCCACCCACCCGATTCAAGCCCATGGTCTCTTTCCTAATTTATATTTATTTCTTACGGGTTTTTTTTTTTCTTCTTTGTTTCAGTTGAAAGGTCTCAACTTTTGAGTTTATGTATATATCAACACTAACGCTGACCTAAATATATACAAGGAATGTGCACTAGTTCAAATAGGCAAACTAATTTATCTACTATCATAACAAGAAACAGTTCATTATGAATTAATCTTAGTTCCAAAATTTCTGGATTATATTAGTGTGATTGGATATAGACCAATTATTGTGCACTGCTTAATCTTACGTTTTTGTGATCTTCATCCATCCTTACTGAACTGTTCTATAAGACAAGGTTTCATTATGGTATACTTATTGCTTTGTTTTTTCTTCTATTATTACCAGTGCTTATCGGACACCAAACACACACAAAAAGGATGTTTCTATCTATTTGGTACCTCCTGGTAACCAGCATCAATATTATGGCACCACTAAATCAGACCAAATTTTTGGTACTTTTAGCTTTCCTAAACTAAAATAGTAACATAGACCAGTATATCATTTATTTCAGAAGAGCCTATGCAGATGTTCTCAAGCATTACTTCGAGGAGAAATGGATTTCTACTCAAAAACTCTTTGAACATGAAGAGAGGTTTCACAAAATTCTTCAACTTATTCCAGATGAAAGTATGCTAATTTTCTTTTCCTTTTAGTTTTTGGACTATATTTGTAAGGCTGTATACAACTGTTGTGTACTTGGCTATTATACACTAAAAGAGTTGCACATTTGGTATATCCATTTAAGCTCTGAAACTCTTTTTTTTTTGTGCTATTTGTGGCAAAATTATGAATACCTTAACACTTCTGGGCTTGAAACTTATAAGATGGTAATAATGTGTATGAGTATGGGTTATATATTGGTTCTTAATTCACTTTGCTTTGTTTTATTGTGTTTGACTGCTTAGACTCAAGGCCTCAGGAGATACACAGAGGAGATTGTTTTCTCATATACCTATCCTAGAATTGACATTCAGGTCTGGCTTTTCTGCTGTTTTATGTTTTTTTTTTATTTCTATATATTTATTTCACATATACCCACTTCCTTGAAATGCATTCCGTTACTAGCGTTCTGCAAATAAGAGAGCAGTTAGTGCAGGGTTGGTTATGAAATGGAACCATTTACTCTTTTGTAGGGGTATAAGGGTAAATTATTTTTACATTTAAGGATTACATTTTGTGTGTGTATGGTACTGACCAGTATATACCAGTAACAGCCCTGTAGTAGACCTGTTGTGAGATATAATTTGTAAGGGTAAATATGTAACTTCTGAATTGTGTGAGCATATTTCTGAATTCTGTAATGGGATGCAACAATGAAAAGATGCTTCACTTTTTTGTAGAAAAAATATTGGTTAAGGATGGAATAGTTAAAATTGCAGATTTGGGGCTAGCAAGGGAACTTTACTCGGAGCCTCCTTATACTGAATATGTCTCTCTACGAGATGGTAAGTTCATTATTTTTGTTCACTAAATGCTTTAAAGTTTGATCCTTGAAATTCTACTGGTACCTCAAAAACCCCAAATGACCTTCTGTGACAGATCAGCCAGTGCAGGCTGATCAGGAGTCCAAACCAAAAATCCACATGAACAGTCAGATAGAGGACTCAAAAACACACACTTTAGACCCAAATTTTGCATTCATAGAATTTTTCTATGATTTACTAGCTATTTTTAAAGTTTGCTTTCTGAATCTCCAAAAAAATGCTGTTCTCTGCATCTTTTACCAATCTGCCCCTGCATTCAAGCATCTGTAAAAATAGTTAGAAAATTACTAAAATCCTGAAACTTGGCAAGCATGTAGTTTAGAATTTCCCTTACATTTCTATAAAAAGAACAAAAAATTTGACTTTGTAGATTGTCCAGAATGAATTTTTAAAGATTGGCTGATTGCAGCTAAACTCAGATCTGGGTTGGTTTTCTTTCCATTGATCTATCTCGATCTTCTCTTCCTACTTTAAATCTATTTATTTTCAATTGCTAAAACAACATTGCTTATGTTCTTAATTTTGCTTAATGGGTGAGCTTGCATTAATTTGAGAATAATTTGCAGAGTGAGTTTGCATGGAGTGAATACACTTCTACGGTATATTGTCATACACTTTATCATTGTGATATTAAATTTAAAGACACAAATTCTAATTTTCACTAATTGCTATCCGTAGGTTGTACTAGGTGAAGTGGCAATGTGAGGTTGATTACGTTGAATAGGCCTTGTCAATTGAATGTCATCTCTTCTCGGGTGGTACTATCCTTTGTATTAGTTATAGGTTGCAAGAAAGAGAAACATTTTTTATTTAAGTCAAGTAAATAGATTTTTGATGGCAATTAACTTGGCTAATTTGGTGTCTTTTGTGTGTTTTGTGGATATATGGCATGTAATTTGGATAACATGTAATTTGATAATTTTTAATGGCAATTAACTTTTTTGTTCTCTTTTGTTTGTGATTGTGGCATATTAATTTTTTAATGTCAATAAATGTTGAATGGTAATATATGGCTAGCAAAACAGAATCATGCCAACACAGAAAAACAGTCGGTGTTGATGCACAACACTGACTCTTTTTCAAAAGAGTCTCTTTTTCAAAAGAGTCGGTGTTGGTGCTCAACACGGACTGTTTTTAAAAAGAGTCGGTGTTGGTGTCAACACTGACTGTTTTTGAAAAGAGTTAGTGTTGAGCACCAACACCGACTCTTGAAAAAGAGTCAATGTTGTGCATCAATACTGACTGTTTTTGAAAAGAGTCGGTGTTGAATCTAATATTGACTATTTTTAGAAAGTCAGTAAAAGATAATTTTCACTGGCGCTGGTTTTACTGACGCTGCTAAAACAGTCGGTGTAGAAATATTTTAACAGTCAGTAAAAGAGTTTTTTGTACTAGTGATATGCATTTCTCTGTTTCTAATGCCAGAAGCCTCATAAACTTTTCTTCAAAAACGAAGACCATAGTGCAATATCCACTTGGAAAGGTGCTTCTCTTTATTGGCATGTCATTCCGCTATGAATTATTAGATTGAGACGTCCATTAATTGCTTAACATTGGATAATGTGCATTTTGTCACACCTCAAATTGGGAATTCCAGCGTGATCAATCCTCGCCTCGTATTTATTACTCAATAAACACGCAATGCTAAACAAATATAAATATAAAGAAATGCAGAAGCGTAAATAATAACAATAAAAACATATGTCATACAATCTATAAATAAACATATACATATAACGTCCATACAACCCACATCATAATATCATAACATAATCTAAACAAAGGGATACATTATCTAACGAGTTCAATGTACAAATCAAAAACATCGGAACTCGTATATCCTAACCAAAAGTCCTCTAAAAAAAGTAAATCAAACTACGTGGTCATCGAGACAGCTCCTTACAAATCATGTTACTGATCATCAGTCTCTATACCTAAAAATTCATGAAACAACTTGTGGGTAAGCGGCTAATCACCGTGACTCAGAATTATCCCCTCAAAGATCAACTACGGCTAAAGTACTTTTAAATATAAAACTACATATGATTTTTGTACATAAAACTTTATATGCAAGTTATTTATCTATATATAAATATAACTAACTATTAAAAAAAATACATATAGTAGGTGCAGCTATCCAATGATGTGATTAAACTATTATGCCAATATACAAAAGATTCCTAAAAGTAAAACACAAGGAGAATATATATTCATGTCCAAATCAGTGTTCAGTACCTAAATACTGTGTGTCGTCGAAATTTATATAATAATACGGAATAAGAAATATCACCCTGTTCTGTGCCAATTAGATCAATAAAAGATCCTATAAGATTTGCCCAAGTACTGTGATCAGAGAGTTCAATGATACATGTTACCTCGTGACAATGAGCATTGCCCTACAAGATACTAGCACACTAGCAGATGGACATATCTAAATCTTGTGTGTTCTTTGTTTTAAAATGATTATTCAACCAAATATATAAAATAGGATGCTCAATCTAGATAGGATGCCACCTATGTTCAATAAACATTGTCGAAACTAGAGATCACATTATGTGGAAATGAGGCCATGCAACAAGTTTTTGGACGGAGCTGATGGTGCAGTACAACATATCAATTCAAGGAGGGGTAGACATAGTTGCAATATGGACTAAGGGTAGGAGTCAGTTATCACTAGCGGCAAACTGGGAGATAATTTGGGCAACAAAAGCTTGAGCTCTATGGCTAGAGAGAAATAGGAGATTGTTTTTTGGAAAATAGAAAATGGTGCATCAGCTAATCACTGATACATCACTCGAGATAGAGAACTAGAGAGTGAATATTTAGGAAAATCTTACAATACTTTATTCAATAGGGGTTTGGGAGTTTCTAGTTGCTCTCTTGTATCTGAAAGAGAGTTGTAAGTAGTATAGGAAAATTTTGTAAATAATTTTTTTTATGAATATATTTGTTGTCGGCAATTGTCGACAATAATACTTTATTCAATAAGGGTTTGGGAGTTTCTAGTTGCTCTCTTGTATCGGAAAGAGAGTTGTAAGTAGTATAGGAAAGTTTTGTAAATAAATTTTTTTTTATCAATATATTTGTTGTCGGTAATTGTCGACAACAAAAACAAAATAAAAGATTTGTTAATTACATTACATTGGAGACACAATTTGCAATTAAGTGCATGATACCTCATTCATGACAAAAGAATGCACCTATATAAACATCCCAAGTGCAATTTCATCTTCTTATCTTCCACATCTAGTCTTAATTAATCATAAGTACCATATTCCCTTTCTCTAAAAAAAAAAAAAAAGAAATCTGAAGAATTGATGCTTCACCTGCTAAATTAGAGCTTATGGCATTTAATATGGTTTCTCTTAATTACTCTGTAATAACACTTCTATTCCTGGCTTATCTAATAGTAATAGATGGTCAAGCATTGCAAAAGGGTTTTTACTCTAATACATGTCCTAAGGCCGAAGACATTGTGAGGTCTGCCGTGCAAGAGGCTTTCAACAATGATCCAACCGTTGCTCCCGGCCTTTTGAGGTTGCATTTTCACGACTGCTTCGTGCAGGTCTTATTCAATCCCTAATCCCTCCTGAGTATCTAATACTATAATTAAGACTTAAGAGTGATAATTAATTTAATTTATGTATGTTGGATGGAAATTAATATAGGGATGTGATGCGTCTGTGTTGATATCGGGATCCTCATCAGAGAGAACTGCGTTTGCAAATGCCGGTCTTAGAGGGTTTGAGGTTATTGACGATGCTAAGTCACAGCTGGAGTCGGCATGCCCTGGTGTCGTCTCTTGTGCTGACATAGTTGCACTAGCCGCACGAGATGCTGTTGGTGCTGTAAGTACACATACATGAATACATGATTATAAATTAATTATACTAAATTCCATCTTCTATAAATGATACAATACACCATATTGAACCTCTTATTTAAGTAGAATTTCAAAGTCAAAATAATTTTAAAAAATTGACATATATAATTCTACAATTTGTATTATTGACACATGCAAATGTATATATATACATATATACATATATACATATATGCTGTTTAGACTGGAGGACCAAGTTGGTCTGTGGAGCTGGGAAGAAGAGATGGAACCGTCTCCTCTGCATCCGATGTAAGGACTCTCCCTGCGCCGACAGATTCTGTTGATATTCAGAGGCAAAAGTTCTCTGACAAGGGCTTGTCGGATCATGATCTTGTCACCTTAGTGGGTAATTAAAACTCTAGATCTCTTCTTTTCCCTAATTCAAAGTCAGAAGAAACTAATTTATTAAGATCAATAAGTTAACTATTTATCAAAATTTAATTAGGTGCCCATACCATCGGGACAACAGCTTGCCAATTCATTAAGTACCGACTATTCAACTTCACCGCCACCGGCAATCCCGACCCGTCTATTAGTTCTTCCTTCCTAAGAAAGTTGCAAACTATGTGTCCCCAGAGCGGAGGCTCATCAGATCGCGTTGCTCTTGACAAAGACACTGAGAGCAAGTTTGATGTCTCATACTTCAAGAATGTGAGGGATGGCAATGGCGTGTTGGAGTCGGATCAAAGGTTGTGGAGCGATTCAAACACAAAAAGCATAGTGCAAAACTATGCCGGGAATGTAAGGGGGCTTTTGGGGCTGAGGTTCAGCTTAGATTTTCCTAAAGCAATGGCGAAGATGGGCGCAATCGGCGTGAAGACCGGTTCGTTTGGTGAGATTAGGTCGGTTTGCTCCCAGTTTAACTAGTGACAGATATCTGGCAATATATGCTAATTAAGATGCTGAGTGATGTAACTGTAACATATAAGACATGCATGAAAAGAGAAGTGTGCTTTAAGATTTTGGGTTTTTGTTTTACTTTTTTGGTCAAAATCAAGTTAATTAATTAAGGTTGCGCATTTCCTCAATGAGTGGATACTGAAATTTGTCAATATTTGTACTGGTACTTGTCAAGTTGTGTTAAATAAATTGATATTTTTATCAGGCTTCCAGCCAATACATAAATGAAGATTTTTCTTTCAAAAAGCTTGCATATTCTTTTCTGATGATTAAAAAGGGTAAACAATCTCAAATTAAGTACCAAAAGTCTGATCCCTAGATCCTTAAGCTGAGCTCCATGGTCAAACTTTGGCCTTTTGAAATTAACATCTGACATCTCTCTCCGCATTCTATCGTCTGCACTTTTGCACCAATATTCCCTTCGGTATAAAATAAGTATTAGCTGGTTCACTGAAATCCTGGATCCACGGATTAATTATTTTTAAAGTGATGTGATTTAATGGTGCATGTGGACCCCCATCGACCAATTCGATGCGTTGGAGTTTCGGAAAGTCCTCTTAATTTATTTGGTCCGCCTAATCCTTGGTGCATCTACAGCTTATAATATTCTGCACCTCTTGTTTAATTAGTTTTTATTTTTTATTTTTTTAAAGCCTTGGCAGTGTCTGCCAATGGTATTTATGATTATTTTTTAATCATAATTTTAGGATCAAGAGCGGATCCAGAATTTTTATCAGGAGAGCAAAAGAATATCGAATTGGGTTTAAATAGCTTATCGGATTTAAACCCATTGACTAGTTGGGTACTCGATAAAAAAAATAATGTTTTGAATTATATTTTCCAATACTTTGACTTATAATTTATGATCTTATAACTTATAATTAATATTACCAATCATAATTCAAAAAAAATATTTATTTTTAACACTAAATTTAACCCGAATTATAAATCAAACATCCAGAGGAGGCAAAAAAATTTCCAGAGAGAAGCAAAGTCGATCGGTACCAATAGATCACCACTAAAACTCGAAATCCAGGAGAGGCGGCTGCCCCCTCCCCCCGGTGCTACAGTAGATCCGTCCCTGTTTAAGATGAACATTACAGACCATCAACTCATTTCGAGAACAATATCTTGAGCGTTAAAATGGACTTCATTCTCATTAACTAATCAGCTTTAGTTGAACTAGCTTCCTTCAGCAGTTTTATCAAAAAAAAAAAAAAAGTTTCTTTCAGCAGTGGTACCAGATAGCATTGGGAGCTCTTCTAAAACTGCAATGCAGTGTATGTGGGATGCCTCGGCCAGAGAAGCAACACGGCCTGGGGGAATGAAATTGGAAGAATGGTTTTCAAAAATGCTATGCACTATGTGGGGGTTATGGAGACAAAGGAATTGTAGAATCTTCAGAGAGGAAGTGATACTGCCCCAGGTGCTGGGACAAAGGGTGCTCCAGGAGGCTGCTCTTTGGATGAAGTACTGTTAGAAATTTTGTGAGAAACTAATCGGATGAGCTATGTAACTTATGTATTGACAGCCACTGTCAAACAATGTCAAAAAAAAGCATGGGTGGATTTATATCTAGCTCATAAGTACTTACCCATTTTTATAATTTTAAAAATTAATCATGCATATTGAAATTTAATTAAATTTTCATTTTTTTTTTAAGTTTTAATATAGTTCAATCATCTTCATAAATTATCACATGTGTTTGTAGATTAGTAGTTAGAATTTCAATTTGTTATTGTGAGTTATCTAGATTTGTGTAAATTATCTAGTTTTGTCTCTTTCTATTCATATAATAAAACTTTTATGAAGTAATAATCATATGATCAAATAATAATGATTGTAATGTCCCTAACAACATCTAGAGAGGGAATGTAAAGTAAATAGATAGATAGAGTAAGAGAGATTGACACGTGGGATGTTAACGGAGTTCAGATTAAAACATCTACGTCTCTGGGGTAACACAACTTCGTCGGCATGCCTTTTCTATTACCCAATGAAGAAAATGATACAACTCGTGGCACGTGAGCCCAAACAAAGGTGAGAAATTACGATCTAACTCGTGTACAAAGTTGAGCCTAGAAGCTTGAGTTGGAGAGTACTACATAGAGAATTGTCACAACTATGTTTATGTGTGAGCAAAACGCTCGAGCCAGTGAAGTCACATGGCTATAAGAAGGAAGCACTAAGTAGATCTCCACACTTTAGAATAACAAAAAAACACTCTAATTTAATATAGAAATAGATTAGTTAAGTGAATTTGAGATTATTAAAGGTGTATTGAAGTTTTAGCTCTCTCAAAGATGGAAGCTTTCAAGAACACACAATAAGTGCTATTTGAAATTTAGAGGCAGCTAGTTTAAATCTGAAGTTAGAGTATATTTCATCCCAATTCTGTGTAAACCTGAGTAGTATACAGTACGGATAGTATCCGTTTGAAACAGAGACAAATTGGGAGTCCCTGGATGATACAAAACATTATGTTCTAAATGGTTACCAACTGCAATAATTCTTCCATACTGCAACGCTTCATTATCCATTCAGTACCATTCAATATATGCTGTACTACACGGTTTGCTTCCTTACCGAACGGATAGTTCTAGAAATCAAAATCTCAAATATATTTTATTTTTCTATTTGATATTACAATTTATAATCTTAATTTTTGTAAAGTCTTGTTGATTTCCTTGGGTTCTTCAAACTTTAATCTTGCATTTATAATGTTTTTGACCATTCAAACTAACTCATACAATGAAATCATTGTATGGTTTGCAAATTAGTCAAACAAAATAATTAGAAGATTGCATGGAACAACATATTGTTCATATTAATTTTTAAAAATTGGAGACTCATTAAAAAAAAATCAACTAAATTATTATCTTAAATAATAATTTAAATCTAAAGTTTAAAAATCATTATTTACAATAAAAATGGTTTAAGAATTTTGACTCTCAAACAATCTCTAAAAATAATAATAATAATCATAGCCAACCTCGCGCCTCACTGGGGCGGTTGTTTACGAGAGGTGGATCGCTTCACAGTGGGGTGGTTGAAGTATTTTTCGAAAATTTAAAATCAGAGAGTAATTTTGTTATATTTTTTAGGGTATTTAAAGATATCGGGATTTTATATATATATATATATAGTGTGGCTAATTTGCTACCGAAAGCACTTCGACCGAGGTGCTTCCAGGGCTATATTAGCATATGTGATGTTCAAACAACAAATCAAAACCGTTAGATGTTTAATCTATATTAAAATCTACTTGGAGACCAAATTTTATATTTTTTGAAATTTTTTTACTATTTATTAAGATAGTTTGAAAATCACTGTTTTTTATGGTGCAGAATTTTAATAAAAACAGCGATTTTCAAACCATCTTAATAAATAGTAAAAAAATTTCAAAAAATGTAAAATTTGGTCTCCAAGTAGATTTTAATATAGATTAAACATCTAACGATTTGGATTCATTGTTTGAACATCACATATGCTAATATAGCCCCGGAAGCACCTCAATCGAAGTGCTTCCGGTAGCAAATTAGCCACACACTCTCTCTCTATATATATATCACTTTCGTTTTAGTTGTGTTTTCTGAATCATTTTACGGGTAGAATATTTATCACTTTCGAGGCCAACTGATTTGTTTTCCAAAATTAATTTCACGTGACTATATCGCTTAATTATAATCACAATCATGCATTTCCTCGTAGGATCGCAATAACGAAAGCCATGAACAAAAAAAAAAATATGAAAAACATTTGAGGAAAGAAATACGTACAGATCCTAATTGTTGCTCCACTTGGCTTGTATATATCAACCAGAAAACATGTGTAGAATGTGCAATTTTTTCATGGTAGAAGCACTTAACTTATTTAATCTATTAAAATTAAACAAAAGGACTTTAATTAGGCTAATGGATAACGCTGATGAACGCCAATTAATCCCACTACTTAATTAAGTCGTATTGCAAACAATAATTTAAAGTTTTGTTCACACCAGCACACACACTGGACAAATAATATTCATTTTTTTTTTATAAAAATAATAAAAAAATTTTAAGTACCAGAAAAAATGACGAAAATTTTACAAATGTCATATATGAAACTGTATCTTATTTTACAAATGTCATTCAAGACCTTGTCATATAAGAAAAATGACGGAAATTTAAAGGTCTTGAAGGCCTTTTGAGAATGACTTGCTCTAGTTATATTGGTACTTATTAATATTTTTAACTATATACATGATTACAATAGTAATAAATCTAGTCATGTTAATCTAATAAAATATAAAAATATTTGTCCTTTATTTAATTATTTGGAACACAAATTAATTATGTTTGGTATCAAGGAGTTTGATTAATGATTCTTCCATTTAGTTTATGTAAAACTATTAGATTTATTTGTTTTAATTCAGAAAGTGTGGTTGTACACATTTAAAAACTGGAATTGTATGTACACGTGCAATTGTGGCTAGAGTCATCGTGTATGAAAGTGTCGGTAAATTGCACACGATTGTAGAGTTGTGTACGTTTTTCCAAAAATAATGTCATTTTTTTTCGTAAAAACTTTCGTACACTATTTTTTAAGTTAAAATTGTACATGAAAATTCCAATCACGCACACTATTAATTGAAAAACTGTTATAATTCATTTTTTTTTTCAAAAATACAGCTATCCTAGATCTGAATTCATACAAATACACTACATTTCCAATATATCAAAAACACTAATATTTTTAAAAATTATGAATTTAAACATAACATGTACGAAAAATGCTATATTTATCAATATAAATGATATTATTATCACATTACACGAATTGTTACTTGAATAACAATATTCTAACTAAAAAAATGAAATAAAACAAAAAAGTATAGATCTGAAGCTTTATATATTTACATCAACAATGCTTAAAAAATAGTATGATATTAGAAACTTTAACTTAACTTTTGAGGTTATTTCCTTTATTTTTTGGACATGACAAAACACATTTTTAATGGGCTACTGGTTAAATGTTGTCGATCCCCTCATAAGCTTTAATTACTAATTAGGCTTGAACACTGGAATTAAACACTCGAACGAAAAGTTATGCCTGTTTGAAGTTTCATTCATCGGTGGATGTACAATGTATAATTGGCATTTTGTAGCAGTGGGAACATGTGTATTGGGATCTGGAATTCGTATCCTCTCAGGTATTGTAGAGGATTATCCTCACTTTACGGTTTGAGATTAAATCTCAACTGGTTTGGGATTTAGACTAACATGGGGAGGGGGGCAGTATTATTGGACTCTGAGATTTGTGCCGAGTTAAAAGGAACGGTTCAGATCTAGTAATTATAAAAGATTCCCTTACGAGGTATTGGAGAGGATGTGAATTCTTGGGGTCTGAACTCTGAAAGCTTAGTACTAATTTTAATTTTGATTAACCACTGATCCACTCTTCAAAATTAACATTCTTTAATCATATCCTCATCTACAATGAGGGGCCGGCCATAGAATTCAATTAGTTAATTAGTCCCAAAATATGCATGTTATTTCAACTAGTTAATAAATCAGATATTATTAAGTCCCTAAAAATTAATTGAGCTGTATATATAGCAGACCTCTTTGTGATTATGCAAATATGTCTTTCTACCTGTCTAACTTTTAATCATTAAGAGTTATAAAGTAATAAAGCGTGAAGTAATACCCAAATATATATATATATCTCCCGGAATATATATAGTTCACATTGCTTTAACACAGATAAGGAGCTGATATATTACTACCAACGTTGCAACCATATAATAATCCACTTTAATGACTAAGAGGTTAAAAATCAGCCATTCTAATAGTGAACGGTTTTTATTTAATTCTGACCAAATAAAACAAATATATATGTATATTTTGTAATTCAATTCAATAATACTATGAAGAATCAATGTTTGGTCTAGTGGCAAAAATATTGACTCTGTGTGGGAGATTGTTGGTTTGAAATCTAGATAAGGGTTCTTATGAACAATTAAATGAAAGTTGATAGGTTAGATATCTATCTTTCCATCTCAAAAAAAAAAAAAAAAAAAAAAAAAAAACAATAATATATACTATGCTTCAGTTTAATAAGTTAAAAATTTAGCTTATTTACATGATTTATCATGAACTAATTAATCAGTTTATTATCAAGATAAGATAGGGATAGAAGATTTCACAATAATATAGGTTTACTATCGTTACTGGCACTGCCGCCTTAGCGGATTAATTAGGTGTGAATTGAAAAGAAATTAAGACTTGATTTGATTAATGTAGGCCCACACGCTTAGCCAGTGCATGATTCGATCCCTTATTCCCCAATCCCCATCACTCACATTCACATAGAAGTAAAACCTTTATATAAATGGTTGATTAATTTGTCATATATATACACCATCCAAACCTAGCTAGCCAGCTATTCAGTATTCATACTTCACACACACACCAGCTTAATTAATTAATTAGTGAGGTAGCTAGCTAGTGTTATTGAATATGGCATCTTTTGTTTACTCTGTAATGATCCTTTTTGCCATGGCCCATGTAATACAAAGCCAAGGCTTGCAAAAGGGGTTTTACTCTGGCACATGTTCTAAAGTCGAGAATATCGTTAAGTCAAGCGTTCAAAAGGCTTTCAACAAGGATTCAACCGTTGCTCCTGGCCTTCTGAGGCTACATTTCCATGACTGCTTTGTTCAGGTACCAACCTGCTCTGCCTATATATCAACAATTAATCATTTAGATTAGATACAGAATTAAGTGATGATTAGTTATCCAATATTTAATTGTTGAATGAAATTAATGAATGTAGGGATGTGAAGCATCAGTCTTGATATCGGGTGCTTCTACTGAGAGGACTGCATTTGCAAATGCCAATCTTAGAGGGTTTGAGGTTATTGATGATGCAAAGTCACAGCTAGAGGCAGCGTGTCCGGGTGTTGTTTCTTGTGCCGACATACTTGCCTTGGCTGCACGAGATGCTGTCGTTCTTGTAAGTACACATGAATACATATATAGCATTGCTGGAAAAGATGAACAATAATTCTCTATTCAAAACCAAAAAGGTTTTTGGTTTATACATTGAAAATAATAAGATTGTATTAATTAAAATATACATTTATTTTGCTAAGACTGGTGGGCCAAGTTGGTCAGTGGAACTGGGAAGGAGAGATGGAAGAGTATCCTCCGCATCCGACGTTACCAATTTGCCTGCCCCAACCGACTCTGTTGCCGTTCAGAGACAGAAGTTCTCAGACAAGGGTTTGACAGATCAAGATCTCGTCACCTTGATTGGTATGTAATTATCTCATTTTAATCCCAAATTAAAACATCAGAATCTTCAGATTGGATGCCGATAAGAAAATATAACACAATTCATACGACAGACTGAGACACCACATCATATATATATTTTCAAATTCGAACATCATCTTTTTAATTCAGATCAGTTATTTTTAAATTTTGAGCCAATTTGTGCAATTTGTAGGTGCGCATACCATAGGACGGACAGCTTGCCAATTTGTGCAATATAGGCTATTCAATTTCACAGCAACAGGCAATGCTGATCCGAGCATCAGCCCCTCTTTTCTAAGCCAGTTGCAATCGCTATGCCCTCAAAACGGCGATTCTTCCAAACGTATTCCTCTCGACAAGGACACCGAGAACAAATTTGATGTCTCATACTTCAAGAATGTGAGAGATGGCAATGCAGTGTTGGAGTCGGACCAAAGGCTGTGGGGCGATTCAAACACGAAAAGCATAGTGCAAAACTATGCCGGGACTATAAGGGGGCTTTTGGGACTGAGGTTTGATTTTGAGTTCCCCAAATCAATGGTGAAGATGGGTGCTATTGGTGTCCAAACTGGTTCCCAGGGTGAGATCAGGAAGATTTGCTCCCAATTCAACTAAATTTATGAAAAATGAATAAAAAAAATATATATATATATATATAGGGAATACGAAGAAGGTTCATATTTACTATACAGTATTATTTTCTTGGGTTGTGTTAGAAATTTCAAATAGAAATTCAAGGTTATTGAAGAAGCTTCATAACCTTTCTTTTGTAGTACTATTTGAATGTTTGGTGTTATGAATTGTTATTTGTGTGCTATTTTTTTTTTTTTTTGGCTTTGTATTTACTTGGGTTTTCGTTTTCTTCAATTTTAATCCTTAAAAAATAAGATGAGAAGAACACATAAAACCCTAAACAAGAACATTCTCTGCATATACCCAAATTCCAAACCCTAGACTCAGGCACTCAGCTCAACGGCTATATACCCAACTATTTCATAGAAAAATTTAAAGATTTTCTTTCAATAGAGTGAACAGCAATGGACATTTTTGAAGTAAAAATGACTAAATTACTCTTGACTTAATTATTAAACGAAGTAATTATGAATTACTTTAATATTGATATAATGAAAGTTTTACAAGTAACCCGTGTGACTTATAAGCCAGCAGGAATTCGCTCAAGCCTATAAGGCACAAGATTTTCTAATATAGTGTGGCTTTACATCGGACGGTCCAGATTTTAACTCAGAATTTGAGTTACCTCACAGGAGACGAATTCAGCCAGCAGTGGGTGAGGCCTTTTGGTAAACTTGTAAATAATAAAATATATTTTTTAGTAATTTTTCCACACGAAAAACAAAAGGGCATTTGGTCTAGTGGTATGATTCTCGCTTAGGGTGCGAGAGGTCCCGAGTTCAATTCTCGGAATGCCCCAGGTTTTTTTTTTATTATTTTACCTCCTTTATTCATTTTCCCTTCGCTGTTATTTGGGCTCATGAAGTCTAGGTGGACCGTGGGCCGTTTTGGTTATAAGCCCTGTAGGCTGTAGCTGGGTACAGTCTCATCTCACGGCATCACTGATTTTTCAATCTCACCAACTCGGTACCTGGGGGCTGGGGAAAATATTTTATTAACCAGTCTATTAGTCTAAGTAATCTAATTTAATTTCAAGAGGAATTTGTTCAACTGTTGACATCCAATGCGCAAGTTGACCATATGATATGCTTTAATTTATAACAATCAACAACTGATCAACTCGTCTATACGAAAGCAAAACCAACAAATAAAGAAAAAGAAAAAGAAAAAGAAAAAGAAAAAGGAAGAAGCAAAGGTAATAATTTGGTAATCTGATAATACAATCCAATGCTAATAATTTGTTTTTTCGATCTAGCTGCCTGAATATGAGTTAGAAATCTACTTACAAATGTGCAGCAGAGGAAGAGTGGAAGAGCTAGTGGAAGAGAGCATTAATTAATATTCCGGTCTTCAAGCATCGATCAGTGATCAGTCCCTTTCCTTTCTTAATTTGGTTATGGTTGTTTTGTTTGTGTAATCACAGACACAGAGACAGAGACATGGTGGAGTCCATCCCTAATTCCCTTCCACCATCTCCTGCATGCAATATCTATCTATCTATCTATCTATCTATCTATCTATCTATCGTGTGTGTGTATATATATAAAACGCATTTTTACTTCACTCCGTACTTTTATTTTGAAATTCCAAACAACCAATTCGAACCATTAGATGTTTAATCCATATTGAAATATGTTTGGAGACTAAATTTTACATTTTTTGGAATTTTTTTACTATTTATTAAGTATTTTTGAAAATTGTTGTTTTGCTATGAACAGTAGAAAAACAGTAAAATTTTTTGGACCATCAGATCAGCGACTTTCAAAATTGCTTAATAAATAGTAAAAAATTTCAAAAAATGTAAAATTTGGTATCCAAGCACATTTCAATATGGAGAACAAGATAAACAGTTTGAATTGACGTTTTGAACTTTAAAATTATAAAATATGAGCGTAAAGTAAAATAATCGCTTTACTTTGTAACTCACTGTAACTCACCTCTATATATATATATTATTGGAAAAATCAGGAAAGAAAAAGATTAAAAATCAAGTCATCAGATAATCAATGCATTGAATCCTCTTGGACAGATTTAGCATCTTCTGAGGGTCCCTAGCTTGTCAAATCCATGTGCCACTAAAAAAATCATTCTCATTTATTAGTGCATCTATATCCGATTTTTTATTAATAGAAACAATAAAGCTAGGATTTAATGAAATATCGGAATATAGAAAAAAAAATATATATATATATATATACACACTAACCTGTCCGACATCACTAATTAAAAAAAAAAAATGAACGATATGGTCCATAACATCAAATACTGTAGCAGTTATTTTGTTTCATTTCACATTTAATCGTTATAAAAACTTTTTGGTTCACTGTTACAAGTAATCCTCCAAGTAGGGGTGTAAAAAGTCAGATTCGGATACACATATGAATAGTCTCAGATACAAATATAAATTAAATATTAAGCATATATGAATACAGATAATTTAAAATAAAGAAAAAATTTCTCCTATGCCCATAGAAAAATTTGAAATAGTCAATTTTTCTATCAAAACAACATAATATCCAATATCTCCATACAAACTTTATATTATTTCTTCTATCTCCATACGGATAGTCCCACGGGCAGTCTGCTAGTGCTACGACCCGTCCGTGGGTTAGGTGGTCAGAGTATTTATAAAAAAAAATTAAATCGGAGGGCATTTTTTAAATTTTCTTTTTTTAAGGGTATTAAAAAAAATGGCCGCATTTTTTGTCTTCTCCTCGCCAACATTAGTCTATATGGCATTGAAAAAAAATCATCTGCTACCATGTTGTCAGTCTTATGAGCAGCATGAAGAAAAAATATATATATATATATATATAGAGTAAAGCTAATATACACTTAAGTGTACTAATGAACCCATACACTTAATCCTAGGACCGTACGATTAGCTTTGAGATTCGTGTATCACGATTTTTAAAGAAGCTACACGACTTTTAAAGAATCTACACAAATCTCAAAGCTAATCGTACGGTTCTAGAGTTAAGTGTATGGATTTATTGGTACACTTAAGTGTATATTAGCTTTACTCATATATATATATATATATATTACACAACCATTCTGCTTTGGGCGGAGTCATACCGAGTAGTTGGATCGATTTTATGGTTGAATTGGGTTTTCTATCGAACCAAACTTAAAATCTCAATACACAAAGGAAATAAGAAATTCACTTCAGAAATCAACCTTTACACGCTCAATTAAAATACTCTTCCAGTAGCTTAATTTGTTTGAGCTCATCCTACTGTTTCCGCTTTATTATACCATTACAGAAGAATAATACAAAATAAAACCAAAACAATAAAAAATGTTACAGTGCTGAATGTTATGGACTATAACGTTTATTTTTTTATTTTTATTAATTAGCGATGTTAGGGTTTGGATTATTTGAACGTTATGGTCCATAACATCTCCTAAACATTATAAACCGTAACAGTTTTTCTATATTTTTATATTACACGAAATTATCCCATTGTTGATATTTTTTTTCTTCCTATTAATAAAAGAACCAACACATCTATGAGAGCTTAAGAGTAGAGTGGGGAAAATGGCACGGCGGAATCAGTTCCATTACGGAATGGTACGGTTACAGCATGGAACGGCATGGCATATGTGACTATTCTGTGCTATGACTCGCATATTCTGTACCGTGACCAGCTTTCGAAAATTTAGCACGGCACATCACGTGCAAGATCCGGTCATAACACGATACATCATGTAATCATGTGAGTCACGTATAATTAGAACTGTTAGGTCTTAATCAAATGATGAATCTTGAATAAACTAAATTAAATTATGAAAAAAAATAGTTAAACGTAAAAAACGTAACCAGTTATGTTTGAACATGGCACGCGAGTCACGATGTGACCACCCTCAACATTTTGGTCACGGCATATATCACTTTTCACTTGATCATGGCACAACACGAGACCAAAGTCATGACATGTTAGTCACGGCACGACATGTTTTTTCCATTTTACTTGAGAGAAAGTTTTCACTCTAAATACATATATTACCTTTTTTTTTGCTATTTCTATATGTCCCGATTAATACAAAAATTAATAAAAAAATACTTCTTTTATTGTTTTTCCTTTCTCCTTTGGCAAATAATCCTGCTTCAAATTTTGCTCCAGCAGGTTTTAAGGTTTCCCATTTTCTGTGTTTAAACTTTAAAGTGTTTATTTTGTAATAAATTGGCAATACATTAACAACCTTAAAAGAATTGTGTAAAAAAACACCAGAATCTTTGCCGAGTTTTTTTTTATTGATATCCTAAAAAAAAAAGAAATTCCAACTATGTTCTCGATTTTTCAAATTTTCAAAAAAATGTCTGCCAGCATCAGGGTCATATTTCAAAATGTTGATCAAACGAGGACAGAGATGGAATTGGAATCTATGTTATGGCATAATATAGAATATGCTAGCATGCTATGCATAGCATAGTTCCTCTCCGTATAACGACTCAATATTTGACTTTTCAAAATTCTAACGGTTGATCCAAACCGTTCATCTTGTTCTCCATATTAATATGTATTTGGAGAACAAATTTTTATATTTTTTTGGAATTTGTTTACTATATTTTTAGATTTATTGAAAATCGCTGTTTTTAGCAAATCTGGACCATAAAAAAACAGCAATTTTCAATAAATCTAAAAAATAGTAAAAAAATTTCAAAAAATGTAAAATTTGATCTCCAAACATATATTAATATGGAGAAAAAAATGAACGGTTCAGATCGACCGTTAGAATTTTGAAAAGTCAAATATTGAGCCGTTGCACGGAGGGGAGCTATGCTACGCGTAGCATGCTAGCATATTCCTATATATTCTTGAGATTTTTGACGGAATACTACTCAATAGTTAGTACTCACCACCAACGCTACCTCTATCTAGTGTATTAATGGTTGGGCGGGTACAGGTACCCCGGGTATACCCGGGCACAGGTACGGGTACATCTCGAGTACGGGTACTAGGGTATACGGGTACGGGTATGTCGGGTATTTTTTTTCAAAAACCATACCCTACCCATCTTATACCCGTACCCGTGTACTTGACGGGTAGGGAGGTCCGGGTACGGGTATTTTTTTTTTTTGCTGTTTTTTTTTTCTGGTTTTTTTGTTGGTTTTGTTTGCTGTTTTTTTTTTCTGGTTTTTTTGTTTCTGTTTTTTTGTTGGTTTACAGTGCCATATAAATGTTATTACGTGTTTATAATTCGACTTTTAAAATATGAATAATTCAATATCAAATAGTGTGTGTATATATACATAAAATTAAAAAACAGAAATAAATCTAAAATATTGTCTAACCTATTCAAAATAAATCTAACATTTACAAAAATAAATCTAAAAAACAGAAATTAAAAAACAGAAATTTAGAAACAGAAATTTAAAAACAGAAATTTAAAAACAAAAATTAAAAAACAGAAATAAAAAAACAGAAATAAAAAAAAACAGAAACAAAAAAAACAGAAATTAAAAAACAGAAATTAAAAAACAGAAACTAAAAAACAAAAACAAAAAAAAGAAATTAAAAAACAGAAATTAAAGTGAACAGTAGACGGGTATTGAGTCCGGATGGGATGGCACCGGGTGGGAGGGAACTTGGGTTTTTTGAATTTTGAATTAAAGTGAACAGTAAACGGGTATCAGGTAGGGGTAATCGGGTACTCAGGTACGGGTATAGTCGAATACGGATATGGTCGGATATTTGTTCAAAAAAATCGGTCCAGTCCGTTTTTTGCCCTACCTGCGTACCCGAGTACCCGACCCATACTTGGGCTCGGACACGGATACCCTGGGTGGCGGGCACGGACGGGTAGGATAGGGTATACCCTTAACGGGTATAATTAATACTATACCTCTATCTATCATATGTTTGTTTCTTGAAAATCTTAAAATTTTACTATTTTCTTAATTTCTTTTCGATTTTTAGAAATTCAGAGGGCCCTACCCTAATGGTTTTTCCCTATTTACAGTTTTCATTGTGTAGATGTTAAAATTCATCCTCTGCCTTTCTCATTCTTATTATAATGTCAGATAGACAATATTGTTTGAAAGTCAAAGGCAAATGACCCTTATCATTTTATTAATATAAATATATATTTTTTTTTGCAATATATATTCAAAGTACACCAAATACTAGTATATAATAGATATGGTATCTGTAACTATTTCTATTTATCGTGCGTACTGGTTGAATAATTTAAGAGTAAAGAGATATAAAAAGAAAAACAAATGAGATACAGATAAGAAAAGAAAAGAAAAGAAAAGAAAAAAAAAGGAGATTTGGGACTCCAAAAATAGATTTGAAAAAAGAGAAAAAATAATAATAAAAGAAGTATATTTTTTTTCTTTTATTAATTTTTGTATTAATTATAACAGAATTAATTATGAGAGACAATAAAAAATAATATAAATATTTAGAAAAAAAATTTCTCTCCCTCCTCAAAATTACAAATAATATATTCAACACCTCAATAGTACAATAATGCACCTCCCTAAAAAGTAAAAAGTAAAAAGTAAAAAAAAGCGGCATTTAGTCATGGCAAACTGTTGGATTTGGAAATTTTTTATTCATAAAAATTAAGAAAAAGATAGAGAGAGAAACAGAAAGAGTACTATATTTGTTATATTGATAGAAAAATCGGTACAGATTTTACCGATCTAAAAAATCAGAACACTTAGGATAGGCAGAATTTCTACCCATTCTAACTTATCTCGGATCTTCTGTGAAGACGGTGCTTGAGAAGATTAAGAATTGATCTGTTGCTATTCCTGTTTTGAAGACGGTGTCACAGAAAATCCAAGAAGAGTTAGGATGGGTAGAAATTCTGTCTATCCTAAGTGTTCTGATATTTTAGATCGGTAGAATCTGTACCGATCTTTCTATCAATATAACAAACAGAGTAAAGCTAATATACACTTAAGTGTACCAATAAATTCATACACTTAATTCTAGAACCGTACGATTAGCTTTGAGATTTGTGTAGATTCTTTAAAAGTCGTGTAGCTTCTTTAAAAGTCATGATACACGAATCTCAAAACTAATCGTACGATCCTAGAGTTAAGTGTATGAGTTCATTGGTACACTTAAGTGTATATTAGCTTTACTCTAACAAATACTCTATTGTTTCTCTCTCTTCCTTTTTTTTTCAATTTCTATGAATAAAAAATTTCCGTTGGATTTGGCCGAACGTTTCGTATGGAGCTTGAAGTCTGTCCCACCTGCGCGAAAATCGAAGAGACGAATGAGCAAAGGCACCGAAAAAATAAATACTTCCTGAACTCCTACTACCACATCATCAAATCGTCCAGAAAGTAAACCCACGTGACTCATTGCCATCAATTGGTCTTCCTTGTCTTCCCCTCATGCTCCCTGTCCATTTAAAATCTACAGAGGGTAAAGAAAGGTAGAATCATCCCGTCAATCCGTCATTTATTCCCACAATCTCTTGTTCCTTCTCCTTCGTTATAACTTACAAGCGACTTCTTCTTCTTCTTCCCTCTTGTTCGCAAATTGAAAAACAAATACAAGTTCACTATCAGTCCAAATTTCTCCAAATTTCTTCTTCTGTCACCAAATCCCAGTTCTATCCATTTTCATAATCACCACAATCATGGCGTCTACGCTTCCCATATCTCAGTCACACTCTTTCTCAACCATTAAACTTCCTAATAGGGGTCCCAAATCTATCCCCGTGCCATCTTCTTACCTTCTCTTGAAGAAAAGCTCCATCCTATCTTCCCAAGTTAGTCTTTCCTCTACTCTAACTGGTCGGAGACACACAGTGGTGGTGGCGGCTGCGACCACAGATATGCCGAAGAAGCAGGCAAAGGGGGAATTTGTGGATGAGATGAGAGCTGTGGCCATGAAATTGCACACCAAAGACCAGGCTAAGGAAGGGGAGAAGAAGTCCGAGAGTCCTCCAGTTGCTAAATGGGAACCTTCTATTAATGGATACCTCCGTTTCCTCGTGGATAGCAAGCTTGTTTACGACACGCTGGAGGAGATTGTTCAGAAAGCTCCACATCCGTCGTGTATGTTTTTCGATTTGCTTGTTTTTAATTTCTTTAACTTTATCCTCATGATTTTGAAGCTAGAACAGCGATATTATATGTGTATCCGGGTTTGCGTTTTGGAGGAGGGAAAAATTGTTAGCTGGCTTAAAAAGATTGTATAATTTTGTTTCTATCTATATCTATTGGGACTGTAGTGTGGGAACTATTTAAAGGTTTCTATGAAATCGGTGATACATCCCACTTTTTGTATAAAAAAAGAAGGCACCTGTCCTATAAATCTTGCAGAAAAAAGGTTAAACCATGACCCTCTTGTCAGACGGTTTTGTCAGGCCATTCTGAAAAAACAATTTCACAGTGATTGCCATGAATTGATGCACGCTTAATTGGATAACTCTCTGGATTAATGTAGAGGTGAAATGTAAGTGCTGAAGGATTACTGGTAATATAAGATTAGTAGTTTAGTAGAGTAAGGCTATGGTACTATGCATAGCGCATATTGGCTCATACTATGGGTCAACGTTTCCATTTTCAAAGTCCAAACAGTTGATCTGATCCATTCAACATGATCTCCATACGAAAATATACTTGCAGACTAAATTTTACATTTTTTAGAATTTTTTTAGATAGGTAAAAAAATCACTTGATCTCTAGACATTGTAGATCATTCAAAAGTATTGATTTTCTATCTATTAAAAGAATAGTACAAAAATTATAAAAAATGTAAAATTTAGTCTGCAAGTATATTTTCGTATGGAGATCATGTTGAATGGATCAGATCGATGGTTTAGACTTTGAACGAAGATATTAATCCGCATTACGGGTCAATATGCACCATGCATAGTACCATAGCCTTACTCATTGTAGTATCTAACTAATCTTATCAAAAGACAGTTAATTAGAAGTTCACAAAGGTTAGACACGTAGCGTCTTTATGCATGATTGGTAATCTGAAAATTAATTCATGTTTTTTTTTGTGAATTGCAGACGCTGAGTTTAGGAATACTGGACTGGAGAGATCAGAGGCACTAAAAAAGGATTTGGAATGGTTTGAGCAACAGGGTCACACAATTCCAGAACCTTCTTCTCCTGGAGTTTCTTATGCCCGTTACTTGGAGGAGTTGTCGGAGAAGGACCCACAAGCCTTCATCTGCCACTTCTATAATGTCTATTTCGCGCACACAGCCGGAGGCCGAATGATTGGTAAAAAGGTTAGCTCTCTTTTTGGAGTTGCTCTGATTTCTATATTGCTTACTTCCTCTGATTGCGCTACTTGTTGGTTACTAAGAGGTATTTATTAATTACTTTTTAAATGCTTGCTTGACTGTTCGCATGCAGTTTACCATATATGAATCTGATTCTTGCATTGTTCTATGTTGCTAAATTTTGCATGCTCCTATAAATTCCCTGTAGTTGTTGAAGAAACTTTTTGGTTTTCGCTTCATATTTTAACCAGTATTATACCAATTTTGCAAATAAGACCCTACATTTTCATCAGCACATGATATTAGCTAAATTTAAACATAAATTCAACTTTGATTCTGATTGCTGAGTTGGCTAACCAATAAAAGAGCTATTTAATTGAGCCAACATGAAAGTATAAGGAACATGTAAATTATTTTTCATTAGACTTGAGTATTATTTGGTGTCATATGTAAATAAAGGGTGACTACATCCTTGCTTAACTAAGAGCTCTATTATAGTTTAAAGTAGTTTTTTTTGGATATTTGTGTGGTCAGAATTATATTTGGTTGATACATCTGTGATTATCATTTTTGTTTTTTGAATTTGCATAGTATGTTAGGGATATATCATATAGTTCTCAGTAGTGTGGCTTCAGTTTTTATGTTCATTTTCCACTGAAGGAACTAATGATTAGTACTTTAAGCGGAGTCATTTCTTGTTCTTTGGACCTAGAGCATATTTTGACTTTATGCTCATTTGTTTAGGTTGCTGAGATGATATTGGATAAGAAGGAACTGGAATTCTACAAATGGGAGGGTAACCTGTCGAAGATGTTGCAAAATGTGCGAGAGAAGCTCAATGAAGTAGCTTCTGTAAGATCTTCATTTCTTTTGTCCTTCTTTTTGGTATTTCTGTCTAATAACATCTCCTGGTAAAATGCTAGTGTTAACTGCTCCTATGTCTAAGTCAATTCCATTTTTTTTTCATGCCAAGGGGTGACAAATTTTCACCCAATCTGTATTTAGATGACATGATTGTTTGATGGTTGGTCTGTTTTTCTGATCCACTAAAGGATCATGTTTGAGCCCATAAATAGCCCATGGAAGTCACTTAAAAAGGTTTATGCTGTCTTGATACATGCCAGTATCTATATTTCTTTATCCTCCAGCTGACTGGAGTGGACCAAAGAGTAAGGTTATTTTTATTTTTATTTCAACTGAATAAATTGATGGGATGTTTCTATTGTTTTTGTTACCATTTTGAGGACTGATAGAAGGCATGACTGGCGCCAGTAAAGTAAATTTTGTGCAAGAGCTTTGAATTGCATCTAATTGCATATTATAGTTTTAATTCTGTATAACTCTGACTTGATATGGTTATTGCATACAGAGTTGGTCAAGGGAGGAAAAAGATCACTGCCTGGAAGAGACCGAGAAATCGTTCAAATATTCAGGAGAAATTCTTCGCCTTATATTGTCATGATAATTGTAAAAATCTGTTGGAAGTACTGATTTGGAAATCACTTTGTTTGTACCACGCAGCATCGTAGTGCCGTAATTGCTGAATTGATTTTTTCTTTTCTTTTAAGTCTGCCTTTTAATTTCCCTCTCCAGTAAACTTGTTGTGCATAAATAAAGAGGGGAAATAAATATGGCTTAAACAACTTTTGTTAGCAATTTATTTACATTAACAAGAGCACAAATGTTATCACATTAATCAGTACCACTATGAGGCATTAGAGCTGGATATATTTTGGTTTTGTAAGGAGCAGGTTGCAATTCTTTCTTGTAGCGAGTAGCGTGTTGCATCATCAGCCATGAAAGCAAAAGTAGTACATGATTCGAGACATGCATGCGTGGCTGATCTTTCGCTACAATTGATGTGTGGTTGGACTTGGACCGTTCTATGAAAACAACTTTGCTGCGTTAAGGATTAACATCATCATATTCTCATTGTACATGCAGCGACCTAGTCTGGTTATTAACAGAACAACGGACAGCAGACAAATACATAAGCAGACCTATTTAGTTAACCTAAGTGTCAATAATTTTAAGCAGACCTACCTGTATGGTTTATGAAATATGAGCTAGACCTTTATTGTTTCTATAAAAAAAAAAAGAGAGAGAGAGAGAGACCCGTTAGACTGTTGATCCCACTCGAATTGGATTAGTAAATCTCACTCTCAACGATCTCAAATGATACAATTTAACTCAAAATCTATGTTAGAATAGAAAAAAAATGCGAGGCGATTGACATACACTGATTTGATCATTTCACATCACAGCATGTGAAAAATCAATCCTTAGTAAATCTCACTTCTTAGCTATCTCAAATAATCTATTTGCTGATCCAACTCAAATCTAAGTTAGTAAAAGAACTCAAATCTAAGTTAGTAAAAGAAAAATATGATGTAACGTGAATGCTATGTTATGAGAAGAGAAGTGATTAAAATAGTTACGTGACGCGATTAAAATAGTGAAAAAAAATACGATCACATATAGTCAACATAACTAGCCACAACTTTTTTTTCCATATTTTAAATTAGTTCATATTAAAAAAAAGTTAAAAATAAGAAAATTATGTAGAAGTAAGTAAAAATAACTAAACAATGTTAAAAAAATTAGTTATGTGTCACGTAACGTGATATGACATAACGTTACCAAATTAGTTTGTGTGATATGACGTGAAAGTCTGCCACGTGATTGTCAAATCTAACGTGTCGTAGGGCGACATATTGCTACATGATGTGTCAGAACTGCTATTGGTAATAGCGTGACTAATTTCTTTTATTCTAGGTTGTTAATTTCTCCACGGTTGGCATAGAGCAGTGGAGGCTTCATTACAACAAACGAGTTGGCATAATGTTTTGCAAATCCATATCGCGTCATATACTGTACTGTACTTAGAATGTCAGAAAAATAATTTGGTGATATGATAATTGTATGTACGGCAGCGGGGTTGATCTAAACAGGAACACAGGTGCATGAACCGCACCGACAAACAGGAACAAAATGGGCAACTGAAATGGAGCTAATAATTGGGATCCACCTGCCCCGGTAAAAATGTAACGGAGTTAGTTGTTAGGGATGAAAGGATTCAAAGCAATCGATAATTAAATATCTGCCAGCCCAGCAGGCAGCGGCGAGTGGTAACTGTCCTGTCGACTGTCCACATACCACATGTGCAAATTGCAAACAATCCCTGTCCTGTCCTGTCCGTCACGGCCACGGGAGGGAGTACGGGACAGGAATTTATAATTTTATATCTCCAGCATTTCATTTATTGCCATCTGTACGCAAATCTCAGAGGTTTATCACAATACGAAACAAGGAACAAGGGATTGGGATTCATATCATGGCGAATCTTCTCAGTTCGGCACTTCTCCTGCTACTTTTCTCCTTTGTCATTTCTTCAGTAGCCGATCTCTCTCTTTCTGCACCGCAAGAGCTTCCATCTTTTACGATACGGGACAATCAGGTCTCTCTCTTTTGCCTTCTCTCCCTTTCTCTATTATCTCTAACATTTCGATCTGATTGTGGCTCGGTATTTTAGCAAGTTGGAAAGGCATGGGGATGCTCGTATACTGTCAAAATCAAGACAAGTTGCTCTTCTCCCAAGTACACCAGAGATGCTATCAGCCTAGCTTTCGGCGATCGCTATCGCAATGAGGTACTCAATCTTCTCATTAATTTATATTTTTACCCAAATTTTCTAACTTTTCATTCAGTAGTTTACTTTGTTAAAGCGAATTGAAATTAGCTCCAGTTGTGATAAATTCTCCCAATAGTCAATATCTTTAGTTATATGGTTATAGATTGTTTTTAGTTTGTCTTAAAAAGAGACCTTTTGTGTCATACAATGATTGAAGGATTGAAAAGAGCTAAAGTAATACCTAAAAGAGATTTGTGCATTTATTGTAAATACAAAAAAGTAACCTTTCTTTTTGAACAAATGGTCTTTTTTTGCTGTCACAAATTAATTTAAAATATAGTCCATTGGTTTAGTAAAAGTGACCATTTTGGGTTTACTTAGGCCATTGGTTATTTCAGACTTGAGTTGTTTCTGCCACAGAGTCATTCAGGTTCAATTTTTTTGTTTGTTTGATAGAGCATTTAGATTCAATTTTCTTGAGTATATGTCATTTGGGTTTGAACCACCTTGGATCTTGGTTCACTGGGATTCTAGGGTCTCAGAAGTAAATTGGATTTGTGATGATGGCAACTTCTTTTCTTTCTTTCTTTCTTTCTCTCTTTCTTTGTTTTTTTTTTTTTGACTCAGAACTGTGTTATCAATTAGGTTAGGGATAATATTAGTCTTGCCAGATTTGAGCTTGGGTCTAGTTTGTTTCCAGTCATCTGAAGTCCAGGTTCCCTCGGATTTTGGTCAATTGAATTGAGGTCAGTTAGAGTTCATCAGTCGGGTTTTTGGTCATTTGATATAATGAAGTTGGATCAGGTTCAGGTTCTGACAGGTCTGGTGAAACTTTTTGACCGATTCCTATTTTGATACCTCCAAGTATAGGGGAAAAATGTACATTTGAAGACTTCATAGTTTTTTAGTTTCTTGCATCTAGTTAAAAAATTTTATTTACAGATACAATTTGTTTCTTCTCTAAATGACTCTGTACATAATTTATTTCCAAGTACCAACAATAAATTGAATTCATTCCCTAATACACGCAACAAAAACAGGTGTATGCACCAAGGCTAGACGATCCATCATCATACACATTTGAACGATGCTCCACCGACACTTTTACGCTTCAAGGCCCCTGCGGGTACGGTGTCTGCTACCTCTACCTGTACCGAAGCGGCTATGATGGATGGATTCCTGATTCCATCAAGATTTACGAGCCATCGGGCCGAGCTGTCACCTTCTATTACGGCAGGCCCATCCCCAATGGTGTCTGGTATGGCTTTGATCAGTGTAATTCGGCAACACTCGCGTCAGCTTGATATGCTTTGGTTATTTAAGTGCTCAATTCTGGCTTCAATTGACAACCCTAGGCTCTAGCCACAACTTCTCTAGTATTAATTTTGCCTTTCTTTTTTGTTCTGTAAGAAAAGAGCCTGGTGCGATTATAAGTTTTTATATGAGAACTACTACGTTGTTGTGGAACTATTGTGCTGCTTTGCATTTAGTATTCAACGCTGTTTCTTAGATTTTATTGATTTAGGGATGCAGACGGATCGTATGCAGACTGATAATAGTCAAACCGAACCGTGTTCATAGTCATTTTTAATTGTCAGATGCGGATTCGAATAGACATAGTTTCGGATATGAATATGAATTGGATATTAAATGAATACGGAGACAATTTAGAATAATTTGACTATAATCACACTGCGCTAATGTTGTCAAAATTCTATTATATTGATATGAATACAAATCCAAAATTTTATTGTATGAACATTTAAGTGTAGAATGACTTATGAACACACTTCCAGAAAAAAAGAAAAAAAAAAAAAAAAAAAAAAGTTGAAGGAAAATCACCTCTACATCGCCAACGAATCAGAATTGAGCAAGTCTTGGACATCATGTAACGGAGAAGTGTATTTTGTCAATAAGAAAAGGAAAACATGAACCATTGGTCCTCAACAGGAGGTAGCTGCATTTGTAAGATATTCTAAATTTTAGTTTATATAAGGTTCTAAATAGCGTTTATCACGTCATAGCGGGGAGCTTCTAAAAAAAGCTATAGCGAATAGCGACGCTATAGCGAAAGCTATTTCAAATAGTGTTTTTAATTTTTATAAAAATTATATTATATATTTGTACTAAATATCAACATTATTTAGTCTCATAGAACAATAAATAATATCAAATTAATTAAAAAATTATAATATTCATATTGAACCAATACAAAATCCAAATTGCAACTCAAAATATCTATAATAATACTAATATCATAAACTATCGATCTTTTTCTATTTAAAATATTTTCAACATCATAACATAATTTATCTTTTTTCTATTTAAATTTCAAAATAACCTAGAAATTGAAAAGAAAAAAAATCATACTTCTAGTAAAATAAACAGATGATCATTGAAGAAATTCTTGTTAGTCTCTAAAATTTTCATAATTTAGCAATTATTTATTTGATTTATCATCAGTTAAAAAAAAAACAAGAGCAAAATGAAAAAAATATTATAGTGGACTTGAATTTGATATAATGTAATATTCATCAAAATTAAACAATATCTTCACTATTTATTTATTTTAAAGCTCATATAAATTGAAAAAAAAAGCAAATGTTGCATAGTGTGCGCTATTTGCGCTATACGCTATAGCGGACCGCTATTACTGCTATAGCGTCTGTAGCGCAAATAGCGTGTTTTAATGCCATAGCATAGCGTTTCATCTCCAAAAATACTATAGCGGCTCTATAGCGCGCTATTTAGAACACTGGTTTATATGATATTTCTTGTTGCATGATGTTTTATTTTTTGAACAATTATCTCTACATTTTTTTGCATAAAGAGTGAAACCTCAAATAAATATTACAATCGAAAAATAGTTGCAAAGTTGCAGGAGTCAACCGTGCACTTAAATTTATACAGGGTTCATATGCTGGACGAAACAAATATATATATATATATATATATGAGTGGGGTTAAAATGCACCCTTCTTTTTGTGCTCCAAACGTGCACCCTTTCCTCGCTTTTTCATTTTTAAAATTCAAATAGTTGATTTGAATCTACCAACATGTTCTACATATTAAAATGTACTTGGAAACCAAATTTTACATTTTTTGAAAATTTTTTACTATTTTTTCAGAATTTTTGAAAATCATCAATGTGCTGAATTTTTTATTATTGTTTAGTTTAATAAAAAATTCTGAAAAAATAGTAAAAAATTTCCAAAAAATGTAAAATTTGGTCTCCAAACACATTTTAATATGTAGAACACGTTGATAGATTCAAATCAACTATTTAAACTTTAAAAATGAAGAAACGAGGGAAGGGTGCACGTTTGGAGCACAAAAAAGAGGGTGCATTTTAACCCCCCCTATATATATATATGATGCATCCTTCTGTCAAATTTATGCTATTGAATCTTTCACTGTTGATTTCCACCATTTTCCAATCTCATCTCAAATGAAATTACTCTTATACCTTACACAATTTTAATCAAATTCTACGAGTTCATCACATCGTAAGAAGATTTGGAAGCTATAAATGAAATTTTGTTCAAACTTTATTATAAAAACAACAAAATATTATATTGGTAAGTAAAAATTATAATCAAGGATGAAATGAATATTAATTATTTAACACATTAATTAGTCCAAAGCAATATGAAAATAAATATAAAATGTCTTGATAATTGAACTTGTGTAGGGATCGAGTTCGAATTAGCTCGATTGATTTTCGCCTATCTCAGCTTGCTCAGATCATAACACATTTGCTGCCCTAATCGCATTGATTTTGAAATGGGAATAAAAGTAATCCTGATTTAGATTCGCTTAATTGTAATTTTTCATTTGATTATAATTAAATCCAATCTTAATTTCTGATTTGCTTCCATTTTAATTGTATTTTCCAAATTACTTATTTTGGTGTCCAATAATTGCCTTTTTCGTTTTGGTGACTAACTCCTGCAAGTGCATCACCTGAATTTCAGCATATTATAAATCAAATAAAGTTATAAATTGCATTCATGCATATGCATGTGATAATAAAATATTTGGCTGTTTTCCATTTGTAATATTTTCTCGGTAGGAAGCATTTTTATAACCAGCTCACAGAGACTAGGAAAAAGGTATCTAGAAAAATAAACCAAAAGATACGCTAATTCTCCATTACATCCATGCCTAATTGGTTATGCAATCAAATTTATTACTATCCATTATCCATAATAACCAAATGTTTGAGACCACCTCTATATATTTATATGTAAGATGCTGGTCTCTTCACATTGGTAGATACCAGAAAAAACTTCAATTCCATACATTCAAAAGTATAATTAAACATGGTGTGTGCAATTATCTAATTCTTCGCCTTTTTGTATTGTCAACTCTTTATCATAATATAATAATTTTGGCGTTTAAAATGCTGCTCATTGATGCGAAATTTTTTATACAGACGGCACTTGCAATAGTCGGATTGTGCTTCCTGTTTATGATAAAATTCGCCACAGCTAGACATGTTTATAATGTAGTCGATTACCAAGCAGCAGGAAATGGAAGAACAGATGATACTCAGGTAATATCCTCTCTGTCTTTTACTCTGTAAACATCAAATTAGTTAGCAAAAACATTTTTTATAAATTTTAGTTGGTTTATTATCTGTTTAATTTTTTTTTTCCTTGTTTGTTAAAAAAAAAGGCTTTTTTGATGACATGGAATGATGCATGTAAGGATGAAAGATCTCCTATTTTGCTATTCCCATCAGGGAAAAATTTCCTGATAAACAAGATTCGTTTAGAAGGCCCTTGCAGATCCAACATTACTATCCAGGTAATTAAATGTTTTCTGATCAGATGCATGCATCAAAGTATGTTCCATCAATTTAGTTAGAGAAATGTCATAAAAGATTCTAAAATAATTAAAAGAAATTGCCGATCCATATGCTGATTAATAAAAATTTCCATCTTGTTAAGTACTATTTAATATTGTTATAGTAGTATAAAAGAAATGACAAAAGAAATAAGTGAAATATTTCATGATATAATAAAAAATAGAAATTAATCGATAATATGCTAAAAATATATTTAGGTTGATGGAAATATAACAGCACCTAACAAGATTTGGACTAAGGAGACGACGAATCTCATCACATTTTATGCAATCGATAACCTCATTATGAATGGTTGGGGAACAATTGATGGCCAAGGTGCAATTTGGTGGGATTGCTTCAAAAGAGCTGTAAGTGACCAACAATTTATCAAAGGACTGTTTATTTAAAATTTTCTTAGATTTAAATGTTTTTTTTAATTAATAATCATAATTTATTCCGTTTTAACTTGGATCATGATATGCTTTTTTTTTTTTCTGCAGAAATGCTCCAGACCTTATGTAAGTGTTTAATTAATAATCTCAAATCTCTAAAAATGTAATTCATTTATATCTATTATTATGTTATCAGTGGCTTTCCTCTGATTTTGTATTCATCCATGTCAGCTATTAGAGTTTGTAAATTGTCAAAATCTAGTGGTGAAACATGTAAGATTGACAAACAGCCCAAACAAGCACTTGGTATTTGACGGTTGCAACAATTTGACTGTTCATGGGGTTACAATCATGGCTCCTGGTGATAGCCCTAACACTGATGGAATTGTCATGCAAGGTTGCCAACAAGTGCAAATAACCCGATCCAAAATCGGAACTGGTATACTTAGTGCTTTCTTTCTTTTTCCTTGTGATTTTCTTCTTAAACAAAATTAGTTTCAGTGTCTTAGATGAGATTTGATGAACACAGGGGATGATTGCATTGCAATTCTGACAAACTGCTCTGATGTCGACATCACTGGAATCACATGTGGACCAGGTCATGGCATCAGGTACCACATAATTAATACAAATGCAATATATTATAGTTGCATATTAATCATTGGTACTTGGTAAAATATTGCAAAGTTATTGTCATTGCCTATAATAGCATAGGAAGTCTTGGAAAAGATTCAGAGGCAATGGTGGAACGAATCCATGTCCACGACTCAAACATTTTTCAGGCTTTGACTGGATTAAGGATCAAGACATGGGAGGTACGTACTGCACTTAGTTTATATTATTTTTTCATATGTAAAGTTTTATCATATTTTTCCAGTATACTGATGAATTCAGCAACATCATTATTTTGTTGCTCTTTTATTGTACAGGGAGGATCAGGATTTGCAAGAAATATTACATTTGAACGCATACGAATGATGGATCTTAAAACGCCCATAGTAATAGATCAGTCTTATGGTACAATGCAGGTAATTAATTATCATCTAAAAAGATGAGATATTATTTAATACATATCCATGTCAAATGATCGATTATAATTTGCTTTTGCAGTTAAGTGATGTGGCTATAAGTGATATAGCATTTAAAGATATCAACGGAACATCAACGGAGGAAGTAGTAGTCAAGCTAGAGTGTAGTGCATCTGTGCCATGTACAGACTTAACATTTGAAAATATCATATTTGCTAGAGCTGCAATCAATAAGACAGTCTCAGCGATGATTCAAAATGCTTACGGTACTACAAATGGAACACTCATTCCAATCTTAACATTGGCGGGTCGGTCGAAAAATTTGTGATCCGTTTGATACATTTAGCTCTGTTAAATTATTCCCTTTCCTGTTTGATTGTACCAGTCGTCTGGTATTCGTCTCTAAAAAATAAGTATCCCCCTTCCTTTCTCATAGGTTACCTTAATTGAATGCACAGATGCTTTGTTAAGCTTTAGCGAACCCAAGAAGTGTATATGCAATTGCTCTTCATTCTTCAAGCAATAAAATCTGAAGTTTTTTGCTTTATAAAAGACATTTACTATTATGGTCATGTGTGTGAATCTTTTTTTTTCGATATATTTTTCTGAGGTCCTTAGTTCAGTAAAAACCATTGTCAATATATCTAATTACCCAACAATATCATGATTTTGATATTGATAACAAGTAAAACAAAATTTAAAGATTAGTGAGATCATTAATAGAAGCACAACGGTATGCATGTGCTTGATAACTTGTTTAGTTGTTGGGCACCAGATGGTATGCACATGCACAATAAGACTCTGCTTCAGATAATTACCAAATTGGGAAAAAATTTAATTTGAAAATATAAGACAATCAATCAAGACTTACTGCAGAGTGTGAACAGTGAGGAACTAATTTCTACATTGGTCCTTGGCTGGCATGAAGTAACTTAGACTGTGTTCTGAATTCGTTTGAAATAGAAAAAAAAAACAAAAAAAATGAGCGTGCAAACACACATACACACAAGTTCAAAATACAACTGGAATTACTTGTCAATAATATTATTTATAGAATTTATTTGCCAGTAATTAAATCTCAAACCACTCGAGACTTTAAGTATAGTTAGTAATACAATAATAATCATGAAATTTATATTTTTGAATAAATATTTAAATTATTAAGTACTAATATTTGCAAATAATTCCTCTTCTAATTTTGACATATGTATATATATATATATATATATATAGAGAGAGAGAGAGAGAGAGAGAGAGATAGGCTAATGTGCATTCGCATGTATATGGTCCGAAGTGCTTATGGTCTAAATTTGAAATTTCAAAATCCAAACGGTCGATCCGAACCGTTCATCTTGTTCTTCATATTAATATGTGCTTGGAGACCAAATTTTATATTTTTCTGAATTTTTTACTATTTATTAAGTATTTTACAAAATCGTTGATCCAACGGTGGCTGCACAAAACAGTAAAACCGTTGGATCAACGATTTTCAAAGTGGCTTAATAAATAGTAAAAAAATTCAGAAAAATGTAAAATTTGGCCCCCAAGCACATATTAATATGGAGAACAAGATGAACGGTTCAGATCGACCGTTTGGATTTTGAAATTTCAAATTTGGACCGTAAGCACTTCGGACCATATACATTCGAATGCACATTAGCCTATATATATATATATAGAGAGAGAGAGAGAGACAGGCTAATATGCTTTCGGCAGCACTTCGGCCAAAGTGCTGCCACCCCATTTTTGATTTTTTTAAAATCCAAATGGTCGATCCGAACCGTTCATCTTGTTCTCCATATTAATATCTGCTTGGAGACCAAATTTTACATTTTTTGAAATTTTTTTGCTATTTATTAAGCCACTTTGAAAATCGCTGATCCAACGGTGAACCCCTGATTTTACTGTTTGGCAAGCCACTGTTGGATCAACGATTTTCAAAGTGGCTTAATAAATAGCAAAACAATTCCAAAAAATGTAAAATTTGGTCTCCAAGCAGATATTAATATGGAGAACAAGATGAACGGTTCGGATCGATCATTTGAATTTTGAAAAATCGAAAATGGGGTGGCAGCACTTTGGCCGAAGTGCTGCCGTAAGCATATTTGCCTCTCTCTCTCTCTCTCTCTCTCTATATATATATATATATATATATATATATATATGAGCAAGGCTACTATGCTTTGCAAATTAAAGTGGATGTTTTAATTTGTACTCGTATCTCTAGTTTTAAAGTTCAAAACATCGATCCGAACCATTCAAGCTGATATCCATATTAAACTGTACTTGGAGACCAAATTTTATTTTATTTTTTTTGAAATTTTTTTTACTATTTTTTTAGAATTTTTCAAAATTAGTGTTTTTAAAAAAATTCTAGACCATCGAAAACAGTGAATTTTTTGCTATTTTTTTAGATATGGATATCAAATTATTCTGCTTATTTCAATCCAACCACTCGTTACAGTTACACTATATATATATATCGACGTACAAATTTTACACTATATATTTTGCTTATATATCGACGTACAAATTTTATATTCACCACACCACGAAGAAAGTTGCCAAATCACAATACGATGCTTATAAACGAAAGACATAAAATTGAAAATTAATTAAGATCATTAATGGCGCTCAACGAAATCCTTAATGGCAGCGATGAGCTCTCGGGTCCTCTCACCGGTGGTTGGATCCATGTCAACAGCAAACTTGTTGAGGTAGAAAGAATGACTCACTCCACGGCTGATCAGCACCTCCACCTCCTTCCCGGCCTTTTTCATGGACTCGCAGTACTCCAGGTTCGTGTCACGAATCAGGTCAAATTTTGCAACTCCAATAAAAAATGGCGGCATCCTAACCGTATCCAGTAGTGGTGCCGCTTCCCCCATGGGGCATGTGTATGGATGGTCTTTCGTGGCCCCCACTGGGAGCCCTAGTTCTAGGAATTTATCTAGCATATCTAGCGTGAAGAAGACCGAGTCAACCTTGAGATCTAGCTCTGACCGGCTTCGGGTTGATCGAACAAAACCGGGATGGAGAGGAATTCCACCGGCCACTTTAAGTGGGGCCCAGAACTCGTCTTTTTTCTCGAAAACCTTGGCCGCTACAGCATGAACTAGATTGCCACCAGAGCTATCTCCGATAAGAAAAACACGAGAGAAGTCAACATTATCAGAGAGCATCTCAGAAGCAAGATCGTCAGCAAGGGAGCGGGCAATTGTGCGGAGGCGCAAAAGAGCAGCAATCAATGGCTGCTGGTAAACGCTGCTCTGGGGCTTGTGGGAGTTCAACTGAGACAACAGCTGCTTGGACATCACGGGCAACACGGGCATAAAACTGGTGGTAGATGAGCCATGAATGGTGGGTGATGCAGAAACCTCCGCCTTGGAAGTGAAGAAGAATTGGGAGCTTTTTGCTAGCATCTGACTCAGGCAGGTAGAGACGAAGGTTGGGGGTGCCAGGCAGATCGTGAAGAGGGATGCCTTCACGGGAGATGTCGTATGGTGGAACGGGCTCCATTAAAGGAAGTACCTCTGGTGGTCCTGTCCATGTGCGGTCGACTGAGCCGTCATCAAAGACTCGAAGCCAACCGGATACCTCGTCAACCACCTTCTTTGTGTTGGGCTGATGTGAAACTGTGGTAGTCACCATGGATTTCAGATGGGTGAGCAGAGCACCCCTCTGTCTCTTTGTAGGATTGTATCTGGGTTGGAATAGTCGATGGGATTGTTAGTGTTGGGTTTATATAGCTAGATCTAAATTTCCAAATTGTGACGGCAAGGAAGTCAAAGGCTGAGCCTCAGTCAACCGAATTAGTTAGCAAGGAGATTATTTAGAATAGTTTGTTAAGCAAGATAGTTAGACTAACAAACTATGTAGATGCATTGTATCTAGTCAGTAGCTGTGTATTATTTTTTTTTTTTGCTTCTTAAACGCCCGTAGGCTTCATTACACAAAAACAAACAGAGTTTACATAAGATTTCCTATCATCTACTCTGCCCATACCCTATTGCAGCAAATCAGAAAAGAAAAATACAAATCAAGTCTGTCCATACCCTATTACCAAGAACCAGAAAAATTAAAACCCAAATCAAGGAGGAAAAATCGGAAAAGTGTAACCTAGGTAGTCTATTTTCCCCCTGCGTGCTTTGTTTGCCAGATTGTCAGCCAACTCGTTGTGACTGCGACTTATATGTATGCAACACAAGTTTTCGTTCCTCCTAAGTATCTCCCGTATCTCACCGACCTCTGTACTTGCCGTCCAATCGGCCTCCGGTGGTATTGGTTGCGTCACCATCCTGACTAAATTACTACAGTCAGAGGCAAACACACAAGAGTCCCACCTATTCTCAATGCAAAACTTGATGGCTTGTAACAACCCAAGTGCCTCTGCATGTAAAGGTGAATAAGCAGTAACATGTTTCACCTTGTACACTAAGAGAGTTTCACCTTCAAATAACACAAAACCAACACCTGCTTCCCAGTTTTGAGTCCAAGCTCCATCCGTGTAACAGCACCTCCCTGCTTCATTTTGATGATGACCACCACTAGAGTCTGCTGTTTTGAATGACACAGTGGCAACCACACTTGTTTCATTTTCTATTGTACAAAGGTACTTGTGAAACGATGCAATTGAAGGCACTTTACCAGAGTAAGCAAGGTCATTGCGACAACGCCATATAGACCATGATATGCACGCAAAATCAGTCCACTGTTGGGGTGTAAGCAACCCACCAAGCTCATGCAACACTTGTATGAGAGGCACTGACAGGTTTTCGGTTCTGAGCGGTAGTGGACTTGCCAGCCAACATCCTCTAGAAAATGGGCATAAAAAAAGAAAATGGTTAACAGTCTCTGATTGGGCCCCGCACATGTGACACGTGGGATCACCTCTTCGTATTCTTGAAGTGAGAATATTACCCAACGGCAGAGCTTCATTTATCAATTTCCATATAAAGAGTCTCAGCCGAGGCACTATCGTCCCCTTCTTCCAAATGCTGGTCCATACTTCCCTTTCTGTATTGCCCACCTGCTACCTAACAGGCATTAAGCCCTTGTATGCTGAGTTGACTGTAAACTTACCATTGGAGGACAGAGAGAACAAGAGCTTATCTTCTCCACTTTGAGGCTTTGGGGGTGTTACATTAGAGAGGATGGTCACACATGCAGCATGGCCAAACAGCTGCACCAACTTGTCACTATCCCACACACCAGTTTGCTCATTCACAAGTTCACATAGCTTGACTAAACAGTCCCCATGCATAGTTGGCCTGTGCTCAAGTGCTCCTTCAAACCACGGCTCTGCAAATGCCCCACACCTTCTTCCATTCCCTACCTTCCACCTGAGCCATTGTTTCATAGTTTCTCTCAAAGTCATGACCCCCCCCCCTCCAAAAAACTGTGCAATTATACACTCTTTTTGAATGCCATAGCTGACTTCTTGGTAGGTACTTAGCTCGGACCTACTGCACCCATAGAGAGTCCGATCCCACAGCCAATTTCCAAAGATATTTCATTAATATGGCCTCATTCACCTTACCTAGATCTCGCAACCCCAAACCGCCATCCTCAATTGGTGCCATAATTTTCTTCCAAGCTACATAGGCCAAGTAATGCGCCCTATCTTGCTTTCCCAAAAAAAAAACCTCTAATCAGTGCCTCAATCTTTGTCAACACCATGTGTGGAATAAGCAAGGTAGCCATGTAATAGATGGGTAAGGACTGAAGCACACTTTTGATAACCACTACTCTTCCAGCATGAGATAGGAGCCTCCCTTGCCATGCTTGGAGTCTAGAAGAGAACTTCTCCAGCAAAAAATTATACAAACCCACATTGGTGCCTATCATAGCTCCTAGGTACTTCTCACACGCACTATCTTGTGGCACTGACAGGATGCCAGCAACCTCCTCCCTTCTACTTTTGTTTTGTTAGTTTGTAATAATCTAGAAGTCAATAATACGATAAATTAATCATAAAGCTTTGTTCATGAATTGAATGTTTATTTATATATCATTTTGTTGCCTTGAGTATTATTGCATTTGTGGATCATTTCGAGTTCATGACTGAAATTGTGAAACTCCATAATATAGATAATATATACTCTTAAAAGATCACTGACCAAGGTAATTAGCAGGAACACTAATTACCGCTATAAGGTTAGTATGTGGATTAAAAGATGGTTAAGTTTTACAAACCACCTGACACGAGATGTCATTTTAATCACATAGATACATGTTCTAGGAACATGGTATTTGACAGACCCCGAATGAAACATTAAATAGAATTGTGTTCGTGTCATTAATGTTTTCATTCAGTGTCAAAGTTTTACAGTATGAGGTATTTATCGTTCCCACTAAGAAATATATATGAGTAAGTGTTATCTAACGCTGTCCGTAAAAAGCAGCCATAACGATAGCATTTCCATATGTATAGCTTAGGTGAGGAAGTGATAGTCTACCAAGAATACTACTTGTCCCTCGTATCTCTATACGAGCTATAGCATCACTGGGCCCCTTGGTAGAGTTAGATTATCTGCATGCAGTATAATTACAAGAGTAATTATATTTGATAATCTACTCAAGATCAAGAAAAGATACAGTTAACAAGGATGACACATATCTACCTTAAAACTGATCTGATAGCTATGAGACAGAAGAACTGACACAAGTAAATTGTTTACTGGATCGTGATATTGTACAGTACAGCATCATCTGTGTAATTGGATGGTCATGATGTGTTGTCAGATGCCACCCATGACTAACAGAAGTTAAAACAGTTTTAACTCTGTTTACCAACATAACACAGATCCTATTGGGTCACACCATATAGGAGCTACTCGGAGAATCTTACTGATTAATTATAAATTGATTATAATTAATATTAAGATGGTTATAATTAATTATACGTGATATAATTAAATTATAAATGTCATTTAGAATGACAAGCAGAAACAACGGTTAATTTATAAACGTACACGTTACGTTGTATAAAAGTTACCGAACAATAACCGAAAAGAAATATAATTGTACATGACAATTATATATATATGATTTGGAATTTTAATTGTTAATTATGGATTTGAATTATGGATTTAAAAGCCCAAAATAATCAAAGCCTTAATTAAAATTAAAGGCCCAAAGTCAAAGCCCAAAATCAAAGCCCAACACTATTCATGCCTTAATGGGCCAAGGGCAAAATGGTCTTTTACCCTTGGTGCCGACTTCCCATGTGTTGACATGTGTCATGTGAGGTGGCAAGGGTATTTTGGTCATTTCACATGATAAAAGGATGAGGTGTCAAGGGCTTTTGGTAAATAGATTTGTTTTGAGGGGTATTTTGGTCTTTTGCAAACCTCCTCAAAAGTCTATAAATAGAGGGGTAGGGGTAGAGAGAAAGACTCACTAATTCACGTGTTAATCTGATTACTTTGTTAATCGATTTTTCTCTCTTCCTTGATTTCGGTTATTTCGAGATTAGGAAAATAATATATTTTGCGAAATCCCGCGGTTTAGCTTTTAAAGCGATACCAAGTAACCTCGGGACACAAATATATTTATTTCGTCCTTTTTCTCGGTGAATAGTGTTTCAGCAGAATTCCGCGGTTTACGGTATTTCTGGCAGAAGAAATAAACCGCTCTCCGGTTAGTCCTGGTGGATAACCGATAGAGGTATCACACGTGTGATACTACGAGTCGATTCCTTCCTTGGTGTAGCTCTTCTCGCTTATTCTGCATTCCAACTGAGATTTGGAATCAAGGTATAAATTGTTATATTAATCTATTTAATTTGTAAATAGATTTAAATGCTTTAGAAAATCAATCATGGAGTAGATCTGTAAATAAATTAAATGAGGTTTTGATGCCAAAGGAATACTGAAGGTGGACCGCCTTGGAAGGTTTCCTGACATACCTCGTTTAATTTTTAGCTTAACTTAACTGTAAAAATTTTGTTTTACACACTTCCGCTGTTAAGCTAAATCAATGGGTTTGAACCGTCAAAACCCCAACATGTTTACCTTATGGCTGAACCAAATATTTCTTTTATCCAACCCCACCTTTTGACCCGACACTTGACAAAAATTATTCACCACCACTTTTATATACCCTGCTTCCTCTATTGAGGCAGCCCCAAAAACCAGAAGGTCATCTGCATACAAACAGTTAGTAAGAGCCTCAGCTGATGGTGCAAGTTTAACCCCCTTTATGAATTTACCCTTGACCGAGTACTCTAAACTTCTTGATAAAATATCTATTCCCAGAATAAACAAATATGGGGATAAAGCACATCCTTGCCTTAGCCCCGCCTCAGGTCTGAAAAACCCATCACCATGCCCATTTAAAATTACAGAATACTCCGCAGACCTCACACAAGTCATGACCCAGTCAGTGAAAAGAGCCGGCCATCCATACAGCAGTAGTACATCCCTCATGTAATCCCAATTCATTCTATCAAAAGCTTTAGATAAATCAAGTTTTAAACAGAAATCTTCACCTTTGTATGAGCTGGACCGAAAGGAGTGCAGTACCTCTCTCAAGAGAATCACATTTTCGGATATCTCCCTACCCGGCACGAAAGCACTTTGACTTGGGGATACACACCTTGCAATAAACGGCCTTACCCTAGCAGCCAAGATTTTTGAGATGAGTTTATAGAGCACGTTACAAACCGAGATGGGACGAAAGTCGGTCAGCTTTGTAGGGTTTTCGCATTTAGGCACCAATACGAGGTTAGATCGTGCTATTTGCCTCGGCATGGTGTTGCTTCTAAAAAACAGGTTGACTTGCTCAATAATTGATGGCCCAAACAGATCCCAATTCGCTTGAATAATCCTAGCATTGAACCCGTCAGGGCCCGGAGCTTTGTCAGGCCCGAGTGACATCATGGCATTCTTTATTTCAAGTGCTGTAGGCAACATCAGCAGGTGTTGATAAGCACTAGCAGGAACTTGGGGAATCTGATTGAGGAGTTCAGGTGGGTAAGTGAAGCACAGCTTCTGACAAGGTTGACCTGCATAAATAGAGCGAAAATGGTTAACAAAAACCTTTTTTATATTCTTGTCACCCGAGATAAGGTTGTTGTTGCCATCAAGAATAGTGCGAATTTGGCTTCTTCGATATTTGACCACCGCTGTTGCATGGAAGAAACGCGTATTTCTATCACCATGCACTGCCCAATTGACACGAGCTATCTGATGCCAAAAAAACTCTTGCAACTTTAACACCTTTGCATGTTGGAATTCTAGCCTCTTTTCAACCACTTTAGTGCTCTCATCTATTTGCTATGAGTTAAGCTGAAGCATTTCCTTCTCTAGTTCTTTGAGTTTCATATCTGGGCTTGTGTTAGTTTCACCCCAATCCCTAACCCCCTTTTTAAAAAGCTTTCGGGTTTGAGCCCAATCCCCTTGCCCTGACTGAACAGCCTCCTTACAGATATCCTTAAAACCCTCACAAGCCATCCACCAATTTTCACACCTGAACCGTTTCTTCCCTTTACTTTGACCCGTGTCTGTTCTCAAAAGAATGGGAAGGTGATCAGAATTAAATCTAGGAAGATGAAAAACCATCGCCTTCCTAAAAATCAAGGTCCAGTCCAGAGTAGCAACGGCCCTATCAAGCCGTTCCGAGATGTTATCATATCCGGCCCGTTTATTTGACCAGGTATAAGCAGGGCCATGATAGCCTAGGTCCAAGAGACCTGTCGAGTCCGCCCAAACTTTGAACCCCATATTGGCCGGCCCTAGAGAGCTGCTGCCCCCACACTTCTCCTCCGAACGCATGATAGCGTTAAAATCCCCCAGTACGCATGTGGGCCTTTACTGGTTGGACATCTCCTGCTCAATCTCGGCCCAGATTGACCTATTCTGAGATCTTGCTGGATCACCATACACAGCTACTAACAGCTATTCTGGACCCCCACTTCTCTCCTGCACTTCGGCAATTATTAAATGTTTTTTCTTCTTAGTAACCCTAATATTATAATTATTACTCCACAACAGCCACAAACCTCCAGATCTGCCCGCTGAGTCTACAATCTCATAATTGCACAGGTTTGCTTCTCGCACTCTTCTACCCACGACTGATCCACCACATCTAGTTTCAGATAAGAACACGATCTCTGCCCCTGTACAGTGAAGGTAACGATTTAACGTCGCAATTGTCGTGCCCCCATTACCCCGACAATTCCACGACAGTAGCTTCATATATCCACTATCGGCGCATTGGGCCCCGCCGATCTAGGCCTTTTGAGAGTTGAAGAGAAAGATCTGTTCTGCATTGGGTTAGCCAGGCCTAAGCCCGTACTGCTACCGGATTCCAGAATATCATTTGCCTATTGCTTCCCTTGCTGATCACGTGGTTCAAGGCCTCTTTTGAGACCCATATTTGAAATACCACCAGATTCCTTTGGAATTACACTTGAGTCCATCATCCATGCTCCCTTCCTGGGCTCCATAATATCCTTTCGAGAGACTCTGTCTTTGTATCCCGGTGAGGAAGCTAACTCCATCAGCCTTCCATGATCTGGGCACATAGCCATATCATGCCCCAGTTTGCCGCAAAACCGGCATATGTGTGAAGCACGCTCGTAGAAAAAGTGCACCTGAAAATCCCTAATGGTCTGATGTGTGAATTTTGCTTTATCCTTCAAAGGTTCGCGAATATCCACCTTTATTTTCATCTTGATAAACTTTCTACCACCCGAGAAGCCCTCAACCGGCAAGGAGACCGGAGTACCGACTTCTTCCCCAATCATATCCAGTCCTTCCTCATTAACAACATTAATCGGCACGTTATAGAATTGCACCCATAAATCAACATACTCGAATCTGTCTGGGGATAAGTCAAGGTGCGAACTCACCAACCTGGTAGCAACAATGTCACCTCTGAAACTCCACGGCCCACCCGAGTGCACCTTATTCTTCTCCTCAACGCTTACAAATTCAACTAGGTAACAGCCCTTGGCGACTTGTTTGAACCCAGTGCCAGGGTCAGACCCCCACGATTTTATCATCCAACTAGAGAAAGAGGAGTCCAGCACTATTCTATTTGTAATCACTTTTGCAAGCAAACACCTCTCCCAAGCAGTAGTTGTTGCAGCCCTTTCGGGTAATTTGATTGCCTCATCTTGCAGCTCATCAGTTCTGAGATCAATGAATTTCTTGATCAGAGCCTCATCTTCACTGGTCATGTCTGACATTGATTTTGGTGGTGGTTTAGTTGGTAGCAGTTTTTTGTTGAGAGGAGGGGAGGGGAAGGTTTGTGTTGAAACAATAAAAGGATGGAAGACAGGGTGAGATTTGATTGTATTTGGAAATGTTTTTTTTGGTAGATTTCGCTCACATGATTTCAGTGAAGAAATAGAGGAAGGATGGGGACCTAATATGGATATTTGGTATTTTTTATGTCTGGGTCCAAAATTCTGGATTTTATGCACAGAACAAGGAGGATGATAATTTTCCTGCTGTAGAATATGTGATTCTTTCCTCTTTTCCCACCCTGATTCGCTACCTACCCCTTTTGCAACACGCAGAGGATCCTCCTTGAAATCAGTATATAACGGCACCCTGTAATTGTGGAGATTGTGTGAACTGATATAATCCAGCTTTTTTTCCTTTTCTGTTCCCTTGTTTGGGCCTAGATCTTCTCCAACTTTATGCACTTCCTTTTTTGCACGAGCTCCTGCTATTGTGGGTGAAAATCCATTAACAATCTCTGCCCATGAAATTGGTTCAGATATGCATGATGTGGACCAGGGTGGCTGGACGGGTACTCTACTCTTCACCAGCCATGTAGGGTCATGGCAAGTGCAACACTTCTCAATTTTTCCACTTAGGCAATTCAACAAACACTTGGGGTGCATGCATTGAGATTGAGCAGACACCCATCCGGGCACCCCACTCTGCACCGGATATGTATATGGAACATGATACTGTGTTTGGTGGCAAAAACCAAGAAGTAAGAATATTAAAAAGATAAAGACAAGGAGAATCAGGTTTAGGAGCAGAAGTGTTATAAGGGTAAGAGTAAGGATGAGGAGAGAGCACAGGAGGAAGAGGAAGCAGGATAGAGGGAGAGGAGAGCATAGCAGGATAGAGCCTGACAAAAGGGGAGGAGGGGAAAGGGAGGGAGGAGGAGAGATACGCAAGCTTTTCTCCATTATCCACAGGTTTTTTTTTGTTCTTCCTTCGAGCCCAGTTTTTCCTTAGTAGGCTTATTGGTTGTTCATTTAGTAGCTGTGTATTACTTTCATTATAAAAGGAGTATTATGTCACTGTTAATGGTTAATCAAGAAATCAATAAAAATAAATTCTTGCATTCAAATTACTCTTCTTACACTTTCTCAAGATATATTTTTAAAATGGTTATGGTGGGGAAGTTCTTTCTTGATAATCTCGAGGAAACTTCATCGGACAATTACAGGCTATTGATTATGCGTTCAAAGATGAGAGCTTTCCACCAGTTCACACGGATTTTGCTCTGTAACCTAATTTGGAACAATACAAAATTACAAATGAATGAGAACAGAACAAAAGTCAGAAATATTTTTCAAGGAAGACTAATTCCAGTCTATGAGCATCACTCACGCGTCTCCACCAGCGTTCATCTCTTTACTACTTAATTAGTAAACACATCAATGAAATTATAAAACCTTAATTTTGGATGTTCGATGACGCCATCAATGAACAGTGCTTCCCCGCTGATCTGCCCCACATTTTGCCATCAATAGCTCATATTGTTTTCAGCTTATGTCATCTGGCGTCATCTCATTTATGTTAAAATCTATCTCTGCGGTATTATAAAAAAGATGTCTACAGTGCAGCAAAGTGATTTTGATTGTAGTGTAGCAAAATTAAAATGAAATCTCATTAAATTAAACATATTTTTTCTTCAGAAGAGTAAAATAGTCAATCTCTTTCTTATTTTCTTACCCGTTCTCCTGCTTCTCTCCTCCGCTCCTCTCTCGTCCCTTGCCGCCTCCACTGACCTCACGATCGACGTCTCTCTCCCTCTCCTGAGCACCCAGACGCGACTTCCTTCCTAAACCCAAACCGAAACCCTTCCATCTCTCCACCTTCACTCACGTGGCGGCTCTCTCCGCACCCCGCCTCTCCTTCTGTTGAATCGTGAGTCAGTGCACCTTGATTTGAATTATGAGGTTTTTTTATAGTCATTTTGAGGAAAAAAATGAAAGGTTCAAAATTTATGCTTAGTCAAAATTTGACCACTCAATCAAGGTCTCCACCAGCGTTCATGTGTTTACTACTTAGGGTCTGATCGGAACATGCTAGTTAATAGAGTTCAATAGAGATGAATTTTAATTGAATTTTGTTGATCGGCATAAAGATGAAATAGAATTGAATTCTGCTCATATTATTGATTGGAAAGTATACAAAACACAAGTGAAATGAATTTATTTGAATTAAAATGACAACTATGCCCTTAAACAAATAATTAGCAATGATATGATGATCTCTCTCATATTAACAAAAAATGATATTAATTCAATACTGAGTCATATTACATATTTTCTTTTATTAATTGAAACTCCCAAATACCAATACAATAATGTACAATAATGATCTCTCTCATCTTGGATAGTGGTGCCATATAGAGACCATCATTAATTAATTAATTAATTGTTTATGCTTATTTGCTCATATTCAACTCATCTAATTACGAAGAGATATGGTGTATATTTCTTTTTTATTAACAAACAGAATGCTTTAATATCGTATCAAAGATTTACATGGATCAGCAAAATATACATCCAATATATATACTGTTATACATGCTGACATGCATGCATCGAAATATTGAATTATGTAAAATCAAGGAATTCTCAGCTATGTATAAATTTCAATATGCTGCTCTGGACATTAGCACCTAACAACCAAAACTTGAGGTAAACACTGTTCGAGTTATATCTACTACCCAATACCCATTGTTAGATCATCATCATGGTATGTGTATTATTTATCTTTTTTTTGAATTAGTACTTGATGATCAATCTACATAAATTTTATAAGTCGAGAATCAGTATTTGCTTTAGTGACAAAGATAATGCCCTCTGTAAAAGGTTGTATGTTTGAAATCTAAATAAAAAAATTACTTGTGAATATTAAATACTTTGGTAGCTTGATCTTAAACCTTTACTAAAAAAAAAAAAGAAAATTGCAAATCATGAAAGGACCTAAAATGTGTTAAGCATATTCTAAAACGAACTTAAAATTAAGGCTTATATTCATAAACAAATTTTGATCACTAGCTAGACTATAAAAAATAATAAAAATTGAAGTACAATTTGTTAATTTCATAGTTCCTATTTTCGAGTTCAGCTTGAGTCCGATGTTCATTGGACTTGAAGTGGTTCCAATAGATTTGCTCACTATCGATCTGCTTTAAGATTCGTGTTCACACTTTTGTGTATGCTTTAAAATTCATGCGCACAAATCTTAAAACAGATTTGATGGTGAGCGAATTCATTAGAACCACTTTGAGTTCAATGGGTATCGGACCCAAACTGAAGTCCCTATTTTCATGCTTTACTTTAGTTGACAAAAATATTTTTATATATAGGTGGCAGATAGGGCTAGCAAAAAAAATCGATTCGGGTTTGATTTGAGTTTAATTCGATTCAAAATGAATTAGAAACCAAATTCCTTTGACATTAATTCAAACTCAATCCCCGCAACTTGTTCGTTCATTCCACCGGAAAAGAATTTCTCGATTGGGACAGCTACGTCCTTACAAGGACCTTGCAATTCTCCCGTCAATTTCCAGGTGACAAAATTTTAATAGAATAATATCTTTCATTCTTAATCTCTTTCGTTCGATTGAACACCTTACTGTTGTCAGTAGAAAATGAACAGAGAAACAACACCAATTTGAAAGACTGCTGATTGACAAAAGAAAAAGGGCTTTCTTAAATAAAATGTGTTTCATTGTAAAAGACATCAAAGATAAATTCAATTCAATCAAGAAATATTAATTGTCAAAATTTTTGCAGATTGATGGGAATATAACAGCACCTAATAGAATCTGGACAACTGAGGAGATAACTTGGATTTCATTCTACAACATCAATAACCTCAATGTGTACTGCCAAGGCACAATTTGGTGGGATTGTTGGAATAAACATGTGAGCCACCACTGCATCCGGCCTTATGTAAGAGTTATATCTTAACACAAATTGTGCAATACTAAATTGTCTCTTGATTTTGTTCACTATTTCTTATATTTGTTCTTCTCAGCTAATAGATTTTGATGGTTGCGACAATCTTGCCTTGAGCAATATAACATTGATGAATGGCCCCAGAAGGCACTTGGCATTTCATCAGTGCACACATCTGACAGTTGAGGTGATAACTATAACAGCGCCTGGAGATAGCCCCAACACAGATGGAATAAACATAGCAGATTCACAGAATATAAATATCACAGGATCAACATTTGCAATTGGTACCATATTGTTAAAAAATTCTTTTTATTTTTATCTTCAGGCACCTCAAATGTTTCCGTTAGTAATATGACATGTGGACCCAGCCATGGCATCAGGTATTAATTTATATGCTTGAGGTGTTTTTTTTCTTTCTTGTTACACACACACATTATTCAGTAGCAGAGAGACTGAATTTGCTCAAAGGGGTCAATGACACTAACTTCTGATGATATTTCTATAATTTTGAACTAATTATCTAAATTATTTTTTCACCCACTACCAATCTCATACTTCCTCCGTTAAACTCAAAATCCATAACCGCAAGTGCTAGAGAGTTACTATCGAGTTGACCCATTCCTGTTTGAACAGCCTCTGTCAAACATGTTTTTCTTTGATAAGAATCAACCTTGTACAAGATAATTTTATAATTTGAGCAGATCAATTGACCCGACTACAGTTCACTTAGCTCTGACACTAATCATTTTGTCAGTATGCTTAAAAAGTTATTATTTGTTATGACCATGCCAGCATCGGTAGCCTCGGGCGAGGAGGTACAGTGGCAGAAGTAGAACAAATCCATGTTTTCAACTGCAACATTTTTCAGTCTATGACTGGCGTAAGAATTAAGACATGGCAGGTAACAGTTAAAAATTATTTATGTGCTCTATTTATATCTGTTCTAATCACAGCATGCTCTTATTAGTCACTCTCAACCAATTATTGAATGTGAATATTAAATTGCTCTTTATGCTTGTTTAACTACAGGGATGATCTGGATATGTAAAAGATGTAACATTTGAGAGAATCAACATTACCCAAGTGGCAACCCCAATTGTTATTAACCAGTTTTACACTTATTATAGCAGTCCCGTAAGCACTTCTGTTCATCACTCTGTGTGTAGTTAAGTTTAGCTTTGTTTTGTTAAACTTTTTGAGAAAATAATTATAATATATAATAGCATAAAAGAACAACGATAAAAAATAAACTTTTTTCTTGGATTGAGTTATTTGTCAACTAATCCTCCACCTCAAATTTACAATTTCGGCAAGTTTTATCCAGAACAGAGGCACAAAGGATGTACTCAAAGCTGTTTAATCCTGAACATAATTCCTTGTTACTTAATTTTTTGTTCTTTTGTTTTGAGTATATCTGACCTATGCATGCAACCTGATTGCGCAAAAAAAATAATAAAACAGGATGCAGTGGCCATAAGCAATGTGAAATTAATGAACATCCAAGGAAACGGCAGTCAGCATAGAATGCTCTGCAGCTGTTCCATGCACAAACTTGACATTTGATACAGTAACTCTTGCGCGTGATGGAGACAACAGAACCGTCTCAGCAACTATTGAGAATGCATATGGCATGTCTGAAGGAATAACTATCCCGCTTATATCATTGTCAAAAAAAATTGCATGATTTTTTATATTTGATGATGTATATTTGGATAGAATACTGTTGATTGCTTGAAAAAAAAAAAAAAAAGGAATTGCCCTTCTAGTTAAAATCAATAATATTGTGGTTTCAGTAAAAAGAGATGAACTGAAATATGATGAATTGGAAATTTCCTGTGGTCAGCTTCTCTATAATTATTTCTTTATATAGGTACTCTCAATGTTAAAGGTTGCTACGTACTATTTGAATACTTTCAGTATAGAGAACTAGTAAAGATTAATTTCTAACATATATAAACAGATAGACTTGGGAAGATTGCTCATACCTACTAACTCTATACTGCTACAAGATAAACAGAAATGTATGGATACAAGCTTTATATTTCCATTTCTAAGTAGAATATTTGAGATGAAAGTTGCCCTGACACAGCTTGCAATATTTCACAAGCTTCAATTTGGAACCAAAAATCGATTACACAGCTCCAAACTAATTGTTAAAATAATGTCATACAGTTTCAACCAACATAATTAAGCAATGTATAACATATGTATATCTCATGATATCAGACCGTTACCTTCCATTTTGTGTGTATCAGAGCTGCAGAAAGCTGTCTTATTGCATGTAGATCGTCTAATCAAAATTGAACAGTTTGGATCAAATTTAAAAAAGTAATCCCTACAAAATTAACATGTAAAATTATTCACATTCTCTTAATTATTTGTATTCCAATAATATAGAAGCAACAGTAATAGAAAAAATTTGCTGGTTTTGCAACATCATTAAACATTGCTAGTTTCCAGATTAAGGAAAAAAATTGTGCTGATGTGAATCCTTCTCTGGGAAATTGCTTCACAGCATTCTTGTTCTGAAATTTTCCGATAACGATGCAACTTTTTAAATGTTACAAATAAAAAAAAAAAATCCGCAAAAGCAACTTTCACATTTTGTCTCCAGAACCAAATGCAAGAAAATGAAAACGTTGGGGATGGAAAATTATTATTTTTTTTCAGTATTGAAATGTAGTGTTATTATTTCTTTTCTTTTTTTATTATTGTTTGTGTCAATAAAAAGTGTATGGAGATATGATATTAAGTGTATTGTGAAATTGATTTATTTCTTTTTTTAAGATTTAGTTTCCAATTTATATTTTATTTAACAAAAAATCGACTATATATTTAGTATTTATTTATTTAGTTGTATACAGTATACTTTTATATTTTTACGTAGTTTGACTTCCTCGACAAAATCCTGACTACCATCGTCTATAGTCGTTCCATATACAGGACCATCGTTAATTTATTGTTTATGTTTATTTGCTCATGTTCAACTCATCTAATTATGAAGAAGAGATATGCTGTATTTTTCTTTTTATAATTAACAAAGAGATTGCTTTAATATCGTCCAAGAGATTTACACGGATCAGCAAATTATACATAAAATATACTGGTATACATGCATGCATCGAAATATCGAATTATGTAAAATCAAGATATTCTCACCTATATATAAATATCAATATGCTGCTCTGGACATTAGCACCTAACAAGCAGAACCTGAGGTACACACTGTTCGAAATATATCTACTACCCGTTGTTAGATGATCATCAGCATGGTATGTGTATTTTATTTTTTTGAATTAGCATGTGATGATCTAGACAAATTTTTAAGTTGAGAACTAGTTTTTAGTCTAGTGACAAAGACAATATCCTCTGTGGGAGATCACATGTTGAAAATCTTAATAGAAAAATCACTTGTGGATATTAAATAGTTGAGTGGCTTAACGACCTTCATTCTTTACTAAAAAAAATTTGTAAGTCATGAAAGGATCAAATTAAATGTGTTAGACATGTTGTAAAATGAACTTAAAAGACTTATATTCATAAACAGAATTTGATCAATAGCTAGATTATATAAAAAAGATCAACTACAATCTGTTGATTTCAAAGCTCCTATTGTCATGCTTTATTTTAGTTGACAAAAATATATTCTATATACAGGTAGCAGGTACAGCAGTTGGGTTCTGCTTTCTGTTCTTGATAAAATTTGCTACTGCTGGACGAATATATAATGTAGTAGACTATGAAGCTGTAGGAGATGGCACAATAGATGATTCTCAGGTACACCGCTTGACCAAGCACACGTACAAGTGTACAACAGCATATAAAATATTTTGATTAACATGTTTTCTCAAAAGAATAAAATTTTGAACAAAGTAGGCTTTTACCTTAATTAGGATCATGTACAAATAATTTGATGACATAACATTAGTGATCTTTTGTTTGGGTCATTTTAAAAGGCATTCATGAAGGCATGGAATGCTGCATGTTCTGATGCAACCCCCGCAACCTTGTTCGTTCCACCTGGAAAGAATTTCTTGATTGGTACAGCTACGTCCTTACCAGGACCTTGCAATTCTCCCGTCAATTTCCAGGTGACAAATTTTTTATAGAATAATTATCTTTCATTTTAATTTCTTTTCTTGAACAATTTACTGTTGTCAGTAGAAAATGAACTGAGAAACATCACAAATTGAAGGACTGCTAATTTACATATGAGTTAGGATTGAGTGCTATGGATAGCATAGGGACACTTGGTGCTATGGTCTCAAAAACATATCGTATAAACTTTAAACTTTGATTTAAGTAGCTCAATAAATTGGTTATATAATAAACTTGTAGAATACTAATTTTTACTATTTTTGAAACTTTTTTACTATTTTTTATGATTTATGAAAAATGGTCTAAAAATAAAAGAAATTAATTTGTTAATATTTTAGGTTATTTTTTACCATCTTTCATAAATCATAAAAAATAGTAAAAGAATTCCAAAAGTAGTAAAAATTAGTATTCTACAAGTTTATTATATAACTAATTTATTGAGCTACTTAAATCAAAGTTTAAAGTTTATACGATATGTTTTTGAGACTGTAGCACTAAGTGTCCCTATGCTATCCATAGCACCCAAGCCTTACTCTTTACATATTGACAAAAGAAAATGTTTTTTCTCATAACTTTTGTAGATTGATGGGAATATAACAGCACCTAACAGAATCTGGACAACTGAGGGAATAACTTGGATTTCATTCTACAACATCAATAACCTCAACTTGTATGGCCAAGGGACAATCGACGGCCAAGGCGCAATTTGGTGGGATTGTTGGAATAAACATGTGAGCCACCAATTATAAAAAAAGTTTAATTAATTAATAATTCTATAATTTGGTTTTTCTTTAATTTCCTACTTTTTTTTCCTTTTTGCAGAACTGCATCCGGCCTTATGTAAGAGTTATATCTTAACACCAATTGTGCAATACTTAATTTGACTCTTTTCAGCCGGATTTTGTTCACTATTCTTATGTTTGTTCTTTCAGCTAATAGATTTTGATGGTTGCAACAATCTTTCCCTGAGCAATATAACATTGATGAATGGCCCCAGAAGGCACTTGGCATTTCATCAGTGCACACATCTGACAGTTGAGGGGATAACTATAACAGCGCCTGGGGATAGCCCCAACACAGATGGAATAAACATAGCAGATTCACAGATTATAAATATCACAGGATCAACATTTGCAATTGGTGCTGTATTGTTAATTTTTTATAATTAACAGAAAACCATGAACCAGTATGTTTTGACCCTGCATCTCAACTTAGATTTGACAATAATGATACTGTTACAGGGGATGATTGCGTTGCAATTTCATCAGGCACCTCAAATGTTTCCATCAGTAATATGACATGTGGACCCAGCCATGGCATCAGGTATTAATTTATATGCTTGAGGTGTTTTTTTTCTTTCTTGTTACACACACACACATTATTCAGTAGCAGAGAGACTGAATTTGCTCAAACGGATCGATCACACTAAGTTCTGAGGATATTTGTATAATTAATTTGAACCAATTATAAAGAATTTACAAGATAATTTAGAATTTCAGGGGAGCTCATTTGACCAACTCCAGTCCACTTAGCTCTGCCACTGATCATTTTGTTAGAGAACTAAAAATAATAATCTGTTATGACCATGCCAGCATCGGAAGCCTGGGACGAGGTGGCACAGTGGCAGAAGTAGAACAAATCCATGTTTTTAACAGCAATATTTTTCAGTCTATGACCGGCGTAAGGATTAAGACATGGCAGGTAACAGTTAAAATTATAACAGAATGCTCTTATTATTTTTTAATCACTATTAACCAATTACTGAGTATGAATATGTAATTGTACTTTATGCTTGTTTAACTAATAGGGGGGATCTGGATATGTGAAAGATGTAACATTTGAAAGAATCAACATTACCCAAGTGGCAACCCCAATTGTAATTAACCAGTTTTACACTGATTATAGCAGTCCGGTAAGCACTTCTGTTCATCACTCCGCGTTTAGTTAAATTTAGCATTGTTTTGTTAAACTTTTTGAGAAAATCATTCTATCATATAATAGCATGAAAGAACAATGAGAGCAAACCTTTTCTTTATTCAAAGTTATTTGTCAACTAATCTTCCATCTCAAATTTACAATTTTCGGAAAAATTTCTCCAGAACAGATGGACAAAGCATGTAACCAAAACTGTTTAATCCTGAACACAATTCCTTGTTATTTAATTTTGATTATTTTTTCCTTTCGTAATTAAAAAAACTGAAGAGCTGTGTGTGTGTTTTTTTGGTATATCTTGCCTATGCATGCAACCTGGCTTGCGCAAAATAAAAATAAAAAGGCTAGTAAAGAAGATGCAGTGGCCATAAGCAATGTGAAATTCATGAACATTCAAGGGACATCGACAAAGGAAACGGCAGTCTGTATACGATGCTCTGCAGCTGTCCCATGCACAAACTTGACCTTTGGTACAGTAACTCTTGCGCGTGATGAAGGAGACAACAGAACTGTCTTGGCAACTGTTGAGAATGCATATGGCATGTCTGAAGGAATAACCATCCCGCTTATATCGTTGTCAAAAAAATTTGCATGATTTTTTATATTGAATGGTATATATCTGAATAGAATACTGTTAATTGCCTGACAAAAAGGGATTGGCCCTTCTAGTTGAAATCAATAATACTGTGGTTTCAGTCAAAGAGATAAACTGAATTGTGATGAATTGGGAATTTTTTTGTAGTTAGGTTTTCTATAATCATTTTCTTTATATAGGTGGCCTCAATGTTAGATGTAATGCCACGGAATTTAAGTAATAAAATTTTATAGCCAAATTAAAATTTAGGAGACTTCTAAATTTCAGACAGACAGCTGAAAATTTCAGATAGACAGCTGTTAGTATTTTAATCATATCTCATTCATATTAATTCAGATATAAATAAAATTTAATACCTAAAAATCTAACTCCAAGATCTACAACATTCGTTTAGAAATTTATCCCAAATTCTGAACGTAAAATTCTCCATAAATTTCCAAAGTCAGTAAACAGTGTTGTTCTGGAACTGCAGACCCCTGTTGACTATTTTATTAATTCTTCTTCACTGGAAATTCCAATTAAGTTGAAATCAGTGGCGTTGGAACCATAATAGAAAATTCTACGACTCTTATGTTTTAACTTTCTCCAAATTTCCAACCCATCATTTTAATTGTTTCAATCTTTGAAGACAAATATTAAAACAGAATTCTGCCAATGGGTCCAAATCCAAATCCGAATTTATAATATGTTGGTCCACTAAACTCAAAGATACAGATGATTGAATGAGACTTCAACACGAGAATTGTAGTGCTCAAAGATACAGATAATTGGGAACTGGATTCATCTCGATCTGAGTTTCCACCATCGAGATTTGGCCAAAACCATGGCTGTTGTCCGTACTCAAACCAGAAAACCGACCTGAAGCAGTCAGCCGATTTCCACAGAGAACTGCAATCCGTACGTCTGGAATCTCAAGGAGAGTGCAAAATGAAAGTTATAGTGCTCATAGATATGGATCCGTGAGCGCTAGATTCAACCCAATCGGGGTCTCCATCACCGAGAACCATCCAAAACAGTGACTGTTGCGCGTACTGCTAGCTGCTGCTAGATTCAAAAGTAATTTATTTGTTCTAAATCTTTGAGTTACCTTGAGTTTACAGATTCTCTATAATCCAAAACGAAAAAAGAATTTCAGATTTGGAGTGAAGATTTTCGGATCAGCAGCTAGCAGTACACGCAACAGTCACTGTTTTGGACAGTTCTCAGCGATAAAGACTCCAATCCGAGTGAATCCAGCGCTCACGGATCCGTATCTGCGAGAACTATAACTTTTGTCTTACACCCTCCTTGAGATTCCGAACATACAGATTGCAATTCCCTTTGAAAATCGGCTGACTGGTTCAGCTCAGTTTTCTGGTTTTAGTACAGACAGCGGCCACGGTTTTGGCCAGATCTCAGTGGTGAAAACTCAGATCGAGGTGAATCCAGTGCTCAATCGTTAGTATCTTCGAGCACTACAATTCTTGTGTTGAAGTCTCATTCATATACTGAACGTATGGGTGGCAGTTCTATGCGAAAACTGGCTGGTCAGTTTGGATCCAGCGGGGATTCAGATCCAAAGGGGGTAAGGGTTCGGATCTTATTTGGAGGCTGCTGTGGCGGCTTGGGAGCAGAGAAGAAAGGGTTTCAGTTTGGGAAAAGAGGCTGTGGTGGTGGCCAAGCAGGTGGAGTGTGGTTGTGGCAGCCTAGAGGTTGAGGAAGGTGCGGGTGGCTGCGGCGGCCTAGCGATCGAGAGAGAGAGGAGGGAGTGTCAGCTAGGGCAAGGGAAAAGAAAGGGGGGTTGGGGGTGGCTGTGGAGAGGGGGGGTTTATATAGGGTAGGGTTAGGTTTAGAAGAGGATTTGTAATTTTTGGACTTAGTAGGTCAACATATTATAAATTTAGATTTAGGTCCATGACAGAATACTATTTAAATGTTTGTTTTCAAATATTGAAATAATTAAAATTATAGGTTTGAAATTTGGAGAAAATTAAAATATAAGAGTGGTAGGATTTTCTATTATGGTTTGAACGTGACTGATTTCAACTTAATCGGAATTTCCAGTGAAGAGGAATTAATAAAATAGTCGACATGGGTCTGCAGTTCCAGAACAACACTGTTTCCTGACTTTGGAAATTTATGGAGAATTTTACGTTCATAATTTGGGATAAGTTTCTAAACGAATGTTGTAGATCTTGGAGTTAGATTTTCAGGTATTAAATCTCATTTAGATCCGAATTAATATGAGTGAGATATGATTAAAATATTTCCAGCTGTCTATCTGAAATTTAAAAGTCTCCTAAATTTTATTCTAGAGTGTTTATGAAATTTTAATTTGGCTATAGAATTTTATTACTTAAATTTGCGTGGCGTTACAGTTTGCTAGTACTTGAATAAAGTTTTAATTTAGAGAAGCAATATTAATTTCTAGAACAATTATATTACTCCCCCCCATTCCATCCCCCCACCATCCCCCATTTCAAATTATTTTTATCTAATTTCAATCTCGTTCACATATTTCACGATATATGAGAAATTTTGCGAATCTAAAATCACGAACATTTTCTACGTAATTTTCTCTTTCAAATGAGATCCATGATGACATACTTTCGGACAAGTTATTACAGAAGTATTTATCCCTCATCATGCAAGTATTTATACCTACACAGACATATGAAAGTATTACTATCAATTATTATAAGTATTTATACTGATATATGAAAGTATTAATATAATGTATTATAAGTATTTATACTGACATATGAAAGTATTAATATCATGTATTATAAGTATTTATACTGACATATGAAAGTATTAATATCATGTATTATAAGTATTTATACTGACATATGAAAGTATTAATATCAACTATTATATGCAAAAAAATATTTTCAAGTATAGGTATAAATACTTGCACGATGAGGGATAAATACTTCTGTAACGACTTGCCCGAAAGTATATCATTATGGATCTCATTTGAAAGAGAAAATTACGTAAAAAACGTTCGTGGTTTTAGATTCGCAAAATTTTTCATAGATCGTGAGAAATATGGACGAGATTGAAATGAGATAAAAAAACCCACCTCTAAAAATATGCATGGTTCCCCATGTGATTTGAGATTCCCCCCACCCTCCATGAAAAAAATGTGCGTGGTCCCCTAAATACTTTCGTGCTTAGGGATAAATACTTTCGTTCTTCGAGATAAATACTTCTGTACGTAAGTATTAATACCTTATGAAAAAAAATGACAGCTGGAGTTTTTTGACATTTAGTGCGGGGTTAATTATCACTGTCCTAATTTCTAACATAGACTTCGGAAGATTGTTCATACATACTAACTCTATACTACTACCAGATAAACAGAAATGTAGGGATACAAGCTTTATATTTCCATGTTTAAGTAGAATTTCTGAGATGGAAGTTGCGGTGAAACAGCTTGCAATATCTCAGAAGCTTCAATTTGGAAACCAAAAATTGATTGCAGAACTCCAAACTATAGCTAATTGTTAGATGCAAACGAAATAATAAAGCAATGTATTTAATTAATAATATCAAACCATTACCTTCTATGTCTGTATCATGATTTCATCATAAAACTGATAGCAGCAAGCTGCCATTATTGCACATAGATCGTCTGATCAAAACTTAGCAGTTTGAATCAAATTAACAAAGTAATCCCTACAAAATCAACATGTAATTTGGTTGCTTGATTTTGATCCTACGATCCAAATCAAATATTAAAATAAAACTGTTAAATATAATTTATATTATTTTTTCTATGCACATATAAAAGATTATAACATTTTGATTTTGTTTGAAATTGGTATGAAGAGCTTGTAAAAAATACATTGATATAAACAATTTTGGAATGTTGATTCTTAAACTTATTCATTTATATAAAAGCAGAACCAAAAAGTGATACTTTTTTTCATATAGAGAAAATAGCTTTCCAAACTTTCGAAAATTATGAAGTTGAGGCATGAATTTGTATCTCCTGAGGAAGTTAATTAGCAGTAGGTTTGTGGTTTCCGTTACTAGACCAACATTAACTAAGTACATCTTTCTAGACTTTGCTGGTCAAAATATAAAGGATACTATTAATTTTCTGTAGATATGCTTTAAATATCTGATCAGTACATCTTCTTTCAAAAAAAAAAAACTCAGTAGATCAATGACCAGTATATCGGGAATCCATAAATACACTAAATTATTATGAATACATCCAATAAATTGACATCCATGAGTACAATAGTATTGATGATCTCACCTATATATATATGAAATTCTGCTCTTGACATTAGCATCAATCAGCAAATTTTCAGTCTATACATAATTTGCAAGATAAATCAAGGCGTTAGCATGATAATGGTATGTTTATGGTTTTTTTTTTTTTTACTTACAAGTTACAATTTTCTTTGCTAAAATTTTCAGATGTTGAGTCTGCCTGACAGATCACTCGTAACACTTTTTAAATTTTTACATTTCCAAAATAAAATTACCTTAAAAACTTTTACCATTACAGCATCAAGAAAACACAAATACATCAATTCCAAAAATGTGCTTGATCAGTCGACCAACGAAATAAACTCTAATTTCTGAATTTCATATTGTCATATTTTACATTTTTACTGACAAATATTTTTTGTATACAGTCAATCGGGAAAGTAGTTTGGTTGTGTTTTCTATTCTTGCTCAAATTCGCCACAGCAGGACCCAGTTATAATGTAATCGAGTATGAAGCTGTGGGGGATGGAATAACAGATGATACTGCGGTATTATTTCTCTCTTTCTCAGTCTCAACAGATTAGGATAACAGATTCGTCTCTTACATTTGTTTCTTTACTTGGATCAATATTAAAACAGGCATTGCTGAAGGCATGGAATTCAGCATGTGCTGATAAACGCATGGCAACATTGCTCATTCCATCAGGAAAGAATTTCTTGATCAGCAGAGCGATGTCCTTCAATGGCCCATGCAAATCTGCTATCAGTGTCCAGGTAACATGTAATTTAATGGAGCAGTTTGTTTTTATTTTACGATCAATTTTTATTGAATGCTGAAGTTTACGCTATCAGAGAATTAGTCAAATAAAAAATATTGAAAGCTACTAACGAGTTCAATATATTATCACAAAAAAGGATGTAAAGGGAAAAAAAAAAAGCAGAGAAAGCATTTTGACGCCATTTTCCATATCAGAGATCATAATGATCTTGGAATAACTTTTTTACGACAATCCAGATAGATGGTAATATCATGGCACCAAACAAAATTTGGACAAATAAGGCAGTGAACTTTATTTCATTCAACAACATCAACAACCTCTTTGTGTATGGCCAAGGGATGATCGATGGCCAAGGTGCAATTTGGTGGAATTGTTTCAGAAAATATGTAAGCAATTGTACATTTATTTCACTAATATTTCCATGCTCTAATATATGTTTTTACTTAATGATGATCAGTTTTTCATTTTTTTTTTTTGGCAGAAATGTATCCGGCCTTTTGTGAGTTATCCCATCCCCTGACATATAGCATTCTGTTTCTCTTCTTTACCAGATTTCTTTTAACTTTTCTTATGTCCGTTGTTGTCAGCTATTAAATTTCGAGAATTGTAACAATCTTGATGTGCGATACATTAAATTGAGAAACGGCCCCAGAAGGCACTTGGCCTTTCACAGTTGCACAAATATTACAGTTGACCAGATTACTGTAACTGCACCGGGCAATAGCCCCAACACCGACGGAATAAACATATCAAATTCACAGCATATAGAAATCACAGGATCCACCTTTGCAACTGGTACTTATTTGTTTATTTTTGTTAATACACCAGTATACATAACCTAGTATGTTTTGACAGAATCAATATTGTACATTTCTTTACAAAAAGAAAAAAAAAATCTCGGTTGGTACAGGGGATGATTGCATAGCAATTTCATCAGGAACCTCAGATGTCAACATTACAAAAATTACATGTGGGCCTGGCCATGGCATCAGGTACAAAAAATTCATGTTCGTTGCTTTCTATCTGTTGTTTTTATGAATCCTTTTTCTTGAATCTCAGTGTGTTTATCATAACTTCACAGCATAGGGAGTCTTGGAAAAGGAGGTGTAGCTGCAGCAGTAGAAAAAGTTTATGTTTTCGACTGTAATATTTTTAATACCATGACCGGCCTAAGGATTAAGACTTGGCAGGTACTAACACTAACACTAAAATTATGCCATGTGCTAAGAGTCTCTTTTCTTACTCATCTAACTATCTTGTTAATAAATTTAAATTTTATTCTCCTTTCACATATTTCACTTATAGGGAGGATCTGGATTTGTAAGAGATGTAACATTTGAGCGCATTAATGTTACACAAGTAGGCGCACCCATAGATATTAACCAGTTTTACACTGATGCCCCTCAGGTAAGCATGTCTCCTCATTCCATGCTTTTTTTAAGAAAAGCAATCTGATTCTTTAATAATATGAAGAACAACAACAAATTAAAAATGAAACCACATAAAGTAAGAAAATGCTCAACTATTTTTCTCTACAAAAGTCACTAGTTTCTCAAATTTTTCTCCAGAACAGAGGATGACATAAAAAATTAAAATCTATTTCATTCTGCTATGAGTACTTCGATAATTTTTGCATGTGCATACACATTTAACAGTTCCAAAAAACTGATTTCACAGGAACATGCAGTGGCCATAAGTAATGTGAAATTCATTGGCATTCATGGAATTTCAGCAAAGAAAACTGCGATCAAAATAGACTGCTCTGGCACTGTGCCATGCACCGGCTTGTTTTTTGATGACATAAATCTTGCAAGGTTTGGAGGCAACAGAACTGTGCTAGCAAGTACTAAGAATGCACATGGCACAACAAAAGGAAAGATCATCCCACCTATAAAATTGTTAGGGAACTATGAAGGACAATAGCCAAATTCGAATGCATCTATAATGGAGAAAAAATTGCACAAGTACATGTTATTAGTATTACTCAAAACTGAGTTCACCTCTTTGAGACAAAATTTATTGGCCTTCTTGCTTTTCAGATGGAACAGTGTTTAAAATTTGATAATTAGACAATTATTTAAATTAGAGTTTCTGTAATCGCTTCCATTTCTATATGCCGCACTCCATCTCCTTATTTATATTACCTGACTAGCACAACCAGTATCAGAATTGAGATATCTTCTAATACAGAATAGTAGATATTTTCCTAATTAATATAATTGTAAGTTAGGGGCTTGACCCCTATCTTATTTATCAAAAAGAAACTGCATAACAGTAGATAATTTCTAAAACCAGAAACTTTGGCGGACCCTGCATACAAGCTAAGTATATATGTCTTAGTACTAACTAAACAAATATAAAGGTATGAGCTTCATTTATATCCATGTCTAACTGAATATCACGACTGCTTACGCACGGCATGTATAAGACAAGCTTACAAATTCTGAGAAGCTACATTAGCCCTGCAGAAATCTTGCGTTCAAACATGTTGGATTTACAAGTTTTAAGGTACAACTAACTAGGGTTATCAGATAAGGAGTCACCACTTTGAGCCAGAAATTCAATAAACCCTGCTTTTGAGATGAGATTCTTAGTGTGGTATAGAGAAATACATGGTGATGAAATGGCAATTGATTATTAATTAGCTATTCATGATTTATAATTCCTATAAAGTATACAATTCACCTATACTAATTCACAGTAGTCACTATACAAATGTACCAATATGAACTTCTTTTTGTTTCCCTGTATAAAGTATTGCAAAACACAAAACTATAAAAACTTATGATATGTCACAAGCTTCAGTTTCAGACTGGCCAAATATTTCATAGCGATTGTTCGCAACATTGTCATATGCAAAATCCCTCACAAACCTGATTATCAATAACATAAGGAAATCAGTTATTAAGATAAAAATTGAAGGAAAAAAAAAACAATATAAATTTGTCAAATACCTAATTGGACTAAATTTACAACTTACAGAGGAACCAATTTCAGCATGAAGGCAAACTGAGGGAAAGGCAAGCCGAGGTGTTCCATTATTCTTAGCACTGCCTCAGACTTTATGTAGGACCTATTATTAAAATGCTGGTGAGAGAATGTACCAATGTACGAATCAGATCAGGTACCAAACCACAACTAATGGGTCTGTCTCCATTGTTCACTTCCAATCCTTTCTTGTTTAATTGATAAATACCAGTATGAACCAGTATTTAAGTTTGCGGATGAATAGTACCTGTCCTTTTCAACTAAGACAACACTGGATATATCATCTGGCGACCTCCCCGACCTCTGTAAAAGCTTTCTACCAGATTCACTCTGTAGCGATTCGTATCTTATTTTTCTGTTAGAAATTTGATGAAGGGAAACTATTTAAGAATACAAAGCAAAAACAAAAAAGATGTGTATTCAGAATAATTGAGGTGCAAGGAACAGACCTGTTAGGATCGTTGGCTCGGACAAACCGGACGCCTCCATTGCAAAGGTTGCATACGCCTATTTTGTCAGAAGAATAAAAAAGTTACTAAGTAGAAAAGAAAAAGGGAAAGGGAAAGGGACATAAAGAAAAACAAAGTAAATAAGAAATGATAAAATGAAAGGGAAAAGAAAAATACCATCAAAGAGCATGATGGGGCGGGTGTCAGTTTGGAAGAATTGGGCGTCGGTGGCCTTCACCCAATCTACCTTAGACGAAGAAGAAGCAACGGCGAAGATTCGGACACGTGTCGATGGTGACTTCCATTGGAAGCGAGCAGCTCTTGGACAAGGTAGATTGGGTGAAGGCTGGAGGAGCGACTGGAGCGCAATCATCTCCAAAGAACTAATTTCTTCAGTAAACGATTGAGAATAAAGAGGACGGAGATCTTGTTTCTAGTTTCTACTTGTGGGAAATGGCGACAGCAGTGTGGAATTTCCTTTTAGATCTAACGGTTTAGATAGATTTTGGGAGACGTCAGTGCCTCAGACCTCAGTGGTAATGTAAGGTAAATAGGTAATACATTATGAGTACAATAATGTATTGTTAATCCTGACGGACCGTCCAGTCCAGAATAATATAGACGGCCCAATCTTGTATCACATTCCGATAAAATTCAACTTGGAGTGTCGGACTGACGTGTCAGGAGATAATTGGGCCGGGTGATTTGATGTTATTGGGTTGATTTTCGTGGTTCCTATTTGACCACAGAATCGCTGAGACGTGAGAGAGAGTATCTACTTCACTTTTCCTAGCTTTATGAATGCTCTACGGTTTTAGATTAACTCCCAGCTGTTTTCAGATTCCAGCTTTTGCAGGGATAGTAATATTGGGCTTTCAGATTCGTTCCAACTTTAAAATAACGGTCCAGATCCAGTAATTGTAAAAGATTCCCGATTACGGTATCGGAGAGGAGAGGAGAGGAGAGGATCTGACTTCAACATGTGCTAGGAACTTGGAAAGCTTCGACTTCCGCAAACCACAGAGCAAATTTCTTTTCTTTTTTTTTCAGGTTCAGAAAATAATATTATATTTCTTTTTTGTTTAAACGTTTTAAAAAATAGTGGATTACCATCGAATTTCATTCGAAATTATTTTTAGAGCACTTGTTGTAAGTATTGAAAATGAAAACCTAGAACAAGTACTGCAAAAGTATTACATCAGTTTATTACATAGAAGTAGGATATTAGAAAACAAACAAGCATAACGAAAATATATTATATTTCGTTTTAAATGTTATCATGGAGATTGAGTAAAAATGAAGTTGTTTTTAATTAAGCTCATTAATTTATTTTATAAGAAAATATATCATTTTTGTTTCAAGCGACAAATACAAACGGTTGAAACAATTTAGTTGGCTAATCGATATGCTTTTAGAATGTTAAAATTTATAATACTTAAAAGATTTTTATGTATCTCGGAAGAATTCCTGCTGGAAAAAATAGGCCGCTTATTAAAGATAGAGAACCCTGAATTGGTGAGGTTTAGACAGGGTTGAAACTACATGATATGATATCATATGAGGTGCTGAAATTAAAATGAATAATATGTTGTTCACGAAAATTGCACTCAAGTTCTCTACAACCATAAAGTTATAATCATTAGGCTATCAGTAGACATATAATATTTATTGATGGGGGTTAGGTAGTGATTGGTAAACGGGCCGGGCTAGGCAGTCCAAGCAAAATCCGGGCACGGACACAGGTAGCCACGGTCACGGGCACACGAGTATAACGGACTGGGCGTCACAGGTTTTTTTTTTTTTCAAAAATTCTGCCATGCCCGTTTAATACCCGTGCCCGTCACGGATTCGGGGGTAGGACGGTCCGAGTACCGGGGACCGAGCGGTCCGGTCCAGTCCGGGTCCGGACTGATTTTTTTTTTCTATTTTTTTTTCTGTTTTTCTATTCTGTTTTTTTTCTTCTAGTTTTTTTCGGTTTTTTTGTTCTGTTTTTTTAGTTCTATTTTTTTGGTTCTGTTTTTTTTTCTGTTTTTCTTTCTGTTTTTTGTTTCTGTCTTTTTTCGGTTTTTCAGTTATGTTTTCCTTTTCGTTTTTTTGTTCTGTTTTTTTGTTCTTTTTTTTTGTTTTTTTTTCTATTTCATTTTGCTGTTTTTTTCTGTTTTATTTTGTTGTTTTTTTTCTGCTTTTTTTTTTTAAAAAAACCAATAAATTATAAATCCAAATTCATACTAATTTAAACTCATTTGACATGGTTGTATATTTGAACTCAATAATTTTTGTTATAATAAAATATAAATCAAAAATTTCTTAAATCAATTATTTTAAAAATAATTAAGCTCTTATTTTAAAACAATAGATTAAAAAATAAAAGTTACCCTATTAAAAATAAAATCTAACCTATTCAATACAAATCAAATTACTTCACATATTCAAAAAAATAAATCTAACATCTTTTATTAACCTATTAAAAATAAATTCGAATTTCAAAAATAAAATCTAACTTATTCAAAACAAATCAAATTACTTCACATATTCAAAAAAATAAATCTAACATCTTTTATTAACCTATTAAAAATAAATCCGAATTTCAAAAATAAAATCTAACCTATTCAATACAAATCAAATTACTTCACATATTCAAACAAATAAATCTAACATCTTTTATTAACCTATTAAAAATAAATCCGAATTTCAAAAATAAAATCTAACCTATTCAAAACAAATCAAATTACTTCACATATTCAAAAAAATAAATCTAACATCTTTTATTAACCTATTAAAAATAAATCCGAATTTCAAAAATAAAATCTAACCTATTCAAAACAAATCAAATTACTTCACATATTCAAAAAAGTAAATCTAACATCTTTCATTAACCTATTAAAAATAAATCCGAATTTTAAAAATAAAATCTAACATATTCAAAACAAATCAAATTACTTCACATATTCAAAAAAAAAAATCTAACACCTTTCATTAACCTATTAAAAATAAATCCGAATTTCAAAAATAAAATCTAACCTATTCAAAACTAATCAAATTACTTTACATATTCAAAAAAATAAATCTAACATCTTTTATTAACCTATTAAAAATAAATCCGAATTTCAAAAATAAAATCTAACCTATTCAAAACATATCAAATTACTTCACATATTCAAAAAATTAAATCTAACATCTTTCATTAACCTATTAAAAATAAATCTGAATTTCAAAAATAAAATCTAATCTATTCAAAACAAATCAAATTACTTCACATATTCAAAAAAATAAATCTAACATCTTTTATTAACCTATTAAAAATAAATCCGAATTTCAAAAATAAAATCTAATCCATTTAAAACAAATCAAATTATTTCACATATTCAAAAAAATAAATCTAACATCTTTCATTAGCCTATTAAAAATAAAACCGAATTTCAAAAATAAAATCTAACATATTCAAAACAAATTAATTACTACACATCTAACAAATCTAACATAAACTAAATAAATCTAAAAAAATCTAACATAAAATAAATCTTACAAATCTAATTACTTAACAAATTTAATAAATCTAACATTCAATAAATTTAACATAAACTAAATCTAACATTCAATTTAAATTCTAATTTTTTTCTACAAAAATAAATCTAACATCAAATTTAATTTTTAAATTACTCTACAAAAATAAATCTAACATTCAATATTTCAATCTAACAGAATTTAATCTAGCAAAATTTAATCTAACAAAATATAATCTAACAAAAATTAATGTTACATTTTTAATTTCGCGGAAAAATCTTCGAGAATACCTTCGTAATTCTGCTTCCATTTGCGTATTTGTTAAATTAAAAACTATATTTTTTTTAACATTAAAATTAAAATTGAAGAATAATAAAAATATTGAGATTGAGATTGAGAGAATGAGAGATGAAAATATTGAGAGAGATGTGAAAATTTGTAAGGAATAGGTGTATATTTATAGAATTTTGTTTGGAGGGATTAAAATTTGAATTTGTTTTTAAACTAAAAAAAAATGGGTAGGGGTCCAGGTAGAAAGTGGGGATGTGGGGCATGGGGGGGGGGGGGGGGGGGAGAATTTGAGTTTAAATTTTGAATTTTAGACCAAAACTAAAAAAAAAAATTCTGCCACGGGCTCACGGGCACGGGCATGGATGCACGGGCTCATGAGCACAGGCGTCACGGGTACGGGTTACGGGTACGGGGGTCTGGGTTCTCACGGGCATTTTTTCAAAAAACTGGGTCCGACCCATTTAATACCCGTGCCCATGTGCCCGTGTACCCGTGCATACCTATGGCACGGGCACAGTCCGGTCCAGGCACGGGCAGACCGGTCCGGGTTGGATCCCCAGGGGCATTTACCAACCACTAGGGCTAGGCTATATAAAAAGTTAAAAAAAAAATTAAATTAAATTAAATTTCAATATACATAACTAAAATTTTAAAATTATAGAATGACTTAGCACCCTTACGGATGAATGTGGATCTGCCTTGGATTTAGATAATTAGATCTGACAGTTCTATAATAAACCAAACAGAAAACATGCATAATTACAAAGAAAATCAATGCACAATAAAAAAAAGAAAGCTGATAACAGTACCTGCACTCTACCCGTAGGGGACCACTAAAAATTAAATGTGAAAAAATAACTTTTTGTGGGGATCACAAAAACTCTACAATTCGAATTTTTTTCCTAAAATATTAATATCTATGCATAAAAGTATTTATATCTATGTACGAAAATATTTATAGCTATGAGGTGAACAATTATTTATTGTGCGTGTACTCTAACGCGAAGATAATAGTGTTGGGTTTCGGATACCACTTTTGGGGTTTCGCGGTAACCAAAACTCGTATAGGCTTAAGGTGCGGAATGACCGTAGAACAAAAAATTTCTACGGCCAACTTAAGCTCAGGATTAAATGAGGTATGTCAGGAAACTTTCCAAGGCGGTCCACCTTCAGTATTCCTTTGGCATCAAAACCCAATTTAATCCTTTTACAGATCTACTCCATGATTGATTTCGAAAACTTTAATCTACTTACCAATTAAATAGATTAATATAACATATTTATACCTTGTTTCCAAATCACAATTGGAATGTAGACCGAGCGTGTAGAGCTACATCACGGAAGGAATTGACTCGTCTCGGAGCATCAGACATCTGATGCCTCTATCGGTTATCCACCAGGACTAACCAGAGAGCGGTTAATTTCTTCTGCCAGAAATACCGTAAACTGCGGAATTCTGCAAAAACACTATTCACAGGAAAAAGACGAAAATCCATAAACACGAATTTTCGGTTACTCAGTTTCATCAAATGAGCAAAACTGACATACCGCTAAATTCGGTAAAACACTATTTATCGATCCCGTAAATATACTCCACAACAACCCGCAAGATTATACGTCAACTATGTATAACTTTCTTTTCTCAACCGAAACACTATTTGAGAGAGAAACCGAGAAAGAGAGAAAATACCGATTCGATTCTGCATGAAACGATACAAGTGAATTAGTGGTTTTTCTCTCTACATGCACCCCTCTATTTATAGGCTTTTGAGGAGGTTCGCAAAAGACTGAAATACCCCTCAACATATGCATATTTACAAGATATGTCATTGAATGGATAAGGATGACATGTGGATAAGATCGATGACGTGTCATCTGGATAGGATCGATGACACGTCATGCGGATAATCATGAATCTGAAAAGACCCGAATGCCCTTGGCTCGAATACAAATAATGTTCATATAATTATTTTGAACAATTATATATATTTTTTCTGCGGTTGTTTGTTTCGGTATCGATGACGTGTCATCTGGATAGGATTGATGACATGTCATGCGGATAAGGACGAATCTGAAAAGACTCGAATGTCCTCGGCCCGAAAATAAATAATATTCATATAATTATTCTGAACAATTATATATATTTTTTTGCGGTTGTTGTTTCGGTAATTTATACAACGTGTCATGCACATTTTATAAATTAACCGGTTAACTTTTATACAACGTGTCACACACGTTTATAAATTAACTAATGTTTTTGCTTGTTATTTTTACATAACATTTATAATTTAATTATAACACGTATAATTAATTATAACCATCTTACTATTGATCATAACCAATTTATAATCAATCACAATAAGATTCTCCGATTAACTTCTATATGGTGTGACCCAATAGGATCTGTGTTATGTTGGTAAATAGAATTAAAACTGTTTTAACTTCTATAATCATGAGAGGCATCTGGCAACACATCATGACCATCCAATTACACAAATGATGCTGTACAGTACAATATCATGATCCAGTAAACAATTTACTTGTGTCTGTTCTTTTGTCTCATAGCTATCAGATTAGTTTCAAGGTAGATGTGTGTTATCCTTGTAAACTTAATTTTTTCTTGATCTTGAGCAGATTATCAAATATGATTACTCTTGTAATCATACCGCGCGCTGATAATCTTACTCTATCAAGGGACCCAGTGATGCTATAGCTCGTATAGAGATACGAGGGACAATAGTAATTTTGGTAAACCATCACTACCTCAGCTAAGCCATGTATACCGAAGAGCTATCGTTATAACTGCATTTTACCGACAGCGTTTGATAACAATCACAGATATACATTTCTTAGTAGGAAAGATGAATACCTCATACTTTAGAACTTAACACTGAATGAAAGCATTAATGACACGAACACAATTCTATTTAATGTTTCATTCGGGGTCTGTCAAATATCATGTTCCTGGAACATATATCTATGTGATTAAAATGACAACTCCTTGTCTATGGTCTGTAAAACTTGACCATCATTTAATCCACATACTAACCTTATAACGGTAATTAGTGTTCCTGCTAATTACCTTGGTCAATGACCTTTTAAGATTAAGAGTATATATCATCTATATTATGGAGTTTTACAATTTCAGTCATGAACTCGAAATGATCCATAAATGCAATAATACTCAAGGCAACAAAATGATATTAATCATCCAATTCATGAACAAAGCTTTATGATAAATTATCGTATTATTGACTTCTAGATTATTACAAACTAACAAATAGTACCTGCAACACTGTACCCTCACTGTACTTACGGGGGGACCACCAAAAATTAAATACAGAAAGATAACTTCCTGCATAGACTGTAAAATCTACACAATTTTTTTTTCCATATTATTAATACCTTCGCATTTTTTTTTCAAATGAGAACCATGATAATGTACTTTTAAACTCGTCGTTGCGCAAGTATTTACACCTTGCCATACAAGTATTTATACCTACATTTGTAAGTATTTTTTACTTATAACACTGAAAGTATCCCTATTCTTATATTATGCACATAATTGTCCTAATCCGCTAATAGCTGAGATTGAAATATAAATTTTCAAATTTAATATCAACTCTCCAATCGCATATTTTGTCTTCTTTTGATTAAATAAATCTATTTTATGTGTAGAAGACTAAATTTAGTTAAAAACATACTCGCCACACAAACTGCTATATGGTTTGTCACAGTTAAAATTGGATGAATCCAAATACGTTACTTTATTTCTCTTTACAATTATCTTTGATTCCTGAAAATTAAATTATTTGATTATTTCTCGGTTTGCTCCATTTTATTTCTCCTCTTCCTCTAAAGTTTTGACAATGAAAATGGAAACAATCATATTTTTCAGGATTTTTGTTTAGGGCTATTATATCTTTGTAAATAGATGAATAACAAATATTCTGCTGATGGAAAGAATCATAAATTTCCTATTTGGAGAGAAAATGAAGAATATTTAGAACTTTCGTGCAGAGAAATGATCTGCGGAGAAATTTTCATTGTTAAAATATTTTCCATGAAGAATATATATGTGGAGAAAATCCTTATTTGAATAATTTAATCATATGTTTTTCAATTTTGTTTGTTTACAGATTATTTCTCCTCTAAATTGTTTAATGACATGTCTTGTTTGTGGAGAAAATTATATATTAAATCACAATGATACTTCAAAAAAAAATTTGATGTTATTTTGATCCCTTTTTTTTCATTTGTTGTTTTTTTATTATTATTTATTATTTAGATTTTTTTTTCATTTGTGTTTTTTATTTTCATTTAAATATATTTTTTATTAATTTTGTCTGAATGTCAAATAGAAAAGTCTTTTTATATTGTATTCAATCTTATTATATGTCTCTGTTGCAACGCACAAGCGTGATACTAGTTAATATCTAAGTATTGAAAATATTTATACTTAAACACCGAAGTATTTATATGTATGAAGTCAACTATTTTTGTTAGAGGGAGGCTGATGCGGGGATGATTGGGAAACTCGAAAAGGGATAATCATAACAAGTCACGCATCAAAATATTAATATTTTTTAAGTGTTAATATCTTATCTTCTAAATATTTATAACTACGAGTGTATACATATCTAAATATTTTTTACATATGACACTAAAAGTATTAATATCGAAATACTAAAAGTATTTATTCCTATGAAATTAACTATTTTTGTTAGAGAAATGTTGACGTGAGAACAAATGCGGAGGTTGTAAAAGAAAAACTATATAATTAGTGAGGATCATAGAGAAATAATGTTGATGAAATTTTAGAATAATTAGTTGAGACTATATAATTAGTGAAGATCATAATACATTATTCATCTAAGTGCAATGTTATAGCATGAGTACGGGTACTGTAATAAAGCCTGCCACTCTCAAAAGGCAACTCAGTACTAATAGGTTAAAGCCTTAAAGGGCAATAATTAAGTTCCAAAAGAAAAATCAAATTTCATATTCTAAATTTTAGCATCGTGGAGACTGGAGAGCGTGCGGATGTTTCTCTTCTGACACCATGGATCATGTATGCTTTTACCTTTATAAAATTTGAGGTCATGTTGAGCCCAATAATGGTTTCGACTTTCGACACATCACATTCACATGATTTTGCTGAGGCCCAGTTTTATTCTCTGATTGATATATATATATATCATATCCCCACTCCCAGTGAGATTAGAGCCTTTTTCAGTATTAGCCCATGTTACTCTCAATAATTATAAAACCTGTCAGTCTAATCTAAAGTACCTTGTCTAGTTACTTTTATCGAAAATCTTTTTTTTATTCATTAATCAACTATCAAGAGTACAGTGTACGCACTGGATGGCATCTGAAGTAATTAAACTAGATGACATATCATATGTGAAACATAAAAGTATACAACACATGAATACTTATTGGCTAGCTATAATATATAGCTTCTCTAATATAAATTACTTATTTGCCGTAACACCAGCATTGAGCTTAATTATCCTAGAATTAATACCCCCAAAAACTATAAATTAATTAGTAGCACTAATCCATAATATATAATTATATATGCTCAACTATCAACTGAACATCAGCAGCAGCCAATCAGCCATGCATTACATGATCACTTCTACTCAAATTACCCTTCACCTCTGTTAGATCCTGCAAAAATTAATTTATATATAGTTGAACAGTTAGAATATTTCTATTTTTTAGGAGAAGAACAGAGAGAAAATTATATGCAAGTAGAAAGAAATTTGAAGGGAGTTTGATAATATCAATAAGAAGCATATATATATTACTGTTGATACTCTATGTTGATCTTGGTGTTGGGAATTTTTGACAAGGCATCAAAAGCTTTGTCAGAGAAAGCCATGGTAGGACATGACGTAAACCGACAGACATCCACCACTTGAACTATGGCGAATCCATCCCGGCATGGCCGCCTCAAGCCACTCAAACACCTCACCTGATATTTCCTTCCACAAGCGGCACCATTGTCCCAAATGGCGCTTCCTGCAGCGACAAAGAAGCCGTTCACTGGCAGCTGGTCCTGATCATATCCAGGGCATCTTGTTGCTGCACTTAATTGCCAATTTCAAAAAATTAATGTCACATTTCTTACTTTAATTGCTATATATATAGTTCAATCTTAATGTTTTGTGTTGGCATTTCATGAGTTTACCTTCACAAAATTTATATTTAAATTATAAATTATATTTTAGATTTTATAGTTAAATGTATTCAGTTGACAGCCTGGTCACTTTAGTCTTAATAAAAATAGCGATTAATTAAATAACGTGACAATAAATTATATCAAATAATAAGACTCTAGTACAGTAGAAAGGAATATGCAATTATGCATGATTAATTATAAACTTACGGAGATAGGGAGGAGCATAGGAAGTAGCCGTCCCAATGTCACCCAAAACCCTCTTTGCATTTACAAAACAAATCAATGCAGCTAACAACCATCGTATTCGTACCATACTTCCAAAAAAACCTAACATCGATCAGTGTAACTGCGCGCAACCACCTTAATTAATTAAGATCCTTATTGAATGCACCCCTCAATTTATAGTGAAGTGAAGAATCAAGAGATCGATTGGTACTGATATTTAATTATCTGACAATGTATATAATTTATTAATTAATTAATTATACTCTCCATGCGGACGGTGTCATAGACAGAGGTTGAATAAAACCCGTTAAGGGTATACCCGCCCGTACCCGCCAGCTAGGGTACCCGTGCCCGAGCCCGGGTATGGGTCGGGTACTCGGGTACGCGGGTACGGGCAAAAATCGGACCGGACCCGTTATTTTAGACCAATACCCGAGTTAACCCGTACCCGACTACCCGAGTAACTGTACCCGTATACCCGAGTTACTGTTCATCCATTTCAAAATTCAAAAAATCTGATTTCCTCCCCCCCCCCCAAACCAGCAAAAAAAAACAGTAAAAAAATAGCAAAAAAAAAAAAAAATACCCTACCCGCCCTACCCGTACCCGTACCCGCCTTACCCGTCTAGGGTACACGGGTAAGGATATAACTCAGGTAGGGTATGGGTTTTGAAAATTATACCCGCCATACTCGTATCCGAATACCCTTGTACCCGAGTATACCCGTACCTGAGACAGATATACCCGGGGTACCCGTACCCGCCCGAGTATAAATACTCTAGTCATAGACAATAAAATTAAGAAAGCTGATGTATTGTATCGAGCCACCAAATAAAGCACTACAAGGCAAGCTAGGCATGCAGTTGTTCACAAATCCACGCACTCTTTTATTATTACATAAGCCGAGGTGTATATTTTACATAAATTTTACATTATTATCTTTCTAGTTCATGTGGTAGCCCAGCTTAGACTGGCGTGAGCAAGTCTGTGTATTCTTTTCTCCTTTTTTATGTTATTTTATTTGAGAGTACCATACCATACGTATCTCTAACTCTAATCGAGGTGATGGAGCGCATTTTGCTCCGTTAATTAATTAATCAATTATTTGAGGTGTTGAGCAACACCACTAAGACCCACTATCAGCCGCCGGTTAACTAGGATAAAATTGCCGGTTCCATTTTGTCGTTTTCTATCTCTTCTCCAGTCTTCCTTCTTAATTATTTTTAGCGGATGCTGAACTATAATCGAAGAAGAATAAAATTAGCTTATGCTCACTAAAAATATTTATCATTACTAAAAATATTTCATAAAAGTAGCTTTAAAATTTATCGAATTGGTTTCGAATGAAGATTCAAATTTTTGAACAAATATACTTTACAACCACGAGTGATAAGTGTACATGCAAAAAATTTTAATTTATTTAGTATAAAATTAAGTAGTTAAATTTTAAAGTTATACTCACCAAACTTTCTTAATGAGCATAGTGCACGCTAGCTTTAATAAGTGTGGCTATGCATAATATAATGCATTGCACACCTTGGTCATACTACGGTTCTCTGTGTTCATTTTAAAAGTTTAAATTGTTTATCTGAATCATTCGTCATGATCCCCATAACAAAATGTACTTTGAGACCAAATTTTTTACTAGTTAGTTAGATAGGTAGAATATCATTACTTTTGAATTGTCTAAAATATTTAGATCAATTGACTTTGTACATATTAAAAAAAAATAGTAAATTTTTTTAAACAATATATAATTTGATATCCGAGTACATTCATATGAAGATCATGTTAAGAAGAATAGATCAAATGTTTGAATTTTGAAAATGAAGATATGCATCTATAGTACAGACAAAAGTACGTTATGTATAGTACCACAGCCTCAATCTTAAGTCTTCTTTTCTTAATATTAATCTTCTGCTCGGGTCTTAAGATACCTCTACCTTTGTTTTAGCCTCCTTAGTTTTTTATCCACATATTAAGACAACCGAAAATGAACTCCTTATCACATATTTGGTTTTGATCCTAATTGTGTTGTCGAACGATTCCACTGCCTTTTGTATGACTCATTCATTGGTTAGGTCAAAGTTTATCACAACACCAGCAAGGGCAGAGCCACACCTTCAAATTAGATTCTCAAAGATTTAGAGCTTGTTCACGTGAGTTACTGTTTGCGTTGGAAGAAAAAAATTTAGTTCAGTAACTGAATTTTTTTCTTTCCACGCGTACAGTAATTGATAGTTCATTTTGACTTATATCTCAAACCTGTTCCCAATCTCATGTATCTACCGAACACGTCCTTACTCATGTTAGCAATAGGTCTGCCTTTTTTTTTTTAAGTACTACTCCAATCCCATCTTCATATCTATCTATTTTAATGCAAAATGTATTGGTAAAGTCAAGTTTAAAGTTCAAATAATTAATTTTAATTCTTCAACATGATTTTCATATGAAAATATATTTAAAGATCTAATTTTATATTTTTTAATATTTTTTAGATAAGTCTAACTATTAAAAAAATATAAAATTTAGTCTTTAAATATATTTTGAGTGAGTCTATGGTACTATGCATATTACGATTTGGCACCGTGCTACGGTTCTATATTCGAGTTCTCAAATCCTAACGGTCGATTCAAACTGTTTATCTTGTTCTCCATATTAATATGTGTTTGGAGACCAAATTTTACATTTTTTGAAATTTTTTTACCATTTTTTTAAATTTATTGAAAATCACTGTTTTTGGATAGTCCAAAATTTTCAGACATCTAACCGTAGACAACAAGAATCATTCAATCAATTTCAACAAACCAATTAAAATAGTACTCAAGAAAATAAACACAAATATTCAACACAGATTCAAACAACATGTATATAAAATAGAGTATCCGACTACATCGTAACCCTAGAAACTAAATAAACTACTTAGACATGATCAAGAAGCAAATAAAACAAGTGATAAAAGAAATAGCCATGATAAAACCCGAAGAATAAAGAAGATCCGTGAAGAACTTTCGTCTTTCACTTCTCAACTTCGCCTCCAAGCAAGCCGTCAAGTCCAAACCCTAGGAATTCCTCTCTTGCTCCAGAAAATGCAGAATTAATGGTTTGCAGCAAGAAATCCTGTAATATAGCAATTTCGGCCAACCTTTCCTTCATTAAGCGTATGTTTTTATTTTTGTTATGTTTTTGGAATAGGTAGACGCAACTCGCGTCGGCTGTGATCAAGCTTCTAAATAGCGTTTATAGCGGTATAGCGGGGAGACAAAAAAAAAAGATTTAACGAATAGCGGAGCTATAGCGAAAGCTATTATAAATAACGTTTTTTTTATTTCAAAAATTATATTTTATATTTCTACTAATAATAAAAATGTCTCATCAAGAAAAAAAAATATCAAATTAATTAAGAAGTTCTAATATTCATATTAAACCAATACAAAGTTCAAATTGTCATTCAAAATATCTCTAATTCAAAAACTATCGATATATTTTATATTCAAAATATACCACTACCATATATTAATGCATGGGATTTGGCTAATATGCTATGGGTAGTGATACCACCTTATTAGACCTATTATTTCCACTTGTTTTCATACAAAAATCTGTGTTTTGAACCAACAAATAGTGCCTTTTACATTGAATATCTATAGAATGTGGTACTGCTTTGTTTTGGTTCTTACTTTGCAGGAATCAGGTCAAATCGGGCAAAATCAGGCAAATAACAGACTTCAGGAAGATTTGATGCGAGTCGCATCACTCATGATGAGAGTCGCATCAAAAGCCAAAGCGACCTGCGATGCGACCTTCATTCCAGCCATTGCGACCCATATGATGCGAGTCGCATCCTCCTTGAAGCGAGTCGCATCACTCCTTGCCGCCCAATTCAAATTTAGCCCGATAAGCCCAAGTCAGATCCATTCCATCGCCTATATAAGCAGGTTCTTGGCCAGAATTTCGGGAGCTTTTTCCCCCTTTACATTCCAGAACATTGAGAGAGCAGAGATCAAGAGAGAAGAAGGAGATTGGAGCTTGCTTGAAGAAGAGGAGAAGAAGAGAAGATTGCAAGATCATCTCCAATCCACCTTGGATCTTAGAGCTTCATCATGATCTGCTTATTCTATCTCTCTTTTATGCTTTGTTTCATCATGACTGAGTAGATCTTTAGTTCATAGGGTTAGGATGTAGTCTCATAACTTTGTCTTTGAGTAGCATGTTGATTTGATCTAAGAATGAACTTGTGTGATTCTTTGTTTGAGTATTCATTGATTGCTTGATTTTGATTGCTTGATTGATTCCTGATTGTCTACTGTTGGATGTCTATAGCATCTCTTCTAGTAATTTGACCTTGATGTTTCTTGCAAACGAGATTTAGCATTTGAAGTAGATTTATGATCAATAGTAACCGAGAGGTGAATTTTTCATAATCGAGAGGTTGTGGATACTTCTAGCAAACCAGACAATCAATTTAGGTTAGATACCAGTAGGTGAGAGCCACAGGTCGAGGCCTCGCACAAGAAATCAACTTAGATACAAACACATGTCAGCTCTGCTCGAGGTCATGCGACCCGCATCAGAGATGATGCGAGTCGCATCATACGGGTCGCATCAGAGATGATGCGATTCGCATGATAGGTCCTGAGAAGGTAAAGTTTGGGATGAAACCTGAAATCCTGGGAACGTCTTTTATCATTGTTCAAAACCAAAACCTTTAATTGCTTTCATTTACCGTTAATTGAATTGTCACTTGAAATTAGGAAATATAAACAACTCAAACCCAACTTTTCACACTTCTAGTACCTAACTCGGATTAGTAAGAATTTAGAATCGAATTGGACCGTCCCTGAGGATGGATACCTGATATACTATACGATTAGGACTGTGCACTTGCAGTTTTAGTCGAGAGTAGACTCAAGGTTTAAACTGGTACAGCTCGCTGTACCTGAAACTTTGTAGCGTACTTTTGTAAGCGAACAGGTAGCTAAGAGGCCTCCCGTGCTATGGCTCAATATTCGACTTTTCAGAATCCTAACGGTTGATTCGAACCGTTCATCTTGTTCTCCATATTAATATGTGCTTGGAGACCAAATTTTACATTTTTCTGAATTTTTTTACTATATTTTTAGATTTATTGAATATCGCTGTTTTTTATGGTCTAGATTTGTCTGAAAAACAGCGATTTTCAATAAATCTAAAAAAATAGTAAAAAATTTCCAAAAAATGTAAAATTTGATCTCCAAGCACATATTAATATGGAGAACAAGATGAACGGTTCAGATCGACCGTTAAAATTTTGAAAAGTCAAATATTGAGCCGTAGCACGGGAGGCCTCTTAGCTACCCATAGCACCATAGCCAAGTCCTTAATGCATGATACAAAATTTAATTGATATAGCGGTATAGCCCGCACATGTTCCATTGTATTGATATAACTTAATAAAGTAAAAAAAAATTGTAAAATCATAACCCATGTAGCATAGCAGACCGCTATTACCGTTATAGCGGTCGTAGCTTGATTAGCGCAGTTTTAGCCCATAGCTTAGCTTTTTGGGTCCAAAACCGCTATAGCAGCGCTATAGCTAGCTATTTAGAAGCTTGGCTGTGATGCAGCCCGTGCATGTCTGTGTCTCTCGTGTGAGTCATGAGTGATCGCGTCTGTGGTTGCGTCAGGGTTTGATGCGGCCTGCTTCGGATGTGATGTGGCCCGCGTGTAGAACTTCATAATTCACAATCTTCCCTGATTTCGTCTGTTTTCTACAAAGTAAGAATAAAAACACAGCAGTACCATATTCTATAGATGTTCAATGTAATAGAGACAATCTGATAGTTTAAAACATAGATTTTGGTACATAAATTGATCGGTTTTATAGATCAAATAACGAAACATCAACACCCAAATACTCCCCTCATCCTATCATTCCAACCTTCTTCTCAACAAATGAACACCCATTAGTGGAAAAAACTGAAATCAGGATCGGCCTATTTGGATCGGCTGTATGAACCAACCGATACCAATACCTATCTGGATCGGTTTTATCAATAAAACCGATACTAAAAGCTAATGAAAGCACAGCACATGAACTAATTGAATCGGTTCCTAGCTAAGAACCGATCCTAATACTTGATAATTAGGATCAGTTCTTAGCTTAGAACCGATCCAAATACTATCTGGATCGGTTCCTAGCTAAGAACCGATCCTGATACTATTTTTTTCAAAGATGGTTCTGCAAAAAAAAAATAGTATCAAGATCGGTTGTTTATAAACAACCGATCCTGATACTATTTTTTTTTTTTGCAGAACCAACTTTGAAAAAAAATAGTATTATAATCAGTTGTTTCAAATAACCAATCCTAATACCTTTTTTTTTTTTTTTGCATAACCAACTTTGTGTGGTGCGCTGTAGTCTAAAATGCTATGTTCGAATTAAAAGCAAATTGACACAATAACAGCTTCAAAATTGAGATTGCAAATTTCATTTTATAATTAAATTTAAGTTTAATTGATTTATGAATTGAAATTTCTACAAATTAGTTTTTTTTCAATATTTTAAAATATTTATGTTTGTAATTTTAATATTGAGAAGTATATGTAATTAGGCATTTGTGTTATATGTAATTAGTGTGGTGATTAATAGAATATATATATATGGCTGTTGTATATGGCATATGATTCAATTATAAATTTTTTTTGATGAAAATTAATGTAATTTATGTTATTAAAATTTATGTGATAATATAATTAATTATTTGACATTGATATTTCATTTTGACGATTGAATTTTTTTTATACAATCATGTATGATGCATCAATGACTTGTGCCATATAATAATATACATAGGACTTGAATCCTTGTTGTGTGGGGTTGTGAAGGGATGAATACGAACATCAGCATTTGGTCGATCAGAACCATTAAAATGAAAGAATGTCATATTAATTTCACCATTATAAAATTTGATACAATTCGGGATTCATTTACTAGTTCATCAAAGCAAAACAATATAGCAACATCGCACGGCCGTAAATAGTTTACGTTGGATCAAAACTTACAGTTGTCGGGCCTTCGGCACTTTTACGTTATTAAAGTTCCATGTTATATCTTGATAATTTTAAAAATTATTACATGTCATTTAATTACAGACCCACCGTTGGATGATCATGCAGAAATGAACGGTCTGCATTCCATTTAACAATTTGATGCCATTAATAATAATAAAATTGTACAAAATTGATCATAGTAGAGTTGATTTGGCCATACAAACACAAATAAATATTTTTTATATTTTTCACATTTTTCTTAATATTTATCCGTGTACATGCATTACCAAACAGAAAAGAAAATAAATGGTAGCCGTTTGATAGTTGATAGACCATCAATATGAGTGGGGTTTACCTCAGTGATTCTTCTTATATATAGTATCATGATCGGTTTTTTATAAAAAACCGATCCTGATACTAATTTTTTTTGGTAGAACCAACTTTGAAAAAAAAAATAGTATCAGGATCAGTTGTTTATAAACAACCGATCCTGATACTATTTTTTTTTTCAAAGTTGGTTATGCAAAAAAAAAGAAAAGAAAAGAAAATAGTATCAGGATCGGTTGTTTATAAACAACCGATCCTAATGATAATTCCCTATATAATCTGCTTAGGGTTCTTCTTATTTTCATTTCGCGCCTCTCATTTTCAACTTAGCGTCTCTCTGTCTGTCTCCGTATCTCCCTCTCAAAATCTTCAGTACTCTTTGTCTCTCTCTCTGTCTCCGTCTCTCCCTCTCCTCCATGTCTCTCTCTCTCTTTCTCTCCGTCTCTTCCTCTCAAAGTCGAGCCTCTCGCACCTCCGATCAACTAATCATCCGGCCGATCAACTATCATGGTATTAGCTTTATCTAATTTTCTCATTATTATACTTTTAAAACACATTTTTTTGTATTTTTTATTGGAAAATATTTTTCCATCTAATTGTTACCTTTGTTTTTGTTTTTAGGGTCTTTTTTAATCTCAAGTGATGTGATTGCAAAAGAGTTGATTTTTTTTATTGTTGTGCTTTACATTAATTGCATAAATGTGTGTTAATTGAAGAAATAGCCCAATTAGTCACTTGTATGTTTGTCAATTAATTTTTTTTGGATTTAAATTTCTTGTTATAATATGTAATGCTTCACAAAATGTTGGTTCTTGGAAAAAAAAAAAAGAATTATGATCGGTTGTTTGAAACAACCGATCCTAATATTATTTTTTTTAAAGATGGTTCTGCAAAAAAAAAAAAAATAGTATCAGGATCTGTTGTTGTGAAACAACCGATTCTGATAGTTTCTATTTGGATCGGTTATTTAACCGATCCAGATTATTGTAGTATCAGTATCGCCTTCATCATGATCGGTCGTATTCCGATACTAATATGCGTATATAACCGATCCTGATTCCATATTTTCCACTAGTGACCACCATCTTCCAATCTCCACCCTTACAAACAATGCTGCCGGCAACTTCTAATAAAAATGGCTCGCAGATTCCATCATGTCACCTCCTCAACCAAAACCAGTAAGAGGCCTTGGGCGGCGCACTCTCAATCGCCGCCCACTTCTCGGTGAAGATCTTTGCATGGAATTGTCATAGGAGTGGGAGCCACGCAACAATCCGAACGCTCTCTCGTTTCTTCCACTGCACCTGTGCCAATAAGGCTTTTATCTCTGAGATGAGGTGCAACGTACAGAAAGCTACTCGTAGGATCTCTTTTCTTTCTTTTCAGAATAGTGAGATAATCCCGTCGACCGACCAAAAGGGTGGGCTCTGGCTGTTATGGAAGAATGAGGTTAGGCTAACCGTTTTGGAGCAATCTCACAATTTTTTCTTTGTACAAATCGTGTATGATAATAGCTAGTTCTCTGATCATGGGGTTTATCTATGGTGATCCGCACAAATCAGTCAATCAATACATCTGGGAACGCATTATCTATTATTCCTCCAGGGAAAATCATGGTATAGCTTTAATTGGTGATTTCAACACTAGCTATCATGTCTCAATCTGAGAAGTGGGGAGGCTCTTCTTCGGTTACCTCCACCATGAGGGGATTCCATGTCCTAAAATCACTATCAGCGGCATATATATATATATATGGCCTCAATGCTCAATTCTTTTTTCTTTTTTTTTTCCATACCATAAAAAAGAAATTAAACATATATATATCATACCATGGAAAAATAATAATCTAATTTTATGCCACAATAGCTAAAAAAACCAGCAGTCCGCATGGTGTCTAGCATAATGATGATTCCCGTATCATAATCATGATTTCCTTCTACAAAACAGTCACAGTCACAGTGTTGTTCGGTTAATTTAATTTATCGAATCAAATTTACTTTGGATAATTCGACCTTTTAAGTTATTTGATTTGAATCGATTTTAATTTTTTTGATAGTTTCCTTTTCGGTTTATGGTTCGATTTTGACAATTAAAACTTAAATAATTAAACAAGTCAAATAAGCCGAAATTATAATTAATAAATATTAATCAATTTTGTAATGTTACGGACACTAATACATTAATTAATATTTTTTTTAAAGTAAAGGTAAAAGGTCAAAACACTCAACTATTTAATATTTAATATTTATAAAAAAAATTATCTGAATTTCGAATATATGACTTCTCAGTCTCCCACACGGAATACATTACCTTTATTACTAGAGAAAAAGCTGGTATTATTGATTACAATTAAAATTTTCATTCTAATTCCCTTTAACCGAATAGACTAAATTAAATTATGGCTTATTTAGTTCTATTTGTAATTCAGAATGTAATTAATTCTAATTTTATTAGTACTTAACCGATCAATAAATAGTTGCATGTATTAATGGATGGAGGTATATATAGAATTAAAAAAAAATGTGAGATTATTAAAGATAAAAAATATAAGGATAAATTGAATATAAAAGTGTAAATTTTTTGCTCAGTTTTTAACATTAAAATGTATGCGCTTAATATAGCACCTCCCCGTATTTCAAAGAAATAACTAGTTTCATTATTTGGGACGAATGATTCAGATACTGACGACAATAATGAATTACAGAAATAGAAAATGTGAAATCTGTTTGGTTGTCGGATGGAATTTTGCTCCTATATTTTAACCATCCTTGTTTAGGAATTTGTATCATCTAAGGTAACATAATATTTTTGTTTGAATCTGGACCGTCCAATCAAAATTTGCACGACTATTAAAGTTATTATGTGATTATGTGCTTGTTCTATCTCAGACCGGATTGATCTGAATACCAATCGGACAGTATTGATTCAAACAGAAATATTCTGTTGCCTCAGAGGATGTGGTTTCCTTATTTAGTTGGACCTTGGAAAATTGCGTTCAATTTCGCTGCTCTGCAAATAGGAGAACGGAATTCTATTATTCCAAATCCGATCATTTATCTGTGTTATAATTTATATAAAAAAAATTCAACGGTTAGATTTTGAATAACAGAGTTCTCTTCTATTTGAAGAGCGGCCGAGTGACATCCTGAAAAATTAAAAAAAGCAGATCTAAATTTAAATCAAACAACGCTGCAACGGATATAAATGGAGAGAGAGAGACCGAGCTGAGCGGCTAAGTGGCGTTTAATGGTTGTCATAAAACCCTTGAAGCGGGTCACGTGTGCCAACGAGTCAAAAGTATATGGCTGTGACCCGCTACACTGACACCTATGCTGAAAAAAAGTAATATTGTCAATAAATAAATGCTAGTTTGTCTCAAACACAAAACAGCAGGCACGTGAAGAAGACACGTATGAAAGGTATCATCTAATTCTGACAGAAATTACACGTAGAACGCTACAGAACCCGCCACGTGACAATAGATGAACCCGCGACACTGTATCTTATACGATCCAACCCGGGAAATAATTTTCCCGACAGCTCCGATTCCGGCTCCGAAAATAGCAGCATATTTTAACATTTTCCTAAAACATTTCTTTTCCGTAAGGCCATGTTTGTTGACCGCGCGTTCCCGAGGGCCCCACTATTCAAATAAAATAAAATAAAAACAAAACCGGTTCATGTAGACCAAATCCATGTGATTACATTATTGTCAACCGCCTCCCGAGGCGACCAGACGCCACTGCTACATCCCAGCCGTCCACAGTTTCCATTTTTTCCCATCATAACTTTCCTCTTCAAATTTATTTGATTTTATATTTCCTTTCTACAATAGACATTCGTGGTGCCAGTGGTTTTTTTCCATGATATTTCTATTTTCACTTTTATTAGCGTAAACATCAGGTACGGTTATATTTAGGAAGAAACAAGAAATCAAGAAGGTGAGCACGGTAAAGATATCGAATTCATATCCTCTGAGATATCTCAAACTTTGCGTGATTTTATGGAAAATCCCAACCGTTTGAGGACGTTCTACACAAATCTCAAAGCACACAAAATACTGACCCCCTACGTCACTCCCGAATAGGGACCGGACACGTAGGTCACGCAAAAGTTGAGATATCTCAGAGGATACGGACTCAAAGATATCCCGCACAAGACTCCCACACGGGTCCCTTTCTCTCTCCTCCCTCTCTCTTCTCAATACTGCTTTTTTCTTTTGAGGGAGAAAGAAAGAAGGTGAGAGCAATGGAGAGGGAAGATAGGAGCTCTCCACCTTCAGTCGACCCCGTGTCTCCGCCAAACCCTAGTCCAGAGAAGTTCTCCAGCGAGGAGGAAGGCGGCTCCGTTCTGGGGCAAGCGGCGGCGCTGAGTCGGGAAGAGGTGCTCCGCCGACGGATGAAACGGCTCCAGAGATTGGAAGCGGTGTACAGGAAACAATACTGGGCGTTAATGGAAGAGATGAAGAACAAGCACAGAGAATACTGCTGGGAGCATGGCAAGAGCCCGCTGGAAGAGGAAGAAGGAGAAGATAGGAATATGGAAGGAGAAGCAGATCTAGGTTTAGGGCTCGAGACTGGGGAGAGAAAAAGATGTTTTTTCTACGGATGTAAGACGAAGGCCATGCCTCTGACAAAGTTTTGCCATCAGCACATCTTGTCAGATCCGAAACAAACTCTGTACAAGCAATGCGCCTTTGTTAAAAGGTACTCTAATTATTTTTAATGAATCAAATATTTGTTTTAAGTTATTAAGTATGATATGCTTATGTTAAATACTGATTTGATGTTTTGGTTTGGATGCCATAGCAATTTTAGCAGTTTAATTTTTTGTAAGCTACGTTGTATTGGCGTCTGCATATTTTTACCAGAATTCTTGGTAGAAAAAATCTCGATTGTTACCCCCTAATTAGGGATATATTTATTTTTAGCAGTCCCTTAATTTTGGCGGACTTCTTTTATATAATTGTCCTCGTCAAGCTCTTAATGTCAAAAACCATTTCTAAAATTTGAAATGATATAAGATCTTCTAAAGAAGCTATATTTGACCAATGTGTATCTACTAATTTTGGCTGGCACTGTATCTTTTTTGGTGAAGTGGTGGGGCTACACTTACAGCTGTATCGGGCAACCCATTACAGGATTTGATGAATCTTGGTTGGGTGTCAGGACATATCCAGCTGATTATGTGTTGTTAGGTGCATCAGTGAAACCATATCAAAATGCAATACCAATATTCTTCTACTTTTTCTTTTCTTTTGATCAAGCCTTTTTCGGTAGGTCATCTGGTTATTGTATGTGACAGGTCTTCGGAAGTTGTCTTGCTGTTGCCGACTGGAATTGTATCACTTAGTGCTATGGCAAAACCACATTGGCGCATGGTGTTGATTGGTCCATGTTACCTGAAATTTGGATAATTATTGTCACTTTATTGTTAAATGATACTAACTATACAACAATAATCTTACAACAAGTGCCCGGTTGCAAATTATATGTTTTTCTCACTTGCCTGGGGAATGTTCATTTGCACAAAACCTTTACTTCCACCTATAACTTGTAAAATCAAATGATAAATCTTGTCTATTGTTTGTGTTTTCTCTTTTCACAGCTCCCAACAATCAGGACAAAGCATATGTGGGAAGCCAGTTCTAAAAGCTGCCATGCCATCTCTTTGCCAGTTGCATCTGCAGAAATCTCAAAAAGGCATCGCACAAGCCCTGAAGAAAGCGGGTCTCAACCCTTCTGCTAGCAACAACCCGGTGCCTAAGTTCAGTGTCTTGATTGCACAATCTGTTCGCCAAATTCAAGCCAGAAGGATCGCTTTTCGTACTTTTAAGAATAGCATTGCATGGAAGGATGGTAATGCCTTTTGATCTCTGTTGTTGTTATGGTTGGTGTGCTCACCTTGAAGTGTTAATGTGGCTACAGTATGTGCCTGAGCAAGTTAGGGGGAGCGGAATTGATGCTTGATGCAATGATGCAAGAATAGTGTTGCATGTGTAACATTCTGTGTGTGATGTGGTACACAGTTACCTGCACGAGCATTGAGTTGTGTTGGTTTCACTTGGAAGATGCAGAATTAGCCCTAGGGATTTACACTTCAAGGGAAGCAAGAATAAATTCTTAATCAAGAAAAGATTGGAGCAAATCCATGTTTCGAAACTCGGATTGGTTTTGAAACTCAGATGAGTAAAAAGAAATCAACCTGAGAGACCAGGAACATGGATGATCTACAATCACAATCTGGCATTACATTATACTTCCAAGCTGATATGAAAAGATTGGAGCTAATCCACGTTGCTATAATCTTAAGAAGCCTGATTCCCCCCCAACTGAACTGAACCTGAAGCCGGAAAAAAAGTTACCCGACATGAAGCCAAAAGTGACCTGAATGATCTGGCCACAACTCCAGCAAACACAAAATAAATAAAATTTGACCATTTTCAGCTGCTTGTCATTGTAACATAAAGTTACCGTGCTTGTTCTCTCTTTTTCTTTCTTTTGTTGAGGGAATGCTGCTGGGTTTTAGAGAGTTTTTTTCATTTTTGTAATCTTGAGAGGAGATTTTCTTCAGCCATTTTTGTTTTCGTTATTTTCTTTCTGGAGAATTGAGAGAGTGCAGGCTATATATTTTTTTTTTATTGTATGCAATTCAAGGGCATAATAATGCCATTCTTTATTGTTGTTGAATAAAGTATAAACCTCTCTATGACTATTAGTTAATATAAGTTCCTTTAAAGATGCTACCAATATGTTGATTGGGGCTGTGAGCTTCAAAGTGCACACTTGACCCAGTAATTGCTCCTAGTTGTTACATTCACCACTATTGATGACAGGTCGTGCTTGGGGCAAACCATTAATGCCATATCAGAGCAAATTCTTGGTAGAGCATGGATGGCGTGATGGAGAAACGGAAGAGAGGCGAGTGTTTTTGCCATATTGTTTGATGTTATGACTCTTAGCTCGGGGAGGAGCTAAAAAACAAGCCTAACCAGTACAGCCCAAGTTAGATAAGGCTCGAATTCATTAATAACGAGATAGAGACCAAATCAAGCGAGCTAATTATGAACTTTTTCCGAGCTAAGCTCAAACAAGCTTTTTGAAGAGCTCCAATGCTGCATGGACCAGCAAGAATGCTGATGTTTGATTGAAATTGGAAAACAAGCTGTCAGCCGATCACTTGAAACATTTTGCCTAAAATGATGTTCGCCAAACAAGAATATGAATAATAGTTGTGCTATTCGTTAATTAATAAATTACAATAAATGTAATGGGTAACTCATTACACAATATTTGTGTTATTAGTCACTAGTTCCATAAATTAAATGCTCTAATCTTACATTATCACTAATACGAGAAGGTAATTTCACCTTTTATGATAAGACTAAGAAAAAATATGTGCAAAACAATTGAAGAGCTTTAGATCCCTATAAACATTGAATAATATTTCAAGTCGCAGCAAGGTCTCCTCGCAAGTGTTTGCAGTTCTACATTATCTGAAATTTAATTGAAATAAAAATTGTTAAATAAAGTGATTTTAAAATCGCCAAGTCATCTTTGGTGATATCACCACACCAACTAACTGAGCAACCAATGGTTTTTCATGAACACACCATGGCCATTTTCGCAGTAAGTACCTCCAATATTCCATTTTGCAGAGTTGTTTTAATACTTGTACATATTTGCAAAAAAAATAAAATAAAATAAGGCTAAAATCAGGCTGGTATTATAGTGGAAATAAGGCTAAAATCTTATTTTCAATCCTCCTTGCCATGAATTCCCAATAAAAACTATTGTAGGGGGTTAATATCTTACAAAACCAAGAGCTTCAGCCGCAGCTCTATGGCTACCAGAAGGGCAAAGTCCTTTGTAAAGAGCCAACAAACGCTCCCTCTCACTTTCTTGTATGTTCTTCTTCAGACCATTTGCCACCATCTCCATCTCTGGCTGTTGAAGATTACATTCAAAAATTTAGAAGCAAGCACGAGAAGCATTTAACAAAGGGTGATCATAAACTATCTTAACAATCAGTTATTTGTGATTCCAAATGGATGAACTATAAACGATCATATCACTTATTTCAAATTCCTTTCCTAGAGTCAAATTTGCTGACTATCATAAGAAAATTTTGGTCACGGAGGAAGTTAAAGCAACTAAGCCAGTAAAATAGAAACTTACTGAGTTGTCTTCTGGAGGAAAAATTCGAAGAAATAAGCAAATCTTTCGTAGCTCCTCAAGTGCTTCTGGTCGTTTTTGCTGTGCCTCCAGTGCCTGAATGAAAAACAACACCTCCATAAGCAGTTTAGTCTCAAATTTGACCTTTTCATATTTTAAGTATCGGCTGATTTCTTCACTCAGAAATTACTTTGGCAAAACAACCAAACGGTAGCTAGGACATAACCAGCCAATAGAAATATTTTAGTAGCAAATGTGACTGTCTTATTAATCATATTCAATTTGGGTAACAAATGGTTCTACCCAACATTGCAGGAGGCAAGCACGAGTCCTTGAGGCAATGGCAGCGCGTACAAGTGTGGCTGCACGGTGAGCCTTCAACCCGATATTTTCAGCCAGCCCAGAAACAAATTCTCGCACGTCCTCGCCATTCACCTGCACACTATCTATCGGTGCACCTTCTGTTTCTTTGATTGCTCTTTATTGGACCAAAGGCAGTACAAAGGAAGAAACTAAAAATTAAAATCAAGGAAACACAGAAAAGACTCCTAAAAGAATAAAACAATCTGATGTATGCATTAGCAAACTATCCTGTGTAACCTTACAAAATTAGTATTTCATATGGCCTCCTGTAACTTAATGAATAGTATGACACAAGTAATAAATTTTACTTGTGGAGGGGAAAGGAGGGGTGGCTGGTCTTGCCCGAATACTCTGCCTTGTTCCAAAAACCCAAATTTTGAACGGGAGACTTGAAGGGTAAAGGAGGGAGGGGAGGGGGTAGGTAGAAGGGGATCAAAGATAAGTAGGTTTGAGAGATTTTGTAACCCTCCAATTTGGGAAATAGAAGCTACTTTTCTCCATCCTGGCTCATTTCCTTTCATCCCCTCAATTCCCCTCCGATTCATATTTCTCAACTGTCTATTAATTAAAAAATATGCTACTCTGTAAATATGTACCAAATCCTACCGTCTGCACTGCACCAGACAAAGCAACTTTAAGTAATCATACTAGTACCTACTACAGATGTCAAGGACAAAATTTATCGCTGCTCTATAAAGAGAGTCGCGTGAATTGTCTGTTTCGAAGGAGACCTTAGCACCTGACGCCTTGCACAATTTCCGAAGCTGGAAGATAGGTACAGAGTGGATTATGAAAATACAAAAATCTCAGAAAACATAGGGTAAATATAAATACAAACTGAATTTCTTTTTACTATATGAATATCTCAAATTTAAGATTGGATGAGGATCACTTACTTTAACAATATCATCAAATCCATAGTCCTTCCCGGCCATTCGGTAATCAGTAATTGCTGGAAACATAAATTATGTGATGATTGAGGAAGAAACCATGATTTGAAGCTTGGAGCACAATCACAAAGGAAAGGTAACAAAATATTTACCTATATAATCCAAAAGATTATCAGCTAGACAGAAAAAGGACCCCTAGACCCTAGTATAACAGCCAATTTTTAAAACCAAATCTTGCAGTAAAAAATACCAGAACAATCAACTGAGTAATTTAGAGATAAAAAGGGTCAATTGTGCTCCTTAGCCCTCATATCTTACTACTATTTAATGTCACATTGCTGGCATTAATATATTTTAACATCATTCAGTCAATTTAATAAAGAGAGATCTTTTGCTCTGATATGAAAAGACTAAAGCCCAAAACACTGGCAGCATATGTAAAGTGAACGCTTTACCCATTTTTAGACCTTACAAATTACTGAGTTGTGGAAGGAATAGATAACCAAAAAGGGAGGTTGATTTATTTATTACCTCGAACTAATCTCTGAGCGTCTTTTTTGAGATTCTCCATTTCATCTCCAACAGGTTTAGGTTGTGGTGAATTTGAAGAAATTGGCCACCAATCCGGCAACTCCTCACGTTTCTCTACACCACTACCTTTCCACATATTCCATCTTGGCACTGTAACTGGATTGGCAGCAACTGTAACTGGACTTCCTGCAAGTCCAGAAGTCGTAACATCTTTTCTCCCAACTACAACCTCCCTTCCTCCCAAGCTCCTGTCTCTCCTCGTAACTACCTTCTCCCCATCACCAAAAACCCACCGCAAAACAAACCTAAACCCTAACCTCACTACGAACCTAACAACCAACGCCGCTAAAAATCCACAGAGTAACGTATTCCCCACGAAAATCAACGATGATTGTCGACACGAGAAGAACACTCGGCCTGTGTGCTGGTCCACTTGCACGGCCGTTGTTAAATCGTCGAATGCCTCCGTGGCGGCGTCTACGAACCGTGGAATTTGAAAATTGGAAGAGGTGTGGAGAGGATTTGGTCCCGACGGGGAGGGCTTCATGGTCCGAAAGGAGGTGTCAGGGGGTCTGCGCCGGCGCCGGAAAATTGAACATGAAATAAAGCAGAGGTGACGCCGCCGGAGTAGAAAGAGCACCGGCGAGGAGCTGGTGGTGGCTATCATGGTTATTGAGTTTATTGGATAGAGACGCAGTATTGCATGGACAAAATTTAAATAGGAAGAAAGAAATCTTGGTATCTACCTCCTCCTCCTATGTCTATCTAGCTTGAGCCTTGAGAGGAGAGGAGAGGAGAAAACGTTGTAAGCTGGTAAGGAAACTATTCAGCGGGATTCGCTTCTAAAACATTCATTAATGTAAGTTAAATTTTTAATAATAAATTTATGAACAAATAACTAACATATATATTGAATATTATCAACTATTTTTAATGATTTAAAAAACCCGTAAATGTAATCAAAGTAGATTAAAATAACGTCAACTGACACTAAAAACATATTGTAAATTTATTTTAGAAAAAAAAAAAAAAATATATATATATATATACGGGTAGTATTGGATGTATATATTTGATTTTGCATAATAAAAGTATGAGTATGTGAAAAGTATATATTGAATATTATTCTCCAGTTTGAATGATATTAGAATCATAAACGTGGCCAAAAACAAAAATAGAAAAACAGCAAAAACACATCACGCGGTGTAAATGCATTTTAGAAGAATTATCCATCAATGTTTTCTGGAGATCTTATGATCGTAAATTTAGCCAAAATTGTTTAAAAGAATCTACGTATACACAAATGCATTAGATTAATTTTAAAATAACGAGGATTAATTTTAAAATAACGAGTGATGCTACGATACTTTTGGAAGTAAAGATAGTGTTATACTTCTCGTTTATATATTTATTTTTAAAGTTCAAATAGTTAATTCAAACTTTTCAACATAATTTTCATATTAAAATGTACTTGGAGATCAAATTTTACATTTTTGAAAAATAAATTACTAATTTTTTAGAATTTTTAAAAATCACAACTTTTCTGAATTTTTTTTGTATTATCTTCATCTTGAATTTTTTATATTTAATGAAAAGCTATGATTTTTAAATTTTTTAAAAATAGTATTTTTTTTCTAATAAATATAAAATTTGGTGTCCAAATATATTTTAATATAAAGATACGAAACGATTATTTGAACTTTAAAAATGAATATATAAGTGGAAAGTAAAACACTTTTTGTACTTTTTAAAGTATGATAGCATATCTTTCAAAATAATTATATGTATAATATTTAATATATATGTTTAATTCTAGCACAAATATATTTGATAAGCGTATAAAGAACGTACTATATGCGTACGTGAATATTTTAAAGGAGCTGTTCGGCAGCCTGGTAAGAGTATTAAGAATTTAATCTTCCCTAAAAGACTTATGTTCGGCAAGCACAAGTAGGACTGCAAACGAATCTAACCAAATTAAATTTATCTCAGTTTAAGTTTAAATTTGAAATTGATTCGAATTAAATTGTTTTAATTTATTTTCAAACAATCTTCAATTGAACAAATTAATTATGATTTTTTTTCGAATCAAATTGAAGTCAATCAAATCACGAACTACAGATTTTTTTGGCAGTCACTTGTAGTTTATGCATTAGTTTTCTTGATGCGGTTTTCTTATACCTTTTAACTTTCACGAATTCACACTGATGAATTATGAACCATCACAAAATTTACTTACTTTTTACGCTAGTAGATTGATTAAAATCACGGCATGGACCTAATTAAATGAAACTTATTTTCATTATTAATTTATTATGCTACTAAAGCATTTTTCTATTTTGTAATTAAAATTTTTTCTTATCAATATATTTGTTGACTGCAATTTGCCATCAACCATGAAAAAAAAAAAATTTCTATTATAAGTTACCATTATTTTAACAATTTTGAAATCTGATATAAATTTGGTTCCTGCATTATTAAATATTGATGGTTGAAGCTATTAGTTGTATTATTTGAGATTTGAATATAAATAGTTCACGAACCAATTTCGAACGAACTATACCTAGTTTTAGTTTTAGTTTGAATAAGATTCGAACAATTGTTTTAGAACGAACTAATTTCAAATCAAATTAATTACGATTTTTTTTCGAATCAAACTCAAATCAAATCATGAACGACTAACTTTTTGTGCAGCCCTAAGCACAACAGATTAAATATATAGGATAAATTAAATAGAAAACAAATAGAAGACTTTATCCTCTTCATTAACTAAAAAAAATCTTTTGAGTTCATGTATTTGCATTGCTTGATTCGTTTTAAGATTTATGTAGATTAGATCCACACTAATATTAATGACTTCTTGAATTATAGATTGTGGCCGGATTGACTTCATTTAAAATCAGACAATTGAGATACGTTAACTCAAAATATACTCTTTTAAGTTAATGCAAACGATGCAGACTCAACGCTAAGGCAACATGTATCATATTTCTAATAAGATATTTTCTAATCAATTGAAAGTTCTTCGTAAGTGATACATGTACATTATTTTTTTTGAAAGTTTTAAACTCATTCAGTACAAAGTCAAGCAGATAATTAAATTAATTTATTATTATTTTTTGACTACTTGATTTTATACTAAATGAATTTAGAATTTTCAAATTTCAAACTTTTTATCATTCAGGAAGTAGATGGATTTCAACGGTTTTGATTTGTTATTCGAAGCTAATCCGATAAATTTTAGAGTTGTGCTCACTAACTTCTCTTGGTGAGCACATCACACCTTAGCTTTGCTTAAATGAATTATAACACATTATTTTGTGCAATGTTGTAAATAATGGTATGCGCTCATCGAATGAACGAAATACTGCCAAATAATTAATCAATATATGATTGATTAATTGAAATTTTGTGAACAATTTTACGTTTCATTAAAGTTTTGTACATATAATTATAATTTATTAAAAATAATTAATTTAACTTCTAAAACTTATAAAAAAAAACACTTATTTTAACTTTCAAATAATTGTATTTCAACTTAATTTTATCGTGAATTAGTAAAGTTTTACAAAATTGCTATTTAGAAAGATTCAGATAAAACAAGATAAAGTACAATACATATAGAGTGTGTTTGGATCACTCAAGAATAGAACTATTCTTGGGTTAGCTCCACTATTCTTAAATCTTGGTGATCCAAACACAAATTTGCAAATAGGATTAGCTCAAGAATAGCTCTATTCTACTAATCCAAAGAAATGGTGGGTTAGCAAGAATAGCTCTAGTGGGGTTAGTGATATTAATAAAATATTTGATTCCTCTCAATTAAAGTATGTTTAAATATTAAATTAGTACTAAATATAATATAATATAATATTAGATCAGTATTAAATAAAATATTTGTGTAAATATTAAATATAGTATAACATCAATTTAAAATATAGATTAGTATTAAATAAATATAATATTAAATAAAATATTAGATTAAATATCATATCGTAGTCATTTAAATAATAAATATAATATAATATTAGTTTAAATAATATATTAATATTAAATAAATATAATACCATATTAGATTAGTACTAAATAAAATATTAGATTAAATATAATGTGATATTAATTTAAATATTAAATGTAATACAATATTAGTTTAAATGTTAAATGTAATATAATATTAGTTTAAATATTAAATGTAATACAATATTAGTTTAAATGTGAAATGTAATATAATATTATTTTAAATATTAAATGTAATATAATATTAATTTAAATATTAGATTAATAATTAAATAACTATAATATCAAATTAGATTAATATTAAATAAAATATTAATTTAAATATAATATTAGTTTAAATATTAAATGTAATACAGTATTAGTTTAAATGTTAAATGTAATATAATATTAGGTTGAATATTAAATGTAATATAGTATTAATTTAAATATTCAATTAATAATAAAATCACCATAATATCAAATCAGATTAATATTAAATAAAATATTAATTTAAATATTATATTAGTATTAAATAAATATAATATAATATTTTTTGAATATTAAATGTAATATAATATTACTTTAAATATTAGATTGGTATTAAATTAAATATTAAATTAAAAATAAAATAATATTAGTTTAAATATTAGATTAGTATTAAATTTAATATTAATTTAAAAATAAAATAATATTAGTTTAAATATTAATATAATATAATATTAATTTAAATATTAGATTGAAGTATTATTGAAAAATATGATGCTTTATATATATTTAACAAGTCATTATAAATATAAAAGTGTCACACCCCAAATTAGGTATAACAGCCTGCCACGTATATTTATTAAAATATATACGTAAGGCAGTGGATCTTTTATATGCATTACCAATAACACCATTACATATTAACCACATTCCAATATTTCTTACAAAATTTATCTGACAGAATATAGAAAACTATATTTTAAAAATATCTCCCACATCCTGTCAGTTTCAACATCCCAAATCCCCAATTTCATGTGGTTATGCTGTCAGATGTAATCCAGAACTGACTCTCTGTATTCATATAATAAACCTGAAAATAACCCAAAGGGTGGGGGTGAGAAATAATATAAATATTATCTCCCAGTGCGAATTTGCCACAATCAGGCCACTGGACTTGTAATCAATCCATATCCAGAATTAAATCCTCGCAACTTAATATTAACAATTCAGTTTATATATATTAAATGAATGCATATGCTCAATCACAATAGTCAATCGAATCTCAACTCATAGAATTTCAAATGAAGCTCAACAGAGATATATTTGGCTTAAACTCAGATTATTAGTTCTGGTAACACAAACAGATGATCCACCAACTTGTCACACAGGTGGCCACGCTAAACCCACACCTGCCGGTACTCAGTACCCTCCACTGACCCTCATCTGATGTGCTTAGGCTTATACAGTTAATTAAAGTCTGGTTCATAGTCAGATAATATTTTGTATGCAATAAACTCAGAATCGGTAATTCTCAACACATTAAACAAACCTGTCATTCCGGTCCCAGACTGGATATGACATCAATCAGACGTCTCTTTATAGTCACCCATAGTCACCGTCAGAATCAGAATCAGAATCAGATTTCCCCCTCCCAACCGGTACTGGGATTAGCGAGGACCGTTCACCATATGCACATAAGGATTCCGTAACCAAAGTCTAGTCTATAGCTCCTAGACTTTGCAGAGCTCAACAGATTTCCATAAACATAAACTTGTGGTGACTTGATCATAATTCAGAATAGGAGAATCATACAAACGGTAAACCGTACAAAATGATAGGTCAACAATATCACACAAAATTCAGTTATAATTTGATTGGGATATGCACATGATTCATACATCTCAAATAATGCAGCAAACAATCATTTGACATGACAAAGGAATAACAATTTAATTCTTAAAAATGTAATATCAAACAAGTCCAGTAACCCCGCACCTGATAACGTAGGGTTCAAGGTCAATCGAAGCCAAGTTACCTTTCAGTATGCACATCCGATGAGCCAATTCGATTTGAATTCTCAAGTTCATATTCTACGTCATGGGTCTTACAAAACAAGGAGAGGGTCAACCATCACTGTTTTCCAAGGCCAACTTTCTTCGCCTCATATCTATTTCCTTCTTGTGTCGCCTTCTTTGAAGTTTACACTCAGCAAGAGAGAGAGAGTGATCATACACAGTCAATGATTTAGTTTGTAAGAGCCCAGTCAACGAGAAAGAGGAATTGAAATGTTAAGTCGGGTAGAGAAATACAAAATATTGGAGAGGAATGAGAGTTTCCCATAGGATAAGTGAGAAGAGGCTAGGCGGTACAGGAGAGAAGGTTGAGCGGTACAGGGTGAGAAGTTTCCAGAGAAAAATATAAGAATATAAGGAAATAATAGAATAAAGAAAATGGATAAGAATGGAAAACGTTGGTCCCATGTGTAATAAAAGAACGGTCCATTAGAAATCTTAATCACTTATTTATAATATTGTAATTATTTTATTATGGTTTAATTATTCATTAATGAATCTCAGTATTTTGTACTAAGGTTTCGTTTCTAATTTCTTGTACAAACACTTATATATATGATTGGACAAAAATAATTTCTAAATAATTTGAAACTATGCAATTGACATTATATATTTATTTCGGTCAAATAAATTTTGAATGACACATTTTCTTGTAAATAAAAATAAAATATTTGAAATACCTCACTAATATGTTTAAATAAAATATGATATATTATTGAAAAGTTCCAGATATTCATTTTAATGAGAAATTTTCACATATACATTTTACTATATGTAACAAAAAGTTAGTTGAAAAAATAAAAACAAATAAATCATTATTATATTTCTTCCTCTATTTGCTATTTTTAACATACAATCCAAACAACATTTCTACTAATTCGGAATAGCCAAAGTTAGTGCTACTCTTGAATCCCTTGGGTTAGCACTATTCTCAATCACTAACCCAAAAATCACTATTCTTGAGCTATTCCTTGCACGATCCAAACATACCCTATAGTAAATAAATAGAGTATTTTTGAATAAGAATAACTGACTAGTTGGCTATATATATATATATATATAAAAACAGACGATTAATCATATTGTTTAAACTAAAATGGACGATTAATCAGATAAATCGACCAGTTAGTCAGTTTCATCCACAAATAATATTTCGACAAGTCTATTCGTAACCATTTAGTGACTGCCACCGACTAATCTGCTAGTCAATTAGGTAGACTAAACAACCATTTCTACAACACTTATTTTGCGTAATAAAAGAAGTACATTTTCTATTTTACAGATAATTTTTGAGCATGCACGAGATAATTTTTAAAATCATTAATGAACATTTCCAACGGAATTAATTCCGGCACATTTATTTGCTTAATATTTGTGGCACCTTTTGTTTTTGTTAGATTAGCTTGGTATTTCAAATTTGAGTTAGTAACTCAAAATATTCAATTCAAACGTACTGTAAACAGACAAACAAACAAAAAGGTATGTATGGAAAATAAAATCATTGAAATATTTGATTTGCTTATAAAAACATTTATAAACAACCTACCGGCGCCCGGCGGCAACTTTCCAACTTGAGTCCAATAGAATCATTGAAAATAAGGAATTGGCGTCACCGACGGTACCGTAAAAGTAAAATATGATCTACTAGAATTAGAATTAGTGAATTCAAACCGTTCTTTTAATCTAGCCTGCACGACTATTTAGATATAATATAGGCAGAAAATTTTAATCTGCGCTAAAGAGTTTGATTATGTTTGATTGTGGAGTAAGAGGTGGAGTAAACCTCTTACTGCACGTTTAAGGAGTCAAACGAGAAGTAATATAGACGGTTTAAGATGAAATAAGATTTGAGCTAAACCGGAGTAACTTACATTATCTAGAGAGGTGGTTTAACTTACTTCACCAAACACAATTAACTTACTTTAATTTAACTTGAAATAAGAAATTTTATCCGATTTAACTTTACTTCACAATCAAACATGACCTTTTATATTCAGTTGTTTTAATTTGTCAATTCCATCCCGACTTTACTCAGTTCGAAAGTAGTCTCTCCATAAGTCATGATAATTAATTTAAAGCTTAATTTGAACAGCTGGTGGTTGTCTCATTGTCTGTACTCTGCATGAACGATCGAGATGCAATCTCCATTCTACGAGGAGGAAAGCATTTATTACTACATTAAGTGGATTCTGAACAGCAGAATTGGGACTTGGAGAGGGATGTGGCGGCGGCGCCAGTTAGGTCACGCCTCGCCTTCAAAACCAAAACCAAAACCAAAACCAAAACAAAAGATCGCTCTACAAAAACAAAAACAAAAACAAAAACGTAATATAATGAGAAATGTTATGGATCGCCCATTAGGCGCCGGTTCAATGGTTCGTAGTACTTACCACACGTTCATTGACTGACACTTGTGCGTACAAAGTATTAATTGTTTTTTTTTTTTAATAGTGGATGCATGTCTAATTTGATACTTTGCCAAGTGTGCCAAGTGTACCTTATCCCTCTTTGTCTTATTAATAATCTCTTGGAGATTCGAAAGTTAATGATAAAAAATCTTTAAAATAATATTTTCGTGGCTTCGTTAAAATTGGATGTCATGCACACCACTGCAAGCAACAATTATATTTTTAAGCTGCTGCTGCTGCTGTTGGTTTTTTTCAAAGATTTCAGCTTGGATTTGATGTTCATTGGATCTAAAGTGGTTTCAATAGATTGGCTCACCATCAGATCTATTTTAAAATTCGTGCACACAAATTTTAAAGCATATGTAAAAGTGTGAGCACGAATTCTAAAGCATATGTAAAAGTGCGAGCACGAATTCTAAAGCAAATCCGATGATGAGCGAACCCATTGAAACCACTTTGGATTCAATGGACATCGGACCCAAACTGAATTCCTTTTCAAAATGCTCAACATAAACATAGTCCTTGATTATGAAATTTGGATTGGACAAGTCAGTGCCCAAATTTCATATTTATCACGATCAACAATTTAGTGCTACGTTCAACGTTCATAATGAAATTGAATTCAAAATTTATATATATATATATATATATATATTTCGTTGTTTAAGATTAATTATTTGTTATTATTTTTGAATTGTAAATGGTCCAATTCTCTAATCAAGGTTTACGATGTTCATAAATCGCAATTTATAAATAATTAACAAATTGTGATGCCAAAAATAAAAAATGTCTAGTAGTGGAATTCTTGTCACACGGCCACGGGGCCAGCTCTTTTTTGTAGCACACAGATACTCCAAAAAGGAGTCCCAGTTGACTGTTGTCTCGTAGCTCAGATTGTCTCAACTCTATTTCTCATTTACAAATTATATTATATTCATCATAACAGTAGAGCATGTTATGTTAATGTTATACATAAAATTCAAAAGGGTTACTACTCCATGTGGCAGTTACTAAGAGTCATTCAGTATGGCAAATCACTAACATTCTTAAAAAAAAAAAAATGTTCGGACACACGATTACAGGACTCACAAATAATTTGTGAATTATTTGGATTTGAGCATTAAATGAGAAAAATAACACTTGGTTCAGTAATTGTTTAATATATTATAAAACAAAACAAAACAATATTGGGAGAGGCTCAATCTTATTCCTATATTATATCTCTATCTCAATGTCCATTTACAACCACTTACATAACCTCTATTTATAGGATAGAAAGAGCAAATAAAAAGCCATACAATTAACATGAGAGTTAATAGAAAAATTAAATCCAATAGAAAGTGGGGGAGGTGGAGAAGGTGAAATGTCTATCATAATTATTTCATAACACTCCCCCTTAGATATTTTACCTTATATTATACACTATTAATATTGTACTGCAGGACAAATATTAATTTGGTACTACAGAACCAATTTGAATTAACTGATACTTCCGGATCAGTTATGCTACCTCATTAAAAACCTTACTAAGAAAACCCAGTGGGATAAAACTTAGTGAAGGGAAAAAGAGTGCAGCGTGTATAATACTCCCCCTCATTTTAATGTATATCTTTTAAGCGACGGATGCCGATCTTCTGTGAAAGTTGCTCAAAAACTTTTCTTGGCAATGATTTTGTGAATAGGTCTGCCAAATTGTCGCTTGATCTGATTTGACAAACATCTATCAAGCCATCCTTTTGTAGATCATGAGTTGAGAAGAATTTTGGCGAGATGTGCTTGGTTCTGTCACCTTTAATATATCCTTCTTTAATTTGAGCAATGCATGCTGCATTATCTTCATATAGAACTGTCGGGCTTCCTTTGATTGACTCGAGCCCGCATTCCTCCTGGATGTGTTGGATCATTGATCTTAACCAGACACATTCTCGACCAGCATCGTATAGAGCAATTAATTCGGCATGATTTGATGATGTTGCTGTTAGTGTCTGTTTTGTCGATCGCCATGAAATTGCAGTACCGCCATATGTAAACACATATCCGGATTGTGATCGGGCTTTATGCGGATCTGATAAATATCCTGCATCTGCATACCCAACTAATTTGGACTTTGTATCCTTTTGATAAAATAGTCCCATATCACGTGTCCCGCAAAGGTAACGAAATACATGTTTAATTCCGTTCCAATGTCGGCGTGTTGGATCAGAACTATATCTTGCGAGGACATTTACAGAAAAAGCAATATCAGGTCTCGTATTATTAGCAAGATACATCAAAGCCCCAATTGCACTTAAGTATGGTACTTCTGGACCAAGAACTTTTTCATTCTTTTCTCGGGGACGGTAAGGATCCTTTTTTTATATCAAGTGATCGAACAACCATTGGTGTACTCAGAGGATGAGCTTTGTCCATATTAAAACGTTTCAACATCTTCTGGATATAATTTGATTGATGGACAAAAATACCATTATACAAATGCTCGATCTGCAGGCCGAGACATAATTTTGTTATACCAAGATCTTTCATTTCAAATTCTTTCTTTAATAATTTTGCAGTCTTTTCGATCTCTTCAGGAGACCCAATGATATTTAAATCATCAACATATACTGCAATAATTGTAAAATCTGAATTTGATCTTTTAATAAAAACACATGGACTAATTACATCAGATTTATATCCTTCTTTTAAGAGATATTCACTGAGTCGATTATACCACATCCGACCCGACTGTTTTAGTCCATATAAAGATCTTTTTAACTTTATAGAATACATTTCTCGAGGTTTTGATTTTAATGCTTCAGGCATTTTTAATCCTTCAGGGATTTTCATATATATATCATTATCAAGTGATCCATACAAATAAGCTGTGACTACATCCATGAGGCGCATTTGAAGGTTTTCAGTGATTGTGAGACTGATTAAAAATCTAAGAGTTATTGCATCCACTACAGGTGAATATGTTTCTTCATAATCAACCCCTGGTATTTGTGTAAAACCTTGTGCCACAAGCCTTGCTTTATATCGCACAATTTCATTTTTCTCATTCCTTTTTATTGCAAATACCCACTTGTAACCTACAGGGTTAACATCTTTGGGGGTTAAGACTACAGGTCCAAAAACATTGCGCTTTTCAAGTGAATCTAATTCAGCCTTCAGGGCATCTTTCCATTTTGGCCAATCATTTCTGTGCATACACTCTTCAGGAGTTTTTGGCACATAATCTTCCTCATTTAGCACATCAATTGCTATAGCATATGCAAAAATTTCATCAACACGTGTTTCATTTCGGTTCCATATTGTACCATTATGTACATAGTTTATTGAGATCTCATAATCACTAGGTTCCTGAGTTTCTTCTGGAACTTCATCCACCTCTTCTGGGGTTTTATCAATCTCTTCTGGGATTTTATCAATCTCTTCTGGGATTTTATCAGTAACTTCTTCTAGAGTTACACCAACTGCTTTATTTTGCTCTTTCTTTTTTTTCGTGGATTTTTATCTTTGGAACCAGTTGGTCTTCCACGTTTTCTCCATATAGTAACTTCTGCTGGGATTACATCAATTCGAGCAGTTGCATTTAAAGCTGGTACATGTGATTTAGTCACTCTTTTTGTATCTGTAAATGCATCTCGTAACTCATTTGCTATTCTTTGCAAATGTATAATCTTTTGAACTTCTGATTCACATTGACCACTTCGGGGATCAAGATAAGATATTGATGGTGCATTCTAAGTTCCTTCTTGTTTTACCAGCTTTTATTTTTCTCCTCTTAAGATTGGAAATATTGTCTCATCAAATTGACAGTCAACAAAATGTGCTGTAAAAACATCTCCAGTTATTGGTTCTAAATATTTAATAATTGATGGAGAGTTAAAACCAGCATAAATTCTCAGTCTTCTTTGTGGTCCCATTTTTGTACGTTGTGGTGGAGAAATTGGAACATGCACAACACAACCAAAAATTTTAAGACGAGACAAGTCTGGTTCTCTTCCAGAGACCAATTGTAATGGAGAAAATTTATGATATGCAATTGGTCTTAATCTAATAAGTGCAGCAGCATGTAAAATGGCATGTCCCCATGCAAAAGATGGTATATTATATTTCATAAGTAATGGTCTAGCAATCAGTTGCAATCTTTTAATTAATGATTCAGCTAAACCATTCTGTGTATGTACATGAGCCACTGGATGTTCTACCTTACTCCCAATTGACACACAATAATCATTAAATGATTGGGATGTAAATTATCCTGCATTATCAAGCTGGATTCTTTTAATTTGATAATCCGAAAAATTTGCTCTCAATTGGATTATTTGTGCTAATAGCCTAGCAAATGCAACATTTCTTGTGGCTAATAGGCAAACATGTGACCATCGAGTAGATGCATCAATTAAAATCATAAAATATCTAAATGATTCACATGAAGGAGAAATAGGCCCACAAATATCTCCTTAAATTCTTTCTAAAAATGTAGGAGATTCATTTTCAATTTTATTTTTAGATGGCCTAATTATCAGTTTTCCAAGAGAACATGCTGCACATGATAAATCTTTTGATAATATTATTTTCAGGTCCTTTAGGAGATGCCAATTTGCACTTTCAATTATTTTTCTCATCATAATGTTACCTAGATGACCTAATCTGTCATGCCACAGAGTAAACATCTTTGTGTCAAGTAACTTCTGGTTACTTACCATATTTGATTCTATTGAGTTTATGTTTGTACAATATAATCCAGATGATAAAGCTTCCAGCTTTTCCAATATGATCTTCTGGCCATATTCAATAGTTGTAATTTGGAGATACTCAACATTATTTTCAGTCATGGTTTCAAGATGATAACCATTACGTCGAATATCTTTAAAGCTTAGTAAATTTCTTCTGGATTTATAATAAATAATGAAAATATAAATAAAATATAAATAAAAGAATATGTAAATTGCATGAATAAATAAATAAATAAAGTTAAATATAACTTCAGGTTATAATAAGATATTTATTTAATAACTTTTGGTTATTAAATTACTTGATTGTGCAATTATAGAATTTAATTTGAAATAACTTCAGGTTATATTTTCATCTAATGATCTATAATAACTTCTGGTTATTATATTGATTTTATTTGAGAATTTATAATAAAACTTCAGGTTTTTAATTGAGAATAATTTCAGGCTATTATTCATCCAGTGACCTATAATAACTGCTGGTTATTATATTATTTTTATACTAAAATTTCTAATAGAACTTCAGGTTCTAAACAAAAATAGTTCCTGGCCAAAACAAATAGTTCATGGCAGAAACATAAAATGTTGAAAAACAATATATTCGGTCAAGGCCGAAACAGATGCACAAAAATATTTCTAACAATAACTTCAAGTTATTATTTTATCTGGGTAATACGAACTTCGAGTTCTTGAGATATGAGTTATACAATCAAAATGATACAAAAAATGCTACTATTATTAACTAATTTAATTAAATATGCATTTGTGCTTGATAAATAAAAATAAAAATAAAAATGATTGAAGAAAAAGAATCTTAATAACTTCATGTTATTAAGAGAATTAATAACTTCAGGTTACTAAGAGAATTAAGTTTTGGAGATATTTTATTTATTTGATAACTTCCGGTTATCATAAATATCAATAACTTCTAGTTGTTAGGTAAAATAAAAACATTCAGTGACATACAATAACTTTCAGTTATTATATTTATATGAGAATTTCTGGTTCATATAAGAACTTCTGGTTCTTTATATATATATATATAAAAGCTTTTGACTAAGAACTTCAGGTTCTCTTGTATAAAAAAAAATATGATTAAGAACTTCAGGTTCTTTTAGAAAAAGCTTCTAGCTATAGTATGTACAAAAGCTTCTGGTTATTATCATGTACTAGCTTTATTATTCTCTTCAGGGAATGAAAATATTACTCTCATTCAAATAAGAAAATTTCATCTAAGAAATAAAAATTATTACTAACAGTAAAGTTATGAAATGTAATCTAAAGAGTACCTTCTTTTTGAGAAAATCACGTCGCAACTTGACTAGAGCAAACTCGTGCTGATAACGTATTATAAAACAAAACAAAACAATATTGGGAGAGGCTCAATCTTATTCCTATATTATATCTCTATCTCAATGTCCATTTACAACCACTTACATAACCTCTATTTATAGGATAGAAAGAGCAAATAAAAAGCCATACAATTAACATGAGAGTTAATAGAAAAATTAAATCCAATAGAAAGTGGGGGAGGTGGAGAAGGTGAAATGTCTATCATAATTATTTCATAACATAATACAAATTATTTGCATATATGACGGATTTTACATATTATTTGCATTTTTTTTTTCAAAATGATGTTTCTCTCTGGATTTTTTTTTTTTTTTGTAATTTTCAAATTTCTCTTATAGCGTGATCGAGATTTTGAAGTTAAGAGACTAATAAATGCTTGATTTGTCTAGGTACATACGTATTGTGAGATTTTTTTTGTCTTTCCTTGATTTATGTGAGATTTCATCACGCCGTCTCAATTTTTTTTCACTCAATTAAATTACGAAGTTTATTGCTTATTTGAATAGAGCTAAAGTTGTAGAAAGAACTAAATTCATAAAAAATAAAATAAAAAACATGTAAAGCTAACTGAAACAAACTACTCTTCAAATGAGGTCAAATTTTGGAGCGAATAAGCGTATTCGAGATTTTTTTTTTTTTAAAAAACACGAGTGATTTGATGAATTTGAACTTTTAATTATAATAATAAGATTTTTGAAAAATACTATTATTGCATTTGCATTAACTTTCAGTCTCTTGTATAAATAGATAAATTAATGTTCATGATTTATCTAATTATATGTACAATTCTTATATAATTCAAGAAATTTATGATTTTTTACTATTTCTATATATTATTAATTATTTAATTTTAGATGTGAATATTCTGAATTATTGTCGAATTCTAAGTTTTTTTTTTTCTAAAGGAGGGTCCTTTATTTGTGATTTGGGAAATAAATATGCTATTATTCCAAAGAATAACAGGTACCTGTTATTCCGATATGAACCGTTGATTTCCACTGAGATTCCCGCATAAAAATATTTATTCGTTGAGATTGGCACGTGAGTTGATGATTTATTTGGTGTGATTCGGCACGTGAGTTGAGATGGAATGTTCATCTCCAGAGAATCCCAAAACCTGTACTTTCATCGGTACTCTCCAGTACAGATACCATAGTGTATCTCTTTTTAATTTTTATCAACCCAGCGTGACAGCGTCCCAGCCCCAGCGCCTCTGCGGCTGTAACTTTCCCCAATTATTATCCCCAGCACCGCAAAAGCCGAAATTTGCCATTTTGGAATTTGGAGGGTAGATAAAGGGTGCTCAATCAATTCCTCTTGCCAAGGCCCAAGGCCAAGGGTAAGGAAAGCATCCCAAATTTATCCCCACCTAATTTCATTTTTATTCTTTTTATTTTTTCTTCTTCCTTTCTCATGTTTTTCTTCTCACAGGTTTTTTTAAGGTAACAGTACCTTCTACCTACCCATTTCTCGTCTTTCGTAGTTTTAAGTTTCCCATCAAAATAAGTTTGCATATGATTACATAACAAAACCATATTCGCGATTTTTTTTTTCCATATCTAGTGAATCTTTCCTTCTGCAGCTCTTTAGATATTCTAGTTCCTCTCTTATCCAATTTTGCCCCTCTGATTTTTGTCATATATTCAACCTCAGCCGCCGTTTTTTTTTCCTGTCCAATTTTCTTTGTGTGAAATTTGAAGTTAATAATTCGTCATGCCTCCCAAATCTTCTCTCCAATGCAACGCTTCCGTGTCTCTACAATCGTTAGAAAAGAAACGTACTTGGTTCTTACCGATTCCAAACCCCGACCTCTCAATTCACCACGACAATTCCTCAACATGGAATTTCCAAGACGCCTTTTTTCCCCCTACTGGTCTCTTTTTTGCGAGTGTAAGTCAAATTGGATGCCAAACAATCGAAGCTTCACCGGGCACCACGTTATTGGGAGAAACAAGCCGAATGGAGCAAGCAAAACAAAAGAAGAGTAATAAAAAGGGAAGAATGAAGCTGAGAATCAAAGTTGGTAACCCCCATTTGAGGAGGCTGATTAGTGGGGCTGTAGCTGGGGCCCTGTCGAGGACAGCCGTTGCCCCACTGGAGACAATTCGAACTCATTTAATGGTGGGAAGCAATGGAAACTCTACGACGGAGGTGTTCCAGTCTATCATGAGCACTGAGGGGTGGAAGGGGCTGTTCAGGGGTAATTTTGTCAATGTCATACGAGTTGCTCCTAGCAAAGCTATAGAGGTTTGGTTTGGTTTATTTATTTTTTTGGTTAATCAGACCCAATTTTTCTCAAGTAGCATTTGTCACATTATTGTGACAATCTAGTGATATTGTCGGTTACATATTGGTAACTTTGCAGTGAGTGCTTGTACATTGCAAACACAAAGTGAACCAATAATAAGATGAGCAAATTTATTCATTTTCAGTTTGATCCATTCTTGGTTTTGGGTGTAGTTTGCCATTGAAATTCAATTGAAGGAACATCTGAGTTGATTATTGTCTTCTGTCTTGTTCAACGTGCATGCAGTTATTTGCGTTTGACACGGCAAACAAATTCTTGACACCAGAGAAAGGAGAAGCACCTAAGTTACCGGTCCCGCCTTCCCTTGTGGCTGGTGCATTGGCAGGCGTCAGTTCAACTCTATGCACTTATCCTTTGGAGCTGATCAAGACCCGGCTAACTATTCAGGTCTGTCCATGAGAGTTTGTCTGATTTCAAACATTCCATTTTTCAGTTTTTTGCATCTGGCGATATATGTGTTAACTGAATTTGGGGTCTTTCCAGATTCCTTTGTTTAATTTCTTTTGAGGTGGGTGTGGGGTTTAGTTGGCCATTGGTTCAAATCTGATTCTGGGTCAGTAGATTTGTATGTTTTCTGGTTTGAGTGGGTTGCATAGGTGGGTTTTTAAGGTCGGATTTTGCTGCTTCTCAGTATGCAGCTTGTTAATGCCTATTTTTTCTGATAAAAGAAAGCCAAGAAATAGCCAGTTGGTGCTGAACTATTCTTCTTGCTTTTCTTAACATTAGTTTTGTTGTATTTTATTGTGCAGAGAGAGGTTTATCGGAATTTCTTGCATGCATTTGTCAAGATAGTGCAGGAAGAAGGCCCCTCGGAGCTATACAGAGGCCTCACACCAAGTTTAATCGGTGTAATCCCATATGCAGCTACAAATTACTTTGCATATGACACTCTCAAAAAGCTTTACCGTAAGACCTTCAAAAAACAAGAAATTAGTAACGTTGCAACTCTTCTTATTGGATCAGCTGCAGGAGCAATTTCTAGTACTGCAACTTTTCCTCTCGAGGTGGCACGGAAGCACATGCAGGTAGGCTACGCATTCTCATACAGATGAAATTTAATTTTAATTTTGTGAAAAAGTGGTATTTTTATATCCACCTTTTCATTAAAACGAAACTATCACAGAATTACACAATGTGAATTATTACAACCAGAGTCAAATGGACCTCACCTGATCCTTGAAGCTGAAATCAAAACCCTACAAAACTCAATTCTTCTCCACATCCCAGCATGGAGAAAAAAATAACATCATTGACTTAACTGCTGCATTATATACTGGTCCATTATATGCCAATCTTGACACTTCTAACTTGTTTACTCACAATTTGGACCAGTACTAGATAAAAGATAAAACAAGCCATCATTCGCTAATGTACCAGCCTATTAGTTAATATATCCTTCTCAAGCTAGGAAAGCAACAGAAAAAGAAATGTAAATTGATAAGAGGGGCCACACTGCTACAATACCACTGGCTAAGCTTGCCCTTTGATAGGCTGTCTGCATTCCACCCAGTCTCTACCCATATCTGGTTCTGTACCAGTATCAGCTGCACCTTCAAGCTGAACAGTATATCTTCCACATGTGCAAGCATCAAAGCATGTACTTACCGCATCCAAGAAACTCCTCTAGAAATTCAGAATTGATGCGAGAAATAACCAAAGCTGCGAAGGATTTGCTAGATTTAGGTGTGCTGTTACCAAAACACACCCTATTTTGTTCTATGCATACACACCATAAAGTAGCATTGAATATGGTCTCATAACATTTTCTGTTGATAGCTCTGAAACCTAGTATGGTTTGCCAGATGTCATGAACAGTAAAAAAAGGCATGCTACATTGGTTATATGGAGAGAGCCCATTGCCATCACTTCTTCATATGAGCATTTCACAATAAAATGATCGATATTTCAGCTTTACCACAAAATACACATTTTTTAGATCCAATCCATATCTTTTTTTGAGTAAAACATCTTTGGTAATGATCATTCCTTCAAAACAATCCAACAAAAAGCTTTATCTTACGAGGAATATTTGTTTTCCAAACACTTTAATATTTTTACCACTAACCCTAAAATTGAGAATATCATATAGAAACTTCACTGTAAAGATGCCATTGGCATTCCATCTCCACAGTAAAACATCATGGTTAACCTTTAAAGAATTAATCTCAGATATCGTTGTTTTCGACTTAGCATATTCTTGGGCTAAATGCCCAGTTACTCTTTTTTAAAACTGTAATATAATCTCAGACCCTTCTAATTTAGAAGAGACTCACTTTAAATTTTTTACGACTAACCCTAAAATTGAGAATATCATAGAGAGACTTCACTGTAAAGATGCCATTAGCATTCCATCTCCACAGTAAAACATCATGGTTAACATTTAAAGAATTAATCTCAGATATTGTTGTTTTTGATTTAGCATTTTCTTGGCTAAACGCCCAGTTACATTTTTTTAAAACTGTAATATAATCCCAGACCCTTCTAATTTAGAAGAGACTGGTAAATTGATCATAACAAAATAAATAACAGGATGGAAAGGGTGGGCATAATTCCACCTCATCTATATTGCCAAAAAAAAATCTGTGCTTTGACCATTTCTAATCTGGACTCCGCAACCCAGATCTACAATAATCTTGTTCCCTTTTTTACCATTTTCTAGAAATGTGAAAGGCTTTTAGACCTATGATTATATCTTCTGGATGTAATAGTTTTCCACCAGCTATTGTATGCGGGATCCTTAAATTTGAACCATTGCCTTCCTAAGTAATGCTTTGTTCGTTTCTTCTAAATTTAATGCTCTGATCCCTTTTGTTCTGGTCCTTTCTCTGCCAATAGATCGATGCCGCTTAGTTGCTTGAATGCCCGATTCACCACCAGATCTGATCTGTTAGGATCAGTTTGCAGCTTGACTGCCAGATCTACCACCAGTGATGCTTAGGAAGTGGAATATAAACACTCCCTTGCACGATACCCTCCTTTCTTTCACGTGAAGCAAATAACTAGATTTACACATAGGGTTTATATATGAAGACTGTTCTTAGATACGTTGAACAGTTTAGCAGACTCAGAGCATGTGCTGCGGATCTAGCATCCTGTTTCATATCAATTCGGTCAACCCCTTGACTAGGGTTCAATTCAAGAGTGAATTAATTTGTCTCCACCATTGGTGGGACCTCACTTGTGATTCACTTTGCTATAGCTATGCAGGACCATCCTCAGTAAGCTCTTGCACCACCTCCATGAGCTTTTGAGCAATAGAACCTCACCAAAAACAATGAAGCATGCTAAACTAATGCACAATAGGCTATATCTAAACTACAACTAACTATTGATTGTTTTTTTCTGGTTTTTTCTTCTCAATTTTGGCTCACAAAACAATAAGTTTAATTTATTTTGTAAAACTGTGAAAGATACAAAATGTTTGTCATAACCTGGGAAGATTGCTTGTACACCTTCAGTTTATATTTTTGTTTAGTGCATCTGTTTGGTTTATATATTCTCAAAATCAAACTAAATACTGAAAATAAAAAAATGAATATTCTATAATTATGTCAACCCTTGTAGGTAGGTGCAGTTGGAGGGAGACAAGTTTACAAGAACATGCTTCATGCACTTCTGAGTATTCTGGAAAAAGAAGGCATTGAGGGACTATACAAGGGATTGGGGCCGAGTTGCATGAAGCTGGTACCGGCTGCTGGTATCTCATTTATGTGCTACGAGGCATGCAAGAAGATTTTGGTTGATGAAGAGCAGAAATAGAGTGTTGCTGTGAGATGAGGATCTTATTTTCTAGAAATTTAGTTGTTTCAGTTTTTTTTGGCATGACGTAGTTTCTTTCATTTATTAACAAATGCGTTTGTCTCGGATTACCATCGTGAGCTATCAATTTTGGACGATTGCGAATATTCATAAAGTTAAACATTAATTTTAATTTGCTGTGCGACCATCCATCTAGACATCTAGTTGTTGTTCCTGCAATTTTATTTTAAATAATGGGGCTCATTAAAATTCTTCATATAATTATGGGATTAGAATGAGAGATTTATATTGAGTGACAGGTACTGGACAGGCTTGGTACGAGTTCACTCTAAGTCTTTGTTAAAAAGAACGTGTTCTTAGTTGAAGGATCAAAATCTGCTGTTATTTTCGTGTATAAACAGTATTTATGCTCTCTATTTTTCTAAATCCAGTCATTGAATTGTTTTGAGATGCGAGCACAGAAAAGTTTTGAAAAAAAGTTACTTTGAGATTTGTTGAATGTGCATGCTTCAGGCGTGGTTGTTAAATGCAGTAAAACTAATAAGCCTTGCTGCCCAATGAAAACGAAAAAAGCTGAAGCGTATTAAACTTAGTTGGCTGACCTTAAAACATTCCGCATAAACTGAACATACATTGTACAAGCTTGTACACATTTTTATTATAAAATAAACTCAGCTCATGCCCATTTTAAAAGTGTTCAGAGAACAAATAATATGTAGCTCATGCTTGAATCCTAACCTGCTATAAGTCACAACATAGACAAAATTTCATTTCAGTACTGGAAAAAGTAAATTACACTAGATTTTCACATTACTAGCCAATATCCCAACAATGAGACAGCGCATCCCTAGAGCTCAATTCTGGAAACACTGAACTCACCAGTATGCAAAACTGAAATCACACATAGAGCCCCCTGAACAGAGTAACAATTATAGTAACAAAATTCCCGTTTTAACCCAGAACCTCAGAGGCAGCTTCCCTCTCTTGTGCACTCTTGGCCATCAGTTCATCAAAATTCTCAGTTTTACCAAGTGTAATCTCTATCTGGTCAATTATGGACAAAAAAGGGAACAAAATTAGTCACAGACTACAATGTGAATAGTAATGAACAATCCAGAGAGATGCGTGTAGTATCTAACCTTTGCCTTCTGAATAGGTCGAGGCACTCTTTCATCTTTGATTTCAACAGTTGATGTCATTATCTCTGTAAGAACATACAAATAGAGGTCCCAAAATCAAAGTTTGAATTTTTTACATAATTATGAAATGTCTAAAGAACAAAGCTTACTTCTTTCAATTGCAAAGCCATTATTCTTCAGAATCTCTGCCACTGATACCACAGTTGCAATGGCTGACGAAAAGTGATACAAAACAAATGTTACGTTGTTAGTAAGTCAGCTATTTAAGCCCTTGGTAACAGTATACCTCACTGAGGCTTAAAGAGAAAAATATATATATATATATATATACATACCCATGCCAAGTGCAGAAAGCTCGACTTCAGCATACTGTAGCATATATCTCTGCAATACAAATTGAGAAAAAACCCAGCAATTAAAAACAATGGAAAACATAATTCATGTAACTGAAATTATCTATATTTATGAAATTAAAAAAAAAAAAAATCTTATAAAGAGTTTTGTTTATTTATGAAACTGAAATTAGAGAGATTGAAAAACCTTAGCGAGGTTGACGTAGAAGAAGAGAGGCTTCTTGGTATTAGAGACCTGAATCCGATTTTTCTTTTGCGATTCAGCCATGGTCATCTTGTTAACCCCCTCCGTGATCGCCTCCATTGTTAGCTAGCTTTGCTCGGGGACTCGTTGGAGAATGGATAAACCCTAACCCTAGTAAGTAGTAACCGCCAAAAAATAAATCAGGATTCAGCTGGCGAGAACGAGAAGAAGAGAAAACTGAAAAGAAAAACCCCAATGCTCGGTTATGTTATACAATTGGGCCGGGTCGAATAATATAAAATCCGACCTGTTTTGTAGCATTACTGGTTTAGTGGTTTTCAGATAGAGGAGGAGGCTGTCAAAATAGAATAGAAATAGCATGGCAATCTAGTCTGATCAGAGGTTTAGATTGGGCCGTCAAATAATAATCAGGGTTCATGTCAAGTTTATGCTTTGGGCTGTAAATGTCATGTTGGGCCATGTCATTTTAGGTTTAAGTCACTTCTGTTCTGGTTTGTGTGTCAATACTCAATTCTGGTATTGGCCGTTATGGTTCGGATTTATATCTACTTCAGTCTTCAGCTACATGATTTATGAGATATAAGAGTTCCATTAATTAGGTTCAAATTTGGCCAGTTGGAGAAATTTGTGTTCGGTTTTGTGTTGGATTTGATTTGATTTGATTGGGATAGAGGTCTACTTAGTATCTGGAGACTAAGACAGCTGAGCCTTTTGAGTTCAATTTTGAATGATACATAATTTTATAATTATTTTAAATATTAAGTAATTTTTTATATATATTTGTAGAACAATTGTGGGTGAGACATAACTTTATTTTTTTTTTGAATCTCAAGTATAATTTTATAAATTATTTGAAAAAATTATATAAAAATAGAAGCATATTTTTTTTTAAAAAAAAATTGAGCTACAAAGTGACAAGTATGATATGAAGTATCCCACCCTGACACCACCATATATATATTCAGGTTAAGATTTTTCTTAGACTGGAGACTATTTCAAATCAATTAAATTACTACCTAATCCATATTTGAAACATTTAGATACTCTCCGTCCAGATCCCTTGTTAATAGAAAAATCTCAATATTTAAAAAACATATTTTGATGCTCTCTGTCCAAATCTGATTTTAACAAAAAATCTCAATATTAATGACTGATGCGTAATTTTTACTTAGATATTTTTGTAATAAGTACTATAGTTCACAATAGCTTGATGCTCATTCAAATAATGTGCTTCCTCTTCTAGATGGAGAGATATCAAACATGAGAAATCAATTTGATAAAAAACTCTTTCTAAATGCTGAAGAGCAAAGACGCTTGATTGATGAATTTGCAAGATTTCAGTTCGGTTTTTAATCGGTTGATATATTTAATTATTTAATTGGTTGGTTTGTTTTTAATATACGACTTCGTTTGTTGCCATGATAAAAGAACAAAATTGGAAGATCACCATAAATCATTTGTCGCCATGAATTTGATTAATTAATTGTATGATTTAAAATGGATAAATTTAGCATGTGAAAGACTGGCAATGTCGCTTGAGATGTAATTTAATATACGACTTTGATCAATTACATTCAATTTTGAGATTTTTTTTTAATCTTAATTAAAAATACATCATGATTTTTCATGACAATGACAACTATTGTCAAAGATCCAACTCTTATTTTTTTTATTGTAAAATTTGTTTGTAACTTTCTGACCTTCAAAGAAAAAAAATCACTAAATTAATTCCTCTAATGCCAATTTAGTGTAATGAAGTATTTAATAAATTGGTATTCATATGCATATATTAATAATTAATTGTTCGGAATAAAATCATTCCAAAACTTGTTCACCTGTAAGATGTCATCACATGTATGAACTTTGTATAAAATATCCAGGAAATTTAGATAAAGCTTCCATTTTTTTTGAGTTATTTGTTCAAGATACTTAACAATACTCTATTTTTTTATTATTATTTTTTTTTTGACAAAAGAGTTGGGAACCAATCCCTCAACATTCTAATATTAAAAAAAAAAAAAAAAAAAATCCTCCAATCATATTTTAAACTTGAGATTTTCATTTTCTACATAAAATTAAAATGTTATTTTCTGCCACTAAATTAAAGACATGTTTTCTATCAATAATATCATTGAATAGGTAAAAAGAATAATTCTTCTTTATCATATATATATAATGCCAACCAGACAACCAGTTACCAGTTACCAGTTGGGTACCTCATTTATCTATTGAAGTACTAATCGACTGGTAATTATAAATAAGTAGCACTGTAGCAGTAAAGTATCTCCTAACTAATTGGCTATTAACAGGTTGTGGTTGTTGCATCTCTGTGTGAACTGTGTACTGATAAGTGATATCTACCGCGTCATTGCCAGCTCAATTCCATCTCTCTCTCACTATAAATTAATTATAAATGAGCTGGAAACTTAATTAGATTCCCACACTTATTATCATTGGCTTCTCCTGCAGACGTCCACTCAAAATTGAAAAAGTCAATTCTCTAACACCATGTTTGATTTGATTGTTGTCTAAATAGTAAAATAAGGAGTTTAGTCTTCGGCATTCCATCAAACGAATATTAATTGAGTCAGACTAAGATGATATAAGTCGATCTTTAGGCCAATCTAAATTAAACCATTTTATATGGTGGTTTAATTTTATTACATGTCGTGCCCTAACTCAAATGATTATAATAATATATTATTAGTATATAATTAATATCTTATATTGTTAATATATTAAATAATTATTATAATAATATATTATAGTTATTATTAATATATTCATATTATGAGGGGGAATCCGATTATCACAATTTTGAGTTACCACAACTATTTTTTATATTTTCAAATTTCAATTCGTCGATCTAAACTGTTCAACATGATCTCCACAATAAAATGTGCTTCTAGATCAAATTTTACATTTTTTTTTGAATTTTTTTATTATTTATTAAAATAGGTACAAAATTGAATAGTCTGAATTTGACTAGTTTTTGTAAAATACTTATTAAGGTCTTAAGATGGGATATCTTTACTGTATTTTGTGTGACCGACGTGTCCGGTGCCTATTCAGGGGTGATGTGGGGGCAGTATTATTTGAGCTTTGAGATTCTCGCAGAACGTACGTATTGGAACGGTTGAGGTTTTTCAAAAATTAAGTCACGCAAAATATGAGATATCTCAGAGGATGGGAATTCAAAATTATGTACGAGGTTTGATAATAATTCTTAATTAATTTATGAATTTATCTCTGAACGTCTTGTATAAATCTTTGATATATGTATCTTAATTAAAGTGTATATTTAATTGTGTGTTGTATTGATACACACTAGCTAACTGCGCGCTGCTGATGCATATTTATGTATTTTAGTTAAAATAAAATAAAATTATTGACTGTTGTCACTCATGCAGATTAAAATGACAATTTTGAATTTTGTCATCCTCTTCTTCTTTCATAGGAGAATTAAATAAAAAAAATAATTGTGACTCCAGTTTAGATATATATATATATATATATATATATATATAAGGATGTCTAGTCATCCTCTGACCTGACCTGACCAATTAATTAATATTGTGTTTGGCTCTTACGTACCAAATCTAGAATCATAAAAAACAAATAAATTAAAGCCAAACTAATTAAGATGCACAGGCACAGGCACAGGCACAGGCACAGGCACAGGCACAGGCATGCATTGCAGGGTGGGTAGTCACTCACATGGCCGCTCCCAATTCCCAATTCCCATCGGTTAATTAAGCGAATAAAGACGATCGATTTCAATTTGATTCATTCCGCTGCTCATTCTAATTCTAATATATATATATTACATATATATAGTTGGTGCATTGAATGAAGCCAAAACTACTTTGTTAAAATCTTTATCCAGTTTCAATTTCCTATTTTCCTCTGGATAATTCAATGGAAGGTTTAATTTATTTCTCAACAAAATATATATATATATATATATATGTATAGATAGACAGGCTAATACGTTTTCGGCAGCACTTCGGCCGAAGTGCTGCCACCCCATTTTCGATTTTTCAAAATCCAAATGGTCGATCCGAACCGTTCATCTTGTTCTCCATATTAATATCTGCTTGGAGACCAAATTTTACATTTTTTGGAATATTTTTGCTATTTATTAAGCCACTTTGAAAATCGCTGATTCAACGGTGGCTTGCCAAACAGTAAAATCAGGAGTTTACCGTTGGATCAGCGATATTCAAAGTGGCTTAATAAATAACAAAAAAATTCAAAAAAATGTAAAATTTGGTCTCCAAGCAGATATTAATATAGAGAACAAGATGAACGGTTCGGATCGACCATTTAGATTTTAAAAAATTAAAAATGGGGTGGCAGCACTTCGGCCGAAGTGCTGCCAAAAGCGTATTAGCCTGTCTGTCTGTCTCTCTCTCTCTATATATATTTACGCCAACTTCCGAAATAACCACCCTATAATATATATATAGGACTGCCAGCTCAGTTGCAGTTGTTATAAATTGAGTCATGGGTTGAAATAATAATTGCAAATTTAGAAATAAATAAAAAGAAAATTGAACGTGAGGATGAGTACAAGAGGGTCTTCAATTAGAAAAATAAGCTGCAGGTTACCAATCAATAATTAGGTACTCATTTCAACAAATTTTCACCTAATATATATAATGTCACACAGGTTAATTATTGATGTCGTAAAATATTACAAACTCATCATACTTTTTTTTTTTTATATATTTAAAATTTAAAATTATTAATCTTGTTCATATTAATTATAAGAGATACTTTTACATAAAATTTTATTTATACTCAAAATCAAGGTTCTAAATAGCGTTTATCGCGTCATAGCGGGAAGCCGAAAAAAAAAGCTATAGCGAATAGCGTCGCTATAGTGAAAGCTATGCCACATAGCGTTTTTTTTATTTTTATAAAAATTATATCATATATTTGTACTAAATATCAACATTAATTATCTAAGTCTCATAGAATAATAAATAACATCAAATTAATTAAAAAATTATAGTATTCATATTGAACCAATACAAAGTCCAAATTGGACTCAAAATATCCATAGTATTACTAATATCATAAACTATCGATCTTTTTATATTCAAAATATATTTAGCATCATGACATAATTTATCTTTTTTTTCTATTTAAATTTCAAAATAACCTAGACATCATGGCATAATTAATTATCTTAATCTATTAAAAATATTCAAATTACCATATAGTAAGTATCATTTTGTTATTTCAAGAAATATTTTAATATATTTAATTTGAGCCTTTATTTAAAGCCCATATAAATTAAAAAAAGAAAAGAAAAAAAAATAGCTCGTGTTGTATAGCGTGCTGTAGCTTCCTTATTTGATCTCATTTAATAATTAATAATTTTTTTATCAAAATAATAATTAATAATTTAATATAAAGCTTAATACGTTAATTATAAAAAAAATCACGGTTAAAATTCAATCTGAGCCTTTATTTAAAGCCCATATAAATTGAAAAAAAAAAAACAGCATGTTGCATAGCGGACGCTATTTGCATTACACGCTATGCGCTATAGCAGACAGCTATTACCGCTATAGCGTTTGTAGCTCAAATAGCGTGTTTTAATTGTATAGCTTAGCGTTTAGGGTCCAAAAACACTATAGCGCCGCTATAGCACGCTATTTAGAACACTGCTCATCAAAATGTTATCCGAGTACCTAATTAATTATCTATCCCGAATTAGGCACGTTTGCAAATTAAAACTAGGAATGATATGTTGATTTGTTTTGGGTCTTTTTCAAAGGTACTTATCACTTATATAAATGTTAATTTAGTGGGTCCAGGAAACAAGGTTGATATTTTGGGAGATTTGGATTTTTGAGTAGGTCCCTTTCTTTTATGTGTGTGTGTGTGTGTCAGATGTGAGGCATCTATATGAACATTCACTATAGCTTACAGTCAACAAATAACTGACACTGTTATCTAATTTAATGTTTAATCAATGATCTGATCCTATCTCTTCTTGTTTCGTTCTTCGTTTCTCATCTCTACACAGGAACGGATCTGAAGAGACAAAATTTTAAGATTAAACATAAATTTTTTTATCTTTTTTAAATGTCAAAGTATATATATTTCTATAATTTGTTACGAGAAAATCACGGGATAAAAATATATTTTTAGAACCTTTTTAAGTGAGAGGTAGCAAGTGCTACCTTCTAATTAATCACATGTGGATGGTTTCGTCCTACATATATATATATATATATATATATATATCTCCTCTCATGTGATTCAAAACATCAACCATGAGGGGTACGTAGGAGAGAGAAAAATAATATGAAATTACATTATTAGCTTTAGGGGTGGCAACGAATCGAATCGGATCGAACTTATCTTAGGTTTGAGTTTTGTTTGAATAAGATTCGAACTGAACTTGGTTTGATTCGTTTCGAATCGAATTAATTGCAAGCTACACATTTTTCAAATCAAATCATGAACTAAATTATTTTTAGCATGCCTAGTTATACCGGTAGTTTATACATTAATTTTTTCCTGGAGGACAAAAATCACATGGCTTTCTTTTACTGATATGAAATGAGTGTTTTTATGTTGAAAAATTGTTTATGAAAAAATATATCACAACAACTAATCGTAAAAAGAGGATTAAGTACAAGAACTGAAATTTGCACTAAAACAAGTAATCGTACTTCGAGTGCTCACTCGATCAAACCCTCGATCGGACCATCTAATGAAGTGAGAATCCGAAAGGTAGAGAAGGCGGAGGAGAGACGGCCGAAGAGAGGAGTGATGGCCAGAGAGTCGACAGCCAGTTGTCGAGAGCGTCTGCTAGGTTTTAGAGCGAGAGGGAGAGTGAGTTAGGGAGAGACGGAGAGAGAACTAGGTTATTGAGATTTGAGAGCGAGGGAGCGTCGGCTAAGTTAAATTATGATTCTCTATCTTGAGTTTTAATTTCATCAGGTAAATGAATGGCCGATGTTATTATGAGATTCGAATCATAAAAGTTAGTGAACCCATTTCAATCGAACCAGGCTAGGTTTGAGTTTGGTTTGAATTAATTTCGAACCGAACCTGATTTGATTCATTTCAATTCGAACCCATTTCAAATTGAATTAAACTCAAATCAAACCTGAATCGAATCACGAACTACGAATTTTTTTTGCCAGCCCTAATTAGCCTCCTTTATAAATAAAATTATATTATACTTTTTTTATTGAGTCCTTCAATCTTAATTTTTTTATTTCTGCCTCTAACATCAACCATACGATTATATACGAACATTAATAATTTAATCATAAAGCTGGTACATCAACTTAGATAGCTTAGATGGAACAAGAAATTGCCTTATCATTAAAAAAGAGCCTTATCCGATCCGTTTGCACCCCGAGTGCCAACTCATATACAAAACATGCATCTCCTCACATGGAATTGGAAGATCAGTACAATTGTTCATCAAACAGCCAGTGGCACGTACTCTTTCTTTATATAATATTAGACAAAATGGGCAAGTCGATCTGCAACTAGCAAATCACATGTTATATATAATTATAATAAACAACATGTTATATCATCCACATCGATCAACCTACTTATCCATGATTGAAGCTACTGACACCGACACCAAATATATAGCAATTTGATTAAACCCTTTCAATTAATTATATATATATAGTTGCAACAGTTAATGGTTCGACTCATTGAATTAATTAGTAGGATGTTGCCAGCAAGTTATCTTTCATTTTCTAAAATCAACTTGCTCATGGAAATTAATTATATATGTACTGTGTACTACAGCGAAATGTAGATTTCACGTATGCATCAACGTATACTAACAAAGGCATACCTACCCTCTTCACAAGTAGAACATTAATGAACTTATTAACGTCTTCGTAAATTTTCACATTCATGAGTAGTGCTTATTACAATTAGTTTTTGGTCTATTGACAAATACAATATTTCCTGTATAAAAGATCATCGATTCGATATCTTGATTTATGAGAGTAGAGCCGGTCCTAAAGATTTTGGAATTCAGGACAAGAAAAAAATTTGGGTCCTTTATATGTATAATTTTTTTATAAGACCGGCTAATACGTTTCCATAAGTACTTTAACACCATATGTTTATAAGTTATTTTTGCATTTTAAAAGTCCAAAAAGTCGATCTGAACTGTTTAACATGACATCCATATTAAAACATACTTGGAGACCAAATTTTATATTTTTTTAAATTTTTTTACTATTTTTTAAGATAGGTAGAAATTATGTTGATTCAGAAGACCCTGGACCATAAAAAACAATAATTTTGTATCTACCTTTAAGAAAAAGTAAAACAAAAAAAATTAAAAAAAATGTAAAATTTGGTCTCCAAGTACGTTTTAATATATCATGTTGAACAGTTTGGATCGACTATTTAGACTTTCAAAACGCAAAAACAACTTATAAGTATATGGTATTGAAATACTTATGGAAGCATATTATATATTAGCTAGTCTAATTTTTTATAAATATGCTAATAAGTCATACCTATTTATAGAAAAAATTGAGCATTTTACATTTGCCAAAGCAAAATTTGCAGAGAGTCAAAGGCTGAAAGTTTAGTTCAAAATTCAGTTACAGAAAATTATCAACCAAATTATCAACCACACACTCCTTTATTCGTACCCGGACCAATGCCAATACTAGAACCAGAAATATACAATAATTCACTCCAATCTAGTGTTTGGTAAATGCCCCCGGGGACCCAACCCGGACCGGTCCGCCCGTGCTCGTGCTCGGACCGGATCGTGCCCGTGCCACAGGTATGCACGGGTACACGGGCACGGGTATTAAACAGGCCGGACCCGATTTTTTTGAAAAATGCCCGTGAGAACCCGGACCCCCGTACCCGTAACCCGTGCCCGTGACGCCCGTGCCCGTGAGCCCGTGCCCGTGACCGTGAGCCCGTGGCAGAATTTTTTTTTTTTTTTTGGGGTGTAAAATTCAAAATTTGAACTCAAATTCTCCCCCCATTCCCCCCATGCCCCACATCCCCACTTTCTACCCGGACCCCTACCCATTTTTTTTTTCAGTTTTTTTTTTTAAATTCAAATTTTAATCCCTCCAAACAAAATTCTATAAATATACACCCATTCCTTACAAATTTTCACATCTCTCTCAATATTTTCATCTCTCATTCTCTCAATCTCAATCTCAATATTTTTATTATTCTCCAATTTTAATTTTATTGTTAAAAAAATAGTTGTTAATTTAACAAATACACAAACACAATCACGCAAACGGAAAGGGAATTACGAAGGTATTCTCGAAGATTTTCCCACGAAATTAAAAAGGTAATATTAATTTTTGTTAGAATACATTTTGTTAGATTAAATTTTGCTAGATTAAATTTTGTTAGATTGAAATATTGAATGTTAGATTTATTTTTGTAGAAAAAATTTAGAATTTAAATTGAATGTTAGATTTAGTTTATGTTAGATTTATTGAATGTTAAGTAATTAGATTTGTTATATTTATTGAATGTTAGATTTATTAAATTTGTTAAGTAATTAGATTTATAAGATTTATTTTATGTTAGATTTGTTAGATTTATTTAGTTTATATTAGATTTGTTAGATGTGTAGTAATTAGATTTGTTTTGAATATGTGATGTTAGCTTTTATTTTTGAAATTCGGATTTATTTTTAATACGTTAATAAAAGATGTTAGATTTATTTTGTTCAATATGTGAAGTAATTAGATTTGTTTTGAATAGGTTAGATTTTATTTTTGAAATTCGGATTTATTTTTAATAGGTTAAATAAAGATGTTAGATTTATTTTTTTGAATATGTCAAGTAATTTGATTTGTTTTGAATAGGTTAGATTTTATTTTTGAAATTCGGATTTATTTTTAATAGGTTAAATAAAGATGTTAGATTTTTTTTTTTTAACATGTAAAGTAATTAGACTTGTTTTGAATAGGTTAGATTTTATTTTTGAAATTCGGATTTATTTTTAATAGGTTAAATAAAGATGTTAGATTTATTTTTTTGAATATGTGAACTAATTGGACTTGTTTTGAATAGGTTAGATTTTATTTTTGAAATTCGGATTTATTTTTAATAGGTTAATAAGAGATGTTAGATTTATTTTTTTGAATATGTGAAGTAATTTGATTTGTTTTGAATAGGTTAGATTTTATTTTTGAAATTCGGATTTATTTTTAATAGGTTAATAAAAGATGTTAGATTTATTTTTTTGAATATGTGAAGTAATTTGATTTGTTTTGAATAGGTTAGATTTTATTTTTGAAATTCGGATTTATTTTTAATAGGTTAAATAAAGATGTTAGATTTATTTTTTTGAATATGTGAAGTAATTAGACTTGTTTTGAATAGGTTAGATTTTATTTTTGAAATTCGGATTTATTTTTAATAGGTTAATAAAAGATGTTAGATTTATTTTTTTTGAATATCTAAAGTAATTTGATTTGTTTTGAATAGGTTAGATTTTATTTTTGAAATTCGGATTTATTTTTAATAGGTTAAATAAAGATGTTAGATTTTTTGTTTTTAACATGTAAAGTAATTAGACTTGTTTTGAATAGGTTAGATTTTATTTTTGAAATTCGGATTTATTTTTAATAGGTTAAATAAAGATGTTAGATTTTTTTTTTTGAATATGTGAACTAATTGGACTTGTTTTGAATAGGTTAGATTTTATTTTTGAAATTCGGATTTATTTTTAATAGGTTAATAAAAGATGTTAGATATATTTTTTTGAATATGTGAAGTAATTAGACTTGTTTTGAATAGGTTAGATTTTATTTTTGAAATTCGGATTTATTTTTAATAGGTTAAATAAAGATGTTGACATCGTTGGGTGGTGGAGGAGGCATGCAAGGATCTATCCAATCCTGGCGATGATGGCCCGTGATGTATTTGCCGTGCCGGTGTCAACCGTCCCTTCCGAAAGTTGTTTTAGTTCGGCGAACATGATCCTCTCTGACAAACGCAGTAAGTTGGGTGCACATGTCTTTGAGAGACTTGTGTGCTTGAAAGACTGGATTGATGCTGAAGAGCGCACGCAACATCTGCCTCAACAACAGTCATCACCCGAAGCCAACACTGAAGAAAGCGGTACCGAGGTGCGGCACGAGGGCGAGGCTAATTCGGATTCAGATGGTGCAGAAGAGAGCGAACAATGGTATAGGAATACGAACTTCTAGATATGTAGTGTCGGTATATATTTCTAACATCTTTAATTGTTATGGTTATTTTTTAAATTATAAATTTCTAAATATTTCAATTAGTTTTTAAATTATTCATTTTAATGAAAAATTACTAACAAAAAAAAAGTTAGAACTCTGCCTATGTTATTTTACATAGCCGGTCCCAAGCCCGAAATAAAAGAGGAGGGTAACTTTTATTTTTTTAATTTATTGTTTTAAAATAAGAGCTTAATTATTTTTAAAATAATTGATTTAAGAAATTTTTGATTTATATTTTATTATAACAAAAATTATTGAGTTCAAATATACAACCATGTCAAATGAGTTTAAATTGGTATGAATTTATATTTATAATTTATTGGTTTAAAAAAAAACAGAAAAAAACAGCAAAAAAACAGCAAAAAAAACAGAAAAAAAAACAGCAAAAAAAAAAAAACAGCAAAATAAAACAGAAAAAAAACAGCAAAATAAAACAGAAAAAAAAAGAACGAAAAAAAAAACAGAACAAAAAAAAATAGAACCGAAAAACCGAACAGAAAAACAGAAACAAAACAGAAACAAAAAACAGAACCAAAAAAACAGAACCAAAAAAACTGAAAAAAAACTAGAAGAAAAAAACCAGAACAGAAAAACAGAAACAAAAAACAGAAAAAAAAAACCGGTCCGGACCGGACCGCCCGGCCCTCGGTACCTGGACCGTCCTGCCCCCGAACCCGTGACGGGCACGAGTATTAAACGGGCAGGGCAGGATTTTTGAAAAAAAAACCCGTGACGCCCGGCCCGTTGTACCCGTGTGCTCGTGACCGTGGCTACCTGTGCCCGTGCCCGGGTTTTGCCCGGACCGCCCGGCCCAGCGCCCGTTTACCAATCACTACTCCAATCTCCACCTTTTATCCCACCTATATCCTAGTATGGGAGTCCTTCATTCTTACCTGGGCTTAAACCAAATCCTTACCCCAGACCGCCACTAGTACAGGAAGATCCAACCGAGTTGGAATTTAAATTTATGAACGAGGTACTATAGGAGAATTTGCAAACTGGGGATGAATGGGGGAGGGGGGGGGGGGGGGGGGGAGGAGACTGGGACACTAATGATGAAGAAGATGATAATGCAGTAGATGACACATAATCCAGTGTGAGGCAAGATAGAAATATGCCGTTAAGTGGCCGTTTTGAGATTCACCCGTTCGTAAATTTCAATGACACATCTACTTTTCAAGAAGCAGATGTTTCTTAATATGGTCATTGGATTGAATACAAAGGTGAGCTCGCAAAAAATCAATACTTCGAAAACAAAGAGCAACTGACGAAAAAGATCAGAGAGTATTATGTTGGCAAGAACCATGAGATATATACGAAGAGAAATGATAGATCCCGGCTGGAAGTTAAATGTAACACTTCGGGTTGTCGTTTCGTTCTTAAGGCAAGAGCAATAAATTATACAGATGCATGGGTGATAATTGAGCAAAACACGCCACACATGCACGTATGAGTACTCCAGGACCGACCATGCACAACTCACAGCATCAATCATCACAAATATCATCGAGAGTAGCATAAAGAAAAAAATCAAGAGTGTGGCAAACTGCGTGAGGGTTAATTATAACAGTATAACCCCCAAGTACAACTGACTTTGGAAGGGTTGTGAGTTTGCAATAACACATTTTAATATAGATATCATGTTGAATGGTTTGGATCGACTATTTAGACTCTAAAAATTATAAAACTGAATTGTTTTAAGATGTTGTAAGTAGATCGATCCCTCCTCTAAATAATTATTCATATTTGTATTAATATCCACACAAATAGATATTCAAAAGTTTATTAACATACTTATACATATACATATAATTAGGTGTATTCATATACAAATTCGCTTTAAAATATATTGAAACTGTATATATATTTAAATAGCTGAATTTGCAAATATTCAAATACAGAATAAAACACAGACATATATAATATCTAATCCGTACATTCGAACCCCTAGCCGTGCTTACCGAATGAATATCTAATGACTGCAGGTAAAGGTGTAATTTATTTTATCCTAACTTAATTTCAAGAGATTGTTTTGTCATGGACTATACTATTTCTGATGTACCTTGACACGTTATACACGCCGGGAGTATCGTGACAATATATACGTTTGGTATCTAGCTACTCTAGCGTTCAAATTAGGCGCATTTTTTTTTTTTTTTTTTAATATTGTTTTTCCTTTTATTTTCGGCTGGATCGATGTACATTAATTTTCAATCGGTTCAAGAACCTATCTATATCCTCTAAGAAAACATTAAATTAAGGGCTCCAAGGACCGAGGTCCAATGATATATTAAAGGGAATTATTAATTACTTTCTATTTTAATTGGAATAATTATCACCCACAAAATCTTATTCAAACACATGCATTATTTAACATCTCTGAAGTGGCGTCAGAGATTTTAATTAAGATGTTAACTGATGGCAAAGGAGGAATACTGCCAAAATTTGTGTTTTCTTTTGTCCATTTGGATTTTCTATAACAATTTCTAATGAGCTCTTCAGAAAATACAAGCCATAACAAAATAAGAGAGAAGTACTAATTTCATTACATAAATTTCTAGAATAGAGTAACATGCATGATTAATTAATAATGGATTTTCTCTCTACTTGAATTTTCTACAACAAAATTTAGTGAAGTTTCAATGTTTAATTCCTTTGCCAAAGCAAATCTAAATAATTAATGTAATTTAAACCTACCACAAACAAATGAACAATTACATGGTAATGGAGTTAAAGACATGGCACTTCTCATAGAGACAATATTTCTTTGTAAAAATAGTATTTTAATTTTGAATTATTAAAAAACATCATCCATTTATTATGAATTTATGATTTGATTTTATGTCTAAATTTATGTGGAATACATGTTATTACCAATTTGGTTAATATTTGTGAATGATAAGCCATGCTATGAGTATTTGCTTTGTGATGTTTAGGAAATCAAATTAATTTGTACTAGCTAGGTTTCAAGTTTGGAAAATAAATTTATACGTAAATAAAGTTAATTTGACAGAACAAGTTTTTACAAAGTCACACTTGATAAAACAAATTTGAACATGATTCACACTTGATAAAACCACTATTAAAATATGTGTTTTGTTGCTCTATTAATTTTTTTAAAAGAATTATTAGAACTTTCTGAAAGCAATATTAAGACTTGTTAAAAGTAAAATTAAGACATAAAAAAATCACTGTTAAGTTTCTTTGAAAGTGCTATTAAGATTTGTTAAAATAACTATTAAGACTTGTTATAAACACTATTAAGACCTACAATGTGCGGTATAAAATTTTGGAAAAGAAAAGAAAAGAAATAGTAATACGAATATAACTCAAAAGTATTTTATTGTGGATCTCATTTGAAAAAAAAAATTCAGTAGAATACATTTGTAGTAGTTTTAGATTTGTAAAATTCTTGACAATTCGTCGGTAAAATTAATTAGAATAATCAGAGAAAAAAAAAGAGTGAGTGAAAGAAAAATGTCATCTTTTTTGACGTAGAGACAAATTGAGAGAAAAAAAAGTTGTCAGTATTAAGACTTTTGCAAAACACTATTAAGATTAGAATATTCAGCATTAATTTTCTTTAATTAATACGGTGGGTAGGCATGTTGTCTAAACGTAGTTAGAGTTAGAAGACTATTGAGAAATTGTATAGTTAGGGAACTATTATCAAGTCCCAGAAGAATTTGTCTAGATTAATTAAAAACATTTATAAAAAAGATAGCCAATTAAGATGATTCTGTGTTGAGGAATGCAAAAAAATTCCTACATGAAATGTAAATGTAAATGAAAATTAAGCTTTCGCGATTCTGGAGGGGAATGCATGCTGACCCATCTAATTAAATCTCCTGAATCCAAATATTAACCTAGCTACGCTACGTACAACGGTACAAGAGATGCGTGATAATATCTGGTGGGAGCACACAAATTAAGCTACTGAGCACGTACGGAGAAGCAAGCGGACTCAGGGCTTGAATAGAATTAGACAGGACTCTCCAGCTAGCCCCAACTCTTACTTTCTTTTTTAACAGAAAATTTATTAATAAAAAAAAAAAAACAAAAAAAAAAAAAAACATCTTGCTCCAATCACTATAAACATGTGAATCATATTGTGCAGAGTTCATACATCAATCTTTTGATTTATAAACTAAAAGACAGAAAAAAAACACTCTCTGCAATCACCCTCGTTTTGGTCCAATCAATCACTCTGTGCAAGATTTTGTTTGTCTTTTAGTTAATAAATAAATTTCTCTTAAAAAAGGAAAAAAAAAAGAAAAAAAAAGTTGAGACTGCAGATTAGTTGTGCGGACTCCAGTATTTGAGTCTGCAGCTTGAATAATTCTCAAATGTCTCCAAAACTAAAATAATTCTTTTTTTATACTATAAATAAACATTTTGGACACATGAGATTCCTACCTCATGCAGATCTCTTCAAATGAAAGCCACATTTTTTTTTTAATACTTGACAACCAGAGTTTTCTTTTTTAATCTTAAAATAGAAAGACACAATTTTTTTTTCTCTATTTGCACCTTCAATTTCCCCAAAATGATAATAGTTTTTCCACGAACGACTGTAAACAATTCTCTGAAAGAAAATGCGCGTTCTTCAAAGATATTACCAAACTCCTTTAATTTATAACAGATTGGTTTCACGTTTTGCACGTTTTTGACATGTTTGCACGTTAATTGTCTCCAAGTTTCCAAAGCACTTGCTTATTATGGATTTAGAAAATTAACTTCCATGTAAGGGTCATAAATTTAAAAAAAAAAAAAAAAAAAACAGAAAGAAATAAACATATATATATGCACTACTAAATTAATATGAGGGTCATAGTAAACAAAATTTTAAGTTGGGGTGAATCTAATATATAGTTAGTTTGATGTGAAAGTTTGAACGTGTTGTCGATCTTGAGATCGTGCGATCAAATTCCTTTTAAAAATTGAATGCATTGAGGATCAACAGTCAACACCCCTTAAGGTAGGACCCAACACCTGGCCCCACTTACCTAATTGAATAAACCCTCAACTTGTTCTATTTAAATCAAGCCTTCACTTGATCTCTTTTATACATAACATTTTTCATTTCTCTAATAAGGAACCTAGCTAGCTAGCTAGCTCTCATTAATCCCTCTTCAAGTTTTGAAGGCTAATATAAGTAATCCTTATCCCTTTGACATAACATATCGATCATTTCTCCTCTAGGCTTTACTATGGAGAGTGGCAACAACAATGGTGCATTGCCTTTGAAATCGCTCAACCACATCTCAATCTTATGCCGATCCGTGGAGAAGTCCCTTGACTTTTACAAGAATGTTCTTGGCTTCATACAAGTTATGCGCCCGGGCTCCCTTCATTTCGATGGGGCTTGGTACGTTGAGAATTCCTTTTATATATAATACCTAACAATTGGGCACTCACATGCATTCATTATGTATATATTAGAGACTAACATTATATTGTTTTGATCGATCTTGATAAATATATGACAGGTTATTCAACTACGGGGTCGGGATTCACCTCTTAAAATCGAATGACCCGGAGCAATTGCCAAAAAGGAGAGAGATAAATCCTAAAGATAATCATATGTCTTTTCAGGTAATTAATTACAAGAATATATATTTCAATTATTTCCCCAATGTACGTACGTACGTACATGTACTGTTTATATGCAAAAAAAAAAAAAAAAACTTATAAATTTACCTAAATTATTGGAAATATCATATCATGACTCCAAAGTCCAAAGTACATTGAATTAATTAATTAGATACATCCTTTTTCAGTAGGAAAGAGTAGGCCCTTCATTTTAATTTCCCAAGCTGCCTAAAATGCATTTTTGCGATAGTACGTGTTGATCGATATATATAGATTAATTGTTTACCACACAAGGAAACAAAAACGGTGTGAAACATTCCACCCCTTCCATTTCTGCATATATCTGTTGACCTAATTAATCAGAGGGGGAGCTTCAAATCACATGGCAATCATTTAACATATATAGTGAGTGCCTTAAAAAATAGAAAGTAATTAAACTCTCAATTAATCACTCATTTAATTCTTTGATTTCCCAAATTTAATTATACAGTGTGAGAGTATGTATTTTGTTGAGAAGCGGCTAAAGGAGATGGACATACCGTATGTCAAATGTCTTGTTGAAGAAAGCGGCATATTTGTCGACCAACTATTCTTCCATGACCCTGATGGCTTCATGATTGAGATATGCAACTGTGACAACATTCCGGTAATACCGCTTGTGATTGGTGAGCCGGTGGCTAGGGTTTGCAAGAGGGCGAACTTTCTGAAAACCCAGCAGCAGCAGCAGCAGCAGCCAGCAAGTTGTGAGTTCTTGCTGAAAGCTGTGTTTGACAGTGAGGAGCCTCAGATCCATTGCGCCTGAGTCAAGAGATTTAATTAAATTTGCTTGTGAGTAACATGTAGCATTGTGAAATGAGGGGTAATTTTGTTGAAATTCAATTTGCGTGAATATAAATTTGTTTGTGAAATATTTAATTAAGATTCTTTCAAATTTTCTGTTTGTACTAGTGGTTGTTTTTGTTGTTTTGGTGGTTGCTTAAAAGTTGAAATATTATGAGACAGCAGGTCATGGAACAATCAACTATGAAGTTTATATTTTATTTTGGTATGGTATGGTATTTTACTTGCATTTATATAGTATTAATGCATTAATTGTTTTGTCTTCCAATTTGAACTCAAATTTGTTAGTTTCTAAATTTATGTTTTTTAACGCAAGAGTTTATGCTATAGCTCCTTGCGGATAAAATCACCCCAGGCTGTCAGCTCAGTTGTGAGTACTCCTTGTTAAATTCAATCATGGGTTGACATATATATAGCAATTAATGTACAAATAAATAGAAAGCAGAACTGTTATTACCGATTCCAACTGTTGGTCTTCATTGAGATTCGCGCATAAAAAAGTTTGAACAGTTTGGATCGGAATAACAGGTTCCTGCTATTCTCAAGGAATAACGGGAGATTTTATTTCTCAAAGAGAAAGCTGGTCACTGATGCAATGTCTCTCTCTCTCTTTAAACAAGTTAATTTGTAGGCATTACATCACATTTCTCTTCTCATATTCCATTACATTCATGATTCTGAATTTTTTTAGAAACCATAAAAAAAAAAAAATTACTCTCCATATTACAATTAATTCCGCTTTGTAAGCAAACCACTGGTGAGCATCAATGGACGTTTCATTAATCAAAATCGGCACACTCTTAATTTAACATCCATCATGAATAAGAGACAAAATTTAAGAATGAAACATATATAATTTTGTAAATATTTGAAGTTAAGTATAGTTTGTTTTTATGATTTGTTATGAGAAAATTATAGAAATAAAAAAAATATTTTTTTATAACCTATATATTTAAGTCAGGGTTGGCAAGTGCCAGCCTAATCCCATGCATGCATCGATGATCTCCATGGCCACCTCCTGTCATGTCATTCAAAACATCTACTATGCATGAGGTGAAGGAGCTAGCTAGCTAGAGAGCATTTTCCAATGGCCAATGGGGGCTAAGCTTTCACCTATATATAAATTAATATATATATATATATATATATATATATATATATATATATATATATATAGAGAGAGAGAGAGAGAGGTGGGTTACGATGAGTTGCGAAGTAAAGCGACTATTTTACTTCACGCTCATATTTTGCGATTTTAAAGTTCAAAACGTCAATCCGAACCGTTCATCTTGTTCTCCATATTGAAATGTGCTTGGAGACCAAATTTTACATTTTTTGAAATTTTTTTACTATTTATTAAGCAATTTTGAAAGTCGCTGATCTGATGGTCCAGAAAATTTTACTGTTTTTTACTGTTCACAGCAAAACAGCAGTTTTAAAAAATGCTTAATAAATAGTAAAAAAATTTCAAAAAATGTAAAATTTAGTTTCCAAGCACATTTCAATATGGATTAAAGATTTAACGGTTCGGATCGGTCGCTAGCCAGTAGCCAGTGGTCCGCATATTATTTAATACAATATTAAAATATATATTAATTATTCATACTGCAAGTTTGCAACTAAGAAATCATGCACATGTTATCAACATGCTGCCTTGTCATCATCAAGATCATCCACATCAGCCAAGGTTATCCATATATGATTCAAGGTACACCAAATTAATAGCAATTTACGTGCAATTAATTATCAAACCCTTTCAATTAAATTAAACATAATTGCAACAATGGTTAAACTCACATTGAATTATATATAGCTAGCTAGCTAGTAGGATATATATATATAGAGTAAAGCTAGGGTGTGATGTGCTCACCAAGAGGATTTGGTGAGCACAACTCTAAAAGTATATCGGATTGATTTCAAACGTCAAATTCAAACCGTTGAAATCCTTGTACTTCATGAGTGATGCATGTATATATAAAATTTTTAAAGTCTCGAGTTTATTTGCTACACGGTCAAGCGGTCAAAAAAAGATAAAAATTGAATATATAAAACAACTTATAAATTAAGTTATAAAAAGTTTCTTTCTTTGACTGCTTGACCGTGTAGCAAATAAACTCAAAACTTTAAAAAATTTATATGTACATGCATCACTCATGAAATATAAGGATTTCAACGGTTTGGATTCAGCATTTGAAGTCAATCCGATATACTTTTGGAGTTGTGCTCACTAAACCCTCTTGGTGAGCACGTCACACCCTAGCTTTACTATATATATATATATATATAAATTAAATCAACTTGCCAGCAAGTTGGACATTAATTACCTTAATTTGATCTCCCATGGATGCCATGCGGCCGCTGAATAACATATTTCTCTTCCTAGTCAAAAATAATAGAGAAATGTTTCTGTACCCCGAGCCACTAAATACGAGCCCATCTTCGAACTGATTTAACTGAGTTTAACTGTCCGCTAATAACGATAATTTATTAATTTTTCATTAATTAACGAATTGCTGTTTTAACGCATTGCAGTTTTACATTAATTGCTTTAAATGTTAGCTTTGCATGCTTTTGTCTTGCGCTTTAATTTCGTGGACAGTCTGTTAGAAACAATTGTAATCACCAATTCCCAAATTAGTCCCCCAGATTGTTAACGGTCCTCTATTCATTAATTAACTACTTACTTGAACGTACTTTAAAGTACAATTTAAACCCAGTTAGCTCGGGGATGCGATGGGGGATTGGTTCTAATTTTAATTATGCAAATTAATAGCTTTTTATATTTAATAACTAAAAATACAGTCTTCATTTTGAACAAGTAATCCATTAAATGAATATTTTTTAATGTTTGTAAACACAGATTTATATGCTTTAAAATATATTTGAAGAATAAGTTTTAAAATGTGTTTGTAAACACAGGTTTATATATTTGTAATACATATTTTTTAATTTTTGTAAACACTGGTTTATATGCTTTAAAATGTGTTTGTAAACACAGGTTTATATGCTTTACACACAGGTTTATATGCTTTAAAATGTTGTTTTCTTGCCATTATATATTGGTTTACTTGCACAGGTTTATATGCTTTACACACAGGTTTATATACTTTAAAATGTTGTTTTCTTGCCATTATATATTGGTTTACTTGCACAGGTTTATATGCTTTACACACAGGTTTATATTGTTTTGTAAACAATTGTTGTTTCGAAGTAGTAGTTTCATTGTTATTTAATAGAGTTTTACATGCTTAGAAATTGGCATTGTTGGGACAAGTTCTAAATTTATGATTGTTTCGAAGTAGTAATTTTATTATTATTTAACAGAGGTTTGCATGCTTAGAAATTGTAATTGTTGGAGTTTTGACTAATATAAAATAATTGATGAGGCTGCTAACAATTGTTGTTTCAAACCAGTAGTTTCATTGTTATTTAATAGAGCTTTGCTTGCTTAGAACTAGTAGTTTTGACTAACATAAAATTCAGAGCTGTAAACATTTTGGTGGGGGACGCGCTCGGGTATTGGTACAAATTTAGAGCTTTAAATTTTATGCTCGGGGACGAATTCGGGGATTCGTTTTTATTTTAAAAAATGAAAAATTAACTCATTTATAATGAAAGTTAAACACTTGAATGCAGTTGTTTAAACGCTTTCCTTTATATGTTTAAATTATCTGATTGTTTCGCTGCATTTGGTGGTGCCTTTGTTAATTTTTTTAACAGAGCGTTTTTCTCTTCATGAAGCAAAATTATGTATAATAAAGAAAACTTGATATTGTTATTGCGCTGTATAAAGTAAAACCTGATCTTTTTATCGCCGATATTCTAGAAGGTTGGGGGACGCGTACGGATACTTTGTTTGAGGTACAATTATCAGCTTCCAAAATAATAATAATAATTAAACTAATCATTAATTTAAGGTCTTTAGTTCTAGACCTAGCTACCTTGGAAATAAATGGGGACGGTCATTTAATTTCTAATTTTTAGTAACAAATTAATTAAGAAGCGATCGATGCTCATTCAAGATCGATCTTTCTTAATTAGCTAGGAGCCAGCATATATATAGAAGATGCGGACTCCCCTAATTTCCCTCCGCTCCTCATCGTTTAATTAATTATATTCCCAATGAATATGTAATTAACGACAACATGCATGGTTTAATTAATTTACTTTCAATATACGTATATATATATATATATATAATTAATTTGCATTAATTATCTTATCTAACTTTAAAAGAAACTTCTGTCATGAACTATTTCTGATGTGACACTTTATACTTAGTCATAAGTCGTGACAAAATGTTTGGTACACCACCATTTATTAATTTAAAAAATAAACATAAATTAATATTAAAAAAAAAAATAATAATAATAATTTGAACAAGAATAACTCCAGCGAACTGTTGGTTTAGTGGAGGAAGAAAATCATTTTATCCACCGAAATTTGAACAAGAAAAAAGTACAATATATAGCCCGCGGGTTCACTGTACCAATATATATATAATGATCCATTGGATAAAACTATTTAATTTCTTCCTCTACCATGCAAACCAATGGTACGTGCGATATATAGAACTATTTTCTTTCATAATTAATTAGGAGCACTTTAAAGTTCCACGATCCTTGCACAAATGTTAAAATTAGGAGCACTTTATAATTAATATTAATTGTTTCTACTGCAAATTAACTTTAATGAATGAATGGTTCCAAGGGCCGAGGAATAAGTTGCTATGCTGATGTCCTTAATTAATTAGTAAGCTAGGGTCCAGATATGATTAACATAATTAAGAATATATGTGCATTGATATAAGGAAAGTAATTTAGAATTGTATTTTCTGCCATAATAAGAGAGAAGTACGTGATAGCTTCTCTACATATATAAAATTTAATTTAGAATGGAATATATAACATCAATCATGGCTTTTCTCTCTATATACTTCAATTATTGTCTACAACAAATTTTAGTCAAGTTTCTTAAAGATGTTTATTTTGCCATAGCAAATTAAGATAAAGAAAGTAATTTAAATTAAACCTACCACAAACAATAACCTGGTAATATATATAAAATATGACACTTCTCATCATGCAATCATTATTTGTATATATATAGCATATTAATTTTGAATTTTGAAATTACCTCTTCCATTTATTGTGATTCGATTTTAAGTCTGGGTATTTGTGGAATACACACAAATTTGGTTAATATTTGTAATATAATATCCTACGCGCGTAGTGTTTGCCTTTTGATATTTAGGAAATGAAATGTGTACTAGGTTCAAGCTTGGGAAATAACTTTGTAAATACATTTGGTTTTAATCGATATAGTTGTTGGTGGGCAATTGCCACCGACCATAAAATAAAATAAATAAATAAAAAGCTTGGGAAATAAATATGTACATGTTTGACACTTGACAGAGCAAGTTTGTAAATAATCACGTTTGATAAAATAAATTTGAACGTAGTTATTTAAACTTAAATAAAATAAATCTACACATGGTTCACGCTTGATATATAGAATAAGCATGAACTTTATACAAATGTGTTCATGTATGAATCATTAATAAATTTGTTCTCTCAAGTGTGAACCCAATAGTTTTCTATTTAACTTCTTGGCTGATCTTTTTTTCGATGCAAATAACCTTGTGCAAAATGTTGCGGAAAATAATTTCATGAACATACCAACTTTTTATTTTATTTTTATTTTTATTTTTATTTTTTTATATCATGGCAGATCGAGGCTGCCAGTTGCATTAAGTAAACAATTCGATCCCCTGTATACATCATTGAGCAATCGATGCTTCTTCAAAGAAATAAATACATTAAATTTGGTTGCCGCTGCCATTGAACATACCAATTTTCGGTGTACCGATTTGTGATACTTGAAACTCAATCAAGTATATAAGACCAAACTAAAATCCGTTCCAAGAAATTCTCTCAGAGAAAAGCAAAATAAGTTCCAAGAAATTACCAAACTAAAATGCGCGTCTTCAAAGTTATTACCAAATTAAGTCCTCTTAATTTGTAGCAGATTGTTTTCAAGTTTTGCCCCTTTTTCACATGTTTGCATGTCGTCAAAGATTCCAAAGCACTTGTCCCTGTGCCATGTTATGAATCTTTTCCACAAGGAGGAGAGAAGAAAAGTAATCCGTAAAGTCTGAACCCATAGTTCAATATAATCAAACCTAAACACCTATGTTTCCAAAAAACAAAAAAAAAAACAAAAAAAAAAAACAAAAAAAAAAACGAAAAAAAATTCAATGGCAGGGAAGGGAACACCAATATATTCAAACCTAAACACCAATGTTTCCAAAATATGACACCAATAGTCATTACAATCATATCATAATTAGAGTTAACATACTATCATTTTCACAAATAATCAAACCTATACACCAATATTTCCAAATTATAACACCAATTCCCATACCAGTATGCTATCATTTTCACAATAATATCAAACCTAAACACCAATATTTTAATATTTTAGTCAAACTATAATCTAGGGTTGATGAAATGGGATTTAGATAAGTATACTAGGTGAGCTACCTTGCTTGGAATTATAATCAGAAAAACTGAAGGTATAGTTTTTAGTTATTATTATTATTATTTTTTTTATGAAATTGGAAGTAACAACTTAAGGATGCACTATACTGTACTACTGACAACTTAAGGATTCATTTTTATGAAATTGAAATTAGAATTCAACTTATTGCAAAAGCAAAAAAAAAAAAAAAAAAAAAAAAAAACTCAGTAGAGGCTACGTACTGAGATTGTACAAGAATAAATTACATCCATCTAATCAGCCCACCACTTGGATTTGTTTAAAAAAAATAAAGAAATATCAACTAAATTAAAAACTTGCAAGACTCCCAGCCGAGTCTTCTTAACAGAACCTTCTCCATAACGTTGCTTCCTGTACGATCCAGTCTGTCAAGTGCTCCGGCTGCCAAGTTCAGAAGCAAAAACTTAATCACAAATAAGTGCATACTCTAAACATCATTTTACATTTTCAACTTAGTGCTCATAATTTGAACTTTCAGGAAGATGTAAAAAAGACAAATTGAGAAAAAGGATCTGATTAAATCTCTGATTGTTCTGTATGATATGTTGGAACTTGAGTTCTAAAAACTCAAAATTCCCTCTTCAATAAATTTGCATAAAATTTTCATTTGTGATATTTGGAAATTCAAGGGTTAAATCGAATAGTGAGTTATTTTGCTAATGACCATTTATTATTCTGTTAATAACATTCTACCGTTTTAATCTTTTCATGGCATATGTGTTTCTTTAGTATTTGATAACCCTCATTGATCTCCCTTTAAAATTCCCGATTAATTCACCATATTATAAATTTAGTCATCTCTTCTATTCTTGCCTTCTTGGTGATCAGAGAAAAAAAAAAACACAAAAGCTTTCATACCCTCTGATTTCATTTCCTCTGTCCGTTTGCATATGAGTGAAATATATATATATAGAGGAGGGATCGGATTACACTACTATTTTGGTGACATGGTGTGACAATGTCCATTTTTGAAATTTCAAAATCTAAATAGTCGATCCAAACCGTTCAATATGATGAATATATTAAGAGTAACTTGGAAATCAAATTTTACATTTTTCTGAATTTTTTTACTATTTATTAAGTATTTAACAAAATCGCTATATTCAGACCGTTGAATTTTTGAAGCCCTCTAAATAAACCAAAAAAAAATTCAGAAAAATATAAAATTTGATCTGTAAGCACATTTTAACATATCCATCAAGTTGAGCGGTTTGGATCGACTGTTTGGACTTTGAAAATGGACGGTGTCATTCCATGTCACCAAAAAATAGTGTCATTTGATCCCTCCTCATATATATGTATATATATATAGAGGTAGGCTAATATACAATCGATTGTTCCTAGCTTTCCGTGCAACCAAATCGTTTTTTGATTTTTAAAGTCCAAATGTTCGATCCAAACCGTTACATGTGATCTTCATATTAAAATGTATTAGGAGACCAAATTTTACATTTTTTGGAATTTTTTTACTATTTATTAAGTCACTTTGAAAAATCGTTGATTCAACGGTAGCTTTTGATTTTACTGTTTGGTTAAGCTACCGTTGGATCAGCAATTTTCAAAGTGGCTTAATAAATAGTTAAAAAATTCCAAAAAAATGTAAAATTTGGTCTCCTAGCACATTTTAATATAGAGATCACATCTAATGGTTTGGATCGATTATTTGAACTATAAAAATTGGAAAATGACTTGGTTGCACGGGAGGCTAGGAACAATCGATTGTATATTAGTCTACCCCTCTCTCTCTCTCTCTCTCTATATATATATATAGAGTAAGGCTGGGGTGCTACGGATAGCATAGAGACCTCTATGCTACGGCTCAATATTCAAGTTTTCAAAATCCAAACGGTCGATCCGAACCGTTCATCTTATTCTCCATATTAATATCTGCTTGGAGACCAAATTTTATATTTTTATGAATTTTTTTACTATTTATTAAGTATTTTACAAAATTATTGATCCAACGGTGGTTGCACAAAACAGTAAAACCGTTGGATTAGCGATTTTCAAAGTGACTTAATAAATAGTAAAAAAATTCAGAAAATTATAAAATTTGGTCTCCAAGCAGATATTAATATGGAGAATAAGATGAACGGTTCGGATCGACCGTTTGGATTTTAAAAACTTAAATATTAAGCTGTAGCATAGAGGCCTCTATGCTATCCATAGCACCCCAGCCTTACTCTCTCTCTCTCTCTCTCTCTCTCTCTCTCTCTCTATATATATATATATATATATATATATATATATATTTAATTTACTTCCAATCAATATTTTTCTACTCTATCAAAATATATTTACATCAATCTGATCGAATGCTGGATATTGCAGAGTTATCGTTAGTTGCTTCTATGGCGTGCTTAAGGAGCAACAACGCCGGATTATCTTAGTTGCGGTTCCATCTTACACAATGAGACGGAATACGTTTAAAGAAAGTGTTTCGCACGATCCGGATAACTCTATTTCAATTTGATTTATTTTAATTAATTTCTAACTATCCGAATATTCTAAAAATTTATACCAACAATCTTAAGCGTATTTCAGATTCGGATAGTGATTAAAGTAGATTTGAAAATCTGAAATTGGATGTGTAGATTTGTTAGTATTATTTAGTTTAGTACTCTGCATTTAGTTGGTCCGATAATTTGTTTATACAAATTATTAATTTATTAACATGAGAGTATAATAGATCGACCACTTCGATCAAATTTTTAGATTGAATTTGAATCTGGTATGTGGTTTATATGATTGTATCATCTTAGATCAATTCATTATTACATTAGAAATAGATAAATGAATTTTGGTCCGTTGAATGAGGAAATAAATAACTAACTTCTAATAAAGTGCAAAGGCAACACATTTATAATTTATGAAATTAAATTATAAGCATGATTCCAAAGTTTGAATGGTAATTTAATAGATTATTATTTTGATCATATTATAATATAATTATAATTGGAAAAGTTAAGAAATTGGATCCTTACTACCTCTCTAAATTACAATTGAATTTGTAAAAAAATAATAATAATAATAATAAAAATAAAAAGAGAATCTGATTCTCTGAATTTGGTATGCTGAAATAATCTTATTTCTAATAACTACATTGAAAAAAGAGAGGATCTGATTCTCTGAATTTGGTAGGCTGAAATAATATTATTTCTAATAAGTAAATTGTAAAAAAAAAAAGATTATTTCTCTTATAATTTTATATATTAAAAAAATAAATCAGCCATTGTAGAAAATTAATAGAAGACTTATTTGACATCTTCTCTCCGTTTCATAATCCAAACAAGAAATAAAATAGAACTTTCTCTCTGCTTATATTATATTGATCCTAATCATAGTCAAAATCAAAATATAATTTCATATTGGACATTTTAGATAGCATACTAAACGGCCATTTTGATTAATATCCCTGAAACAATTGAAAATTTTACAAATGCCCCTGCTCCCAACTTTTTTTTAATTATGCCCTGACCGCCTGGGCCTCGGGCGGCCCAAAAAGCCTATGGAGCGCCGGCCCAAATGGCGGCCCACAACACCAGTGAGGCGCCCCCCCCATATGGCGCCCCATAAGCCAAGTGAGGCGCCCCCCCATCTGGCGCCCCACTGCTCATCTAATTAGCCCCCATCCTTTCTGCCTCTTCTCCCCCATCCTTTCTACCGAAAAAAAGAGGAAAAAAAGAGAAAAAAAGAGAAAAAAGAAGAAGAAAGAAGCCGTTCCGAGACTGTGCATTTACTGCTGTTCCGTTCTGAGAATTTCGTTTGAGGCGAGAAACTGAGTGAATAGGTATGTTTTTTAATTATAATAATTAGTCATTACTGTTGATAACTAGTCATTACTGTTGATAATTAGTCATTATTGTTGATAATTAGTAATTACTGTAGTTATTTTTGACCGTTTCATTTACTGTTGCGTACCGTATATTTACTGTAGCGTGCCGTATATTTACTGTAGCATACCGTACGTTTACTGTAGCGTACTGTTCGTGTACTGTACCGTATATTTAGTGTAGCGTACTGTTCATTTACTGTAGCGATTGCTGTACACGTACTGTAGCAAAATTGTAATTTTTTTAAACTTTTTTTTAATTATTTTTCAATTAGTCATTTATTACTGTACCCATTATTATGTCATGTAATACTTGTAATTTTTTTTTTAAAATGTAGTTTGTTAAAGAAGAGATGTTAGTTGCACTGTATGTCGGCGGCAAGCTCGAAAGGGATGAAGATGGCGTGCATTACACGAAAGAAGTCGCATTTGGCTTCGAGATTAATGAAAATACCACATTTGAGGAACTGAAGCAGCTAATATACGAAAAGACATATGTAAACCCCAACAGGTATGAAATAGAATTGGCTACACGGATTGACAACTCACGTGGGGGGGTAGACCTTACTTTGTTAAGTTTCCAATAACAGATGCCAATTTGTGGAGAGTTGTGTATACTCAATTTGCAGCTTATGGGGTCCCGGTAATGGACATATATTCGAAGAAGGTTCCCCGAACGAGGGCTGGACCTTCAAGTTCGGCTAGGGCTGGACCTTCAGGTTATGACAATTCGGGTTATGACAACCAGGGGTACCAGCAGCACTCCCCTTATGACAACCAGGGGTACCGGCAGCACTCCCCTTATGACAACCAAGGGTACCACCAACACTCCCCTTATGACCACCAGGAGTACCACCAGCAATCCCCTTATGACAACCAGGGATATCACCAGCAGTCCCCTTATGACAGCCAGAGGTACCACAGCCCCGGTTATGACAACCAGGGGTACCACAACTCCCCAGAAAATACTGAAGAGTTACCACCACCACCCAGACAGACACCCATAATCCCTAGATTTCCAACTATGCCAGAGTCAGGACCGGTACCCGTTAATCGAAATGATATTGATATTGATGTTGATGCTATTGATGCCATACCAGAAAGGGAAATGGAAACGGGGGACGAATACCAAGGGGTTTGGGAAGCTGATGACTTATTAGATGGTGATGCAAATGTACCAGGTTTATCCAGGGCAGAAAAATTCCCGATTACAGGTCGGGGAAGTAAGCATCCAGTCGCCACATTCAACGACACCACAGCTTTCGAAGAGGCAGACATTAGTTTCTTCGGTCCTCGTGTTGAATACAATAAAGAACTTGCCGCAGGCCAAGTTTATACCAACATAGATGAACTTGTAAAGAAAATAAATGAGACTCATGTTCACGGCAACTGGGAATGTATAATACACAAAAGGGACCGAACAAGGTTAGTTGTGCTGTGTAAAACTCACCCGCGCTGCGAGTTCCGCCTTTTTGCAACCCCTGCGGGTTCAGGGGAAGCATGGATGATTAAGAAGTGTGAACCACCTCACACATGCAAGTCTGCATCCACAAGGACAGACCATGCGCAGCTGACGGCATCATTAATTGCCGATGCAATTGAGGAGGACATTAAGTTAGATCCATCGATGAGTATCAAGGCGGTGGCTATGACCGTCAGACACAAATACAAATATGTAATCCCAAAATACAACAGGCTGTGGAGAGGTCGTGAACTTGCGGTTTGCAGAATATTCGGTAGTTGGAAGGATTCATATGGCTATCTAGCACCATTGCTCTAGGCCATGGCAAGTACAAATGTCGGCACCGTATATGAGCGATGGCATGGCCCTTTTTTTGATAAAGACGGAGTACTAATAGAGGGAGCTAAACAATTCAAGGGCATAGCATGGGCTTTTGGTGCTTGTATCCAAGCTGTGCCATACATCAGACCCGTTATCAGCATTGATGCATGCTTTTCATGAACTATCACAAAAATAATTTTCAAATCTTTTGTATTCAAATCTTTTGTATTCATATATACATGTTTTTCATGAACTATCACAAAAATAATTTTCAAAAAATAAATATGCATATTTTTAAATGATAAACCCAACAACTAAATTCTTAAACAGTTCAACCATTTGAACCATAAATTCTAACCCTAAATTGAACCGTAAATCCTAAATTTTTAAGTAATTCACAATTCATAAAAATAAACCCTAAATTTAACTATAAACCCTAAATTTTAAAAAAATTCACAATTCACAACTATAAACCCTAAATTAAACCATATGACATTCAAGCAATTTTACCATAAATCATAATCGTAAATTTAAGCAATTGAACCAATTCAAGCAATTCAAGCATCCAATTCAAGCAATCAAGCAATTCAACCATCTAATTCAAGCATCCAATTGAACCAAACTGAACCAATTCGACCAATCGAACCAATTCGACCAATTCAAGCATCCAATCGATCCAATTCGAAATCCAATCGAACCAATTCAACCAATCAAACCAATTCATGTCATTGCCACAATTCAAGCATCCAATCGAACCAATTCGACCAATTTAATCAATTCAACTAATTACTCACATTCAACCCTAAATATCGAATCGAATCAAACCGAATCACATTACACAATTCAATCACATTTAATCTAAAACCTAAACTCTAATCGAATCAAAAATAAATAAAACTTACTTGTTCAATCGAGGGAGAAGCGAATCGAGGCCGGACGTCGTGCGAGGTAGAGGTGCGTGGTGCGGAGCTAAGGCGGCGGTTAGGGTGGCAGGTGGGGCTTGGATGGGGTGGGGGCAGGGGAGGCGCTAGGGTTTTTTTTTTGGGGGGGTTTCTGGGCGGGTGAAAGGCAGAAGGGAGAGACAGAGAGATGGCGCTGGGGGGGTTAAATGCTGGGTAGTGGGGCGCCACTGTAGGGGGCGGGTCAAAGGGGGGTATGGAGCGCTGCTATGTGAGGCGCCTCACTTGTGCTATGGGGCGCCAGTGTGTGGGGCGCCTCACAGGGTATATGGGCCGCCCTGGGCCTAGGCGGTCAGGGCATAATTAAAAAAAAATTGGGAGCAGGGGCATTTGTAAAATTTTCAATTATTTCAGGGATATTAATAAAAATGGCCGCATACTAAAATCTAATTTTGATAGAGTAAATCGGAATCTCACTTTATTAACTTTAAATCAAATTATTAGATTTTTTTTAGTTTATTTATCTGGAAAAGAAGAAATAAAACATTAATGGTAAATGTTGATAATTGAACTTGTTTATAATAAAAACTAATTTAGGGTCAACGGAAAATAAACTTGGTGAAAATTTTACATTGAATAAAATAATAAAAATGAATAAGAAAACATTAATGTTGACCGTTGCATCGTGGTCATTAACTCTAATATATTATAATTGATGAATATGATCAATTATTACAGAAAATAAAACTGAAAATTAAATGCCCTTGTAATTGCCTTAGTAATTATAAATCATTTCTTAATGATTCGGAGAAAAATGAATAGAGAATAATTGTAATGAGGATTCAAATATACATGAGCATTAATTTCTAAAATTTCCTTGCTGCATCCTATGTTAAAAGGAAATTAAATAAAATAGTCACCGGATGACCGAATTTGGAAAAAAAAAATTGACTTAATACCCAAAGCAGAAAATAAAACTAATTAACTACAACTGATACAATATGTTATAAGTTGTAGAAGTGAATATTCTATTATCCGTGAATGTGCATGATGATGATCTTTTATGTAATAAATGATTTGGTAAAGTATATAAAGATCTATTAATTGAGCTAAGAAAATCATATAGAATTGAGTCCAAGTTCAAACCAGATCAGACTTCTACATTTCAGAGAGAGAAATGAAATGTGAAATGAAAAGTGGAGGTGTAAATTAAAAATAAAATAAAATAAAATTAATCATAAAAATAATTAATGATCAGTTTTAATGCTTGAATTTCATTTTACTGAATTTATCAAGAAAACTAATTTTAAATTTAGTATATTGAAAATGTGGGGGTTTAAATATTTGAAGAAATATTATATTAACCCTACGATATGTATACATATCATATAAAAATACATGAATATTAAATACATGTCCTTTATTTAATGAGCAAAATGATATAATGATAAGTTTGATGAGAAAACAAAAATGTGATTATATGAAATAAAGAATGCTCATTTAGTTGATCATGATGACTAATATGTATTTAATTATGATGTTATATTTAAAATATAATTAAATAAGATGATATTGTAGTTATTGAGAACTTAAATGCTCCTTGAAACATTTAACTCATGCTATAATAAACATGTCACGATAATATACATGAATAATAATATATGTGATTAATTTTATATAGCATGATACTATGATTAATTATTTAAATTTATTGTTAAACCTTTAAAGATGATTACTAATCACAAATAAATAATGTAAAAGAAATTACTTACAGACTTAAGCAATGAATGATAATTCATTGTCATGAAAATATAGATGATGGACTACAATTAAAGTCCATATATAAGTTTCATCGAGGGGGATGGTTGTTAGCCCTAAAGGGTCTTCTTGCGGTGGCAACCCAATCTCTGATATGCAATTCCTTGAAAGAGATTCAATGAGTAATAACAAGCCAATAAGTTGACTAAAAGAGCACACACTTTTAAGGAGCATCGACTCCAATCCCATCCCTATGGTGAGTGTACTCTATGTAGATGATAGGATGAGCAAGTTAGCTCTTAATGAGGACCAAGGCGGTAATTTCCGCAGAATATAAATCTACACATATTCTTGGTAGATAACTCACCTAAATGAGTGTGCCTGTAACGGCTGCGGTGTGAGTCATGGGTAAGTCTTTAAGACTTTCATGAAAATCTAAGACTTGCGTAAGGCCATTAATGTGTATACCACGACGAGAAGCTACATATTTTGTGTGTGGTGGTTGAATTTGGATAAAAGGAACGAGTTCAAGACATAGTTTACTCTGTTTCCTCCAAATTAAACCTATCAATACTATATGAAATTCAAAGTTTCTAAACTACTTCATTGATGCACAAAACTAATATCTAGCAATTTGTTTCTGTATAATCTTTCATTTGATATTCTTAAATTTTGAGTTTTGTGGGGGATTGTTGGAACTTGAGTTCTAAAAACTCAAAATTCCCTCTTCAATAAATTTGCATAAAATTTTCATTTGTGATATTTGGAAATTCAAGGGTTAAATCGAATATGTATTTCTTTAATAGTGAGTTATTTTGCTAATGACCATTTATTATTCTGTTAATAACATTCTACCGTTTTAATCTTTTCATGGCATATGCGTTTCTTTAGTATTTGATAACCCTCATTAATCTCCCTTTAAAATCCCCGATTAATTCACCATATTATAAATTTAGTGATCTCTTCTATTCTTGGTGATCAGAGAAAAAAAAAAAAAACACAAAAGCTTTCATACCCTCTGATTTCATTTCCTCTGTCCGTTTGCATATGAGTGAAAATATATTCTCTTTTTTGAATTTACTTCCAATCAATATTTTTCTACTCTATCAAAATATATTTACATCAATCTAATTGAATGCTAGACATTGCGGAGTTATCGTTAGTTGCTTCCATGGCGTACCTAAGGAGCAACAATCTTGGATTATCTTAGTTGCGGTTCTATCTTGCACGATGAAATGGAATACGTTTAAGGAAAGTGCTTCGCACAATCCGGGTGACTCTATTTCAATTTGATTTATTTTAATTAATTTCTAACTATCCGAATATTGTGAAAATTTATATCAACATGATAACAGTATTAAGATAATACCATATTTTTTTATACCAATTTTCAAGAGGGGCTCTCCTAAGAAAGCAGATCTCAAGATGAGCGAGCCAAGTTCGGACTCAAAGTACCAATTGTAGTTTGAAATTTAATTTAATTAAGCACTTAAATGAAAAAGAAACACAGAGACAAGTCCTTCAAGCGAAGAGAACAAAAGTTACAAAACAATCGCAAACTATCGTGGAGATAGCCATACCTTCTCCGGTCATGGCCGAAGAAAACCGGTGCTAGCAACTCTTCTGCTTGAGCTTCCCGGCCTTTATATACATACCAGGGACACATCTGTTAGCTGCGCAATCCTGGGTGGTAGATTTTTTTTTTAACCAGTGTCAATTATGTTTATTAATTTTTAGAAGATGGTAACAAAAAAAAATCGGTTAATAATGTGAATTACCTCTAATTAAATAGCTAGTATTATAGTGCTGGAAATTTTGCACTGTGAATCTAATAGTTAGTGTGATATGGTCTTGAGATTGTTCCATCGAACAAAATCTTCTTTGTAAACATTCAATGGCAGGGAACACACTGAAACTCTGAAAGAGATCCAGTGCAGCTGAGGATTCTAACCCCATGTCAACACCCCTTGAGGTAGGGCCCAGTGCTTGGCCCCACACTTAATTAATTAATTACAAAGTACCTCTATTCATCTATTTAAAGCTTTCCTCCGATACCTTTTATCCATAACCTTGATCAGTTCTCTAATAAGAAACCTCCTGCTCCTCTGTTCAGAGCCTAATCCTGATCCCTTTTCTTGACATTACTTGCCTACACAGGATAGCAAAATAAAGTAGAAAATATAAATTCTACAATGGAGAGTAACAACCACAATGGTGCCTTGCCTTTGACTTCGCTCAACCACATCTCGGTCATATGCCGATCAGTGGAGAAGTCGCTTGATTTTTACCAGAATGTTCTTGGCTTCTTACCAGTTAGGCGCCCCTGCTCCTTTGATTTCGATGGGGCTTGGTATGTTGTTCTCCTTACTTTATATTTTATTTTCTACAAAAATTTAAAGTTATCGTCCCCTTGATCTATACAAAACCTATATATAAGCACATTGAAACAAATTGCAAATACAGCTAACAATTGCATTCAAATCACGAAGCCCCATTAGAATTATAGCCAAGGAAAACAAGATTTAACTTTTAGGAGAATGGTTCAACACGGTACTTGAAAAGGAATGGTAATATATATAGAGAGAATCATGCTACACCTAAATGAATAAACAGATATAAAACGGAATGTTTGTGGCACTGGTGATTGTTTGGTTGTTTGAATATATTTACTCCGAGTTGTTATTTCACAGGAAAGCATTACTAAAACAATTTGGCCTTGCATTTTGATAGATATATTGACATTTCTACAACTGTAGAGGGATAAACTTTATTTATTATTTTTCCATACTTCATGTACAAAACCACTCAGGTCACCAACAAAAACATAGGTACTAAATCAAAAATTGCATACATTCAGAGTAAATTCCCACATGGTTATTTATCCAAAAAAGAAAGAAAATAATAAGCCATGAAGGGAGAAAGGAAAAGCCAAGTCTGTCAAGGTGGCCTGAGAACTGTTAATTAGAATACCTAATTGAGCACTCACATTTTTTGTATTGGAGACAAACATTGTTTTTATCTTGATAAATTACAGGTTATTCAACTACGGGATAGGGATTCACCTCTTAAAATCGAACGACCCTGAGAATTTGCCAAAAAAGAGAGAGATAAATCCTAAAGATAATCATATTTCTTTTCAGGTAAAAACGAGAATATTTCAATTCTTTCTTAATGTGCTCTGATTATATGCCAAAATTTTAACCTACATTAATTATTGGAAAGATCATATCAGAACTCCAAACTACATTGAATTAGCTACATCCTTTACAGTACGAAAGAGTAGGCCCTTCATTTTCCTAATCTGCTAAAGTACAATTTTTACTATTTATGATAGTGTCGATATAGATTGTTTACCACACTGTGAAACAAAAAAAAAAAATGGCGTGAAACATTCCATCTCTTCTATCTCAGTATCTATTGACCTAATCAGAGGATAAAAGAACAGAGAGAGGGTGGCAGAAGATTATGCCTCTGACCATTGGGAAAAACCCTTTTAATTAGTTGTTAAATCAGATAACAACAAAGACAAACAATATTTAATTGTTCGTCACCGCCTTTGCTTTTCTATTCCAATAAATAAATTAGTTGTGGACTAACTACAAGCTGGAGGTCCGATTCCTTTTATTATTCTTTATAAATAAAAATAAATGATCTGCTTATTGAGAGAGTTGACTTTATCAGTTTCAAATCACATGGCAATCATTTAAAAAAAGAAGGTACATTTTCAATTAATCACTCATTGCTTTCATTTCTTACATTTATACAGTGTGAGAGTATGTATCTTGTTGAGAAGCGGCTTAAGGAGATGGACATACCACATGTGAAATGCCGTGTTGAAGAAAGCGGCATTTATGTTGACCAACTATTCTTCCATGACCCTGATGGTTTCATGATTGAGATATGCAACTGTGACAACATTCCGGTAATACCGCTTGTGATTGGTGAGCCAATGGCTAGTGTTTGCAAGAGGGTGAACTTTGTTACTAAGCAGCAGCAGCAACAACAGCAAACAAGTTGTGAGTTCTTACCGAAAGCTGTGTGTCAGTGAGGAGCCTCAGATCCATTGCGCCTGAGTGAAGAGATTGAATTAAATTTACTTGTGAGTCGCTTGTAGCATCGTAAAATGAGGGGTAAAATTTGTTGAAAATTCATTGTGCTGTGTTAATATTTATTTTGAATTAAATTTTGTTTCTGAAATATGTAATTAAGAACCTTTCAACTAGTGGTTCTTACTGTTGTTTCATCAGTGGTTGTTGAAAGTTAAAATATTATGAGACAGCAAGATATGGAACAATCAACTTTGGAGTAAATTTTCTTGTGGTGAATCCTTGATGATATAAAATGCAATAAAATGTTAAATGAGGGTTGAAATGATAAAGTGAGTTAAGGAAAATTTATTGAAAATGAAAACCATAATCAGCGGAAATGAATTATAGGTGCCATTTATACCCATTTGATTTTAGTGCACACACTATCTCCCCTGCCATTTTTTATTAATATCCCTAAAAAAATTAAAATTTTACAAATGTCTCTGCCCCCAATTTTTTATCAAATCTGCCTTAACCGCCTGGACCTGGGACGGCCCAAATCCCCTGTGAGTTGGGGCGCCTCATTTGTTTTTTGTTTTTTGTTTTTTTAAGAGATGAATCTTAGTATTTTTGATTTAGGGTTTAGAGTTTATGTATATGTGTATGCCAAAAAATAAAATAATTGATATATTTACGGAGTGATGTCATAAATATTTATAACTTTGATTTTTTTATTTTTATTTTTTTGGTGAACCATATGTATAATATACACATACACACATACACATACACATATACACATATACATATATAGTTCTAAAAATAGTTTAACATAGTTCAATAATAAAAAGTTCAACAGTACAATCAAAAGCGCAATGAAAGTTCATAACATAGTTCAAACCAAATAAATCAATTCGCATAAGCAAAATACTACAACAGCATACAATTGGGGGCTAAGCCTTACGAGCTGAGAAGCTTGCTCCATTTTTTTCCTCAACCCGATGAACGCACGCAGGACACTCCCACATAGTGAGACGAGCGTCATTCAGCAGATCTGCATGCGGGTCCATGCAATTGGGATGAACAACTTTGCCACATCCAGGTGGAGGGACCCTGTCCACCCAGCCCTCCATTAGCATTTTTCTAATTGATGGATCAAGAGTGCTAAGAAATTCTTCATTATTTTTGGGTGAAAACATTCTTTCCACATTCCTCACTGCGTATGCTTCAGCTGTCCAAAAATTATTAATAAGCACTCTTTTTGCTTCGCGTTCAGTTTCAGTTCTTTCTCTATTTTTTCCAACTTTGGATGCCATTATAACTAGGGTTTCAAATGACAACAATTGATTAAGAAAGCTAATTATGTGCTTAATTAAAGACTAACTGTACAGTAATCAACGATTAATAAGAAAATAATTACAAAATATTTAATTTTTAGAAAAAATAATTAAAAAAAATATTTAAAATACCTGTAGCTATAGTCACCCAGAAAATCGCCCGAAATCTCCTTCAGTTCTCTCTCCCTTCTCTCTGTCTTTGAAGTGAGAGGTAGACTGATGTTGGAGTGAGAAGAGAGAGAGAAAAAACGAATAAATAGGCATCTCTAGTGGACCGCCCGTGGCCCAGGCGGTCAGGACCCAAGCAAACTGCCCCTAACACAGGCGGTCTGCTGGGAGTGTGTGTCGCAAGGAAAAATTACGGTTTCAATATAATTTCTTAGTTTCAATATAATTACTTGAAGTGTATTGTTACGCTTTTGATTGTATTGTTGAACTTTAATTGTATTGTTGAAGTCGGAATGTGTATTATTAAACTGCGTTGTAATAAAGAAATGTAAAGTGCAAACAAACATAATACCAACAAGAATATAAAATAGGAAAAACATAATGTGAACATAAGGCGTGACAATATAATCAGAAACGTATAATACAACAGTCCCATAGTGAAAATACTACAGTCAGAAGTATGTCACAATCATCATCGTCTTCGTCTCCTTCCAGATAGAGACAACCTAGGAGCCGCTATGCCCTTGCCATGCCTATGCGGCTGCACACGCCTCTGCAGACTCACATCTTGCAAAGCCTCCTCTCCAAAATCATCCTCGTCGGGTCCCACATCCTCCTCAAATGATCCCATATCCTCATCTTCATCCCTCGACCTAGCTGCCCATGGATCAAATCCAATAGCTGCTACATTAGCGGGCTGTGGACGCAACTCCCATGGATCTTGCTCCCATGTCGGAGCATATGTGGAAGGAGCCGGTGTGCCAAATAATGCAGAGACAAAGCCATCTGCAGTCTGAGATGAACTCCCGCCAGCCTCAAAGTCGTGCTCCATCTCCACTCCATATCGCGGTCTGTGGGAGCCTACATCTGTATTTTGCCGGGGCCAGCTCATCTATGCTAAAACTGGGATCAGCATTCCAACGAGGTGCTCCATCCTAGATTAAAAATAATGTTAGTTTTGCCATATACAAAGAACTCTGCAACAAATAATGGTATAATTGGCGACTGACCGTGCCAAGCTCTACTAGAACTCTGTATTTATTTTTATAAGCATCCCATCCTTGGTATTCAACATCTAGTCGTGGAACGCCCAACTTGAGTCATCAGCTGCATAATTGGAAGTTAACTGAGTTAGAATGAACAATTCAACAAAAAAATAAGAATATTGTGTGTGTCGTACTTTTAATATTAACTTGTAATTACCTGCAGGAGCTAGCGGCATATCGTGACTGTAGATGGCCTCTAGCTGGTAGTTCGGATTTCGCAGTGTGGATTTTATCTCCCGCCAATTGATGTTCTCCCCAGCATCGTGCAGCATGCCAACGAGGCGGCCTTCAAAACCGTATGTCTCCACGATTAGTGCAGTGTGCTGGAGCATCTGGCATCCTATGTATCGCCAAGCATCCATCGCCATGCATATCAAGCTATGTCCAACTCCTCTCATAGCAGCCAACAGCTGCACACAACATGATTATGCCAACAGTAAGTAATTAAAATTTGTAATTTTAAATTAAATTATGTTTCAGTTGTACTTATCGCGCGAGCATTGATCGGACCCCAAGGCATAAAATTGCTGGATGAATCCATCAGTCTACGTCGAAGGGTCTCACCATAATGGCCTGTTAGGTAGACTGACGGCATGCCCCATCTCTAGTACCATACGGCATATCTCAGATCCCCGGACCAGCACCCAACGAATCAATAGATGGCGGGCTCCATAAGTGCTGCTCTGGATGTCGAGCCCAGTTGTACTGCAGGACGAAATGCTGGCTCCAGTCGACTTTCGACTTATTGTGCGCCGTTCTACAAGTGCAATTAATTAGAAATAAGTGAAACAGTGGATATATTAAAGTGATAATGAAATTAAGTAGGCGGTACTTGTGGAACTTGTCGATAGCATTCTTGCCCATCAGCGGGTGCTTCGGGATGAAAGCATCCAAGCCAAACTGTCGAGATACCCGATCGGGATAGTGATACTCAACTATCCAGAAACAGACGACCGGTCCCGGATAATACCATAGCTGTGTCTGCTCTAATGTCAGTGGGCTCAGCCATTCACACTGATACCATGGACGATACGGAAACCAATCGATATTCACATCTCGGAGCATCTGGAGCTGACCCCGGACATAAGAAATCCCCCTGCCCTTCTCTTAGTATTCATAATGACTGCCCTATATAGCAGCGTACGCGGGGCATCTATTTGGCTCAGGACCTCTCCATCGGGGATGTGGCAATGGTATAATTGGCCGATTTATGGGCAGATGTGACCACGACTAGTGCTGAAGCAAAAGAAGTGGTCCAAAAAGCTGTTTATTCTTGACTTAAAAATTTAACTTAAAATAAAAACTGGGTGCTTCTTATCCAACATTCAATAATAACGTATATTGATACAGACTTACCAGACAAGCATGACAGAGGCCTCTGTATAAGTGGGCAAGGACAGCTCCACCCCAGTTCCATCTTAATTCTTTCTCCAGGTCCCTTAGCAGGGAGAGATACATAATCAAAATCGTATCACCGCTGGAATCCTCGAACATGACAGCACCATACAAATCCAGCACATACACCCTAGTATATCTGCAATATAAAATAATCAATATAAATAATTGAGATTGTAATAGTACCACTAAGTTAATTTAAAGAGTATAATAGTACCTCCTGACCGCCTCAATGTCAGCAGTCTTAGGAAATATCTGATTCTCGAAGAAGTGAGACCAGAGTGCCTTTAGAGAAATACAGTACCTGGAATAGCGGAACTCCTCCTCCTCCCCCTTCATCTTCTTATATTTCTTCTGCAGAGTCTTCGGATCACACCCTAACAACTCCGGTATCATCCTCTGCAGCTCTGGATGGTCTGAGATGCCACCTATGGGGTCGTCATCGATACGTAAACCCCATAAGGCGCTCACATCACCAAGAGTGACTGTCATCTCCCCGACCGGGAGATGAAATGTATAAGTCTCAGGTCGCCATCTCTCCGCTAGACCATGCATAAGAAACACATCGATCTTACTCTGAGGCATGGTGACAAGCTGATACAACCCGAGTTTCAAGATGTATTGCTGCATTTCTTTATGCGGAACGAACGGAATCTCAGACCTGCAGTGCCTCACCGTAAGCATGACATCATCCTGTAATTATTATCAACTTGTCAGACTCAAAATCGTGCCATTTTTTTAGTAACTCAACAAAATGTCATTTTTTAAAGTATAAAAATCACGTACCTCAAGAGATGCCAATGAGACGCGGTGCTTAACTTGATGAGTCCATAGGAGAGGACTAAATGTGTCAGGATCGTGCACACCATCTGGAAAATCAGCCTGAGACGACAGATCCGCTCCAGTCTTATCATCATGCGACGACGAGCTCTCTCTAGTCGAATCCACCGAGGACGTGCCCACTCCACTCGGATCCACAGCATCTGCACCCGCTGCAGGCTCAACTCGTACTCCCCACCGTCTAACTCTAGGCATACTACATTTACCAAAAAATATTAAACAAAACATACAATTTATATAATTTTTTAATAAGGATTGCATGCATATAATCCCAAAATAATTGCATGTATATGATTTATTTTTATTGAAAATCATATACATGCAATTTAATTACATGCAATTATTTTGGGTTTATTTTTTTAGATTTATTGAAAATCATATACATGCAATTTAATTACGTGCAATTATTTTGAGTTTATTTTTTTAGATTTATTGAAAATCATATACATGCAATTTAATTACATGCAATTATTTTGGGTTTACTTTTTTTAGATTTATTGAAAATCATATACATGCAATTTAATTACAGGCAATTATTTTGGGTTTACTTTTTTTAGATTTATTGAAAATCATATACATGCAATTTAATTACAGGCAATTATTTTGGGTTTACTTTTTTTAGATTTATTGAAAATCATATACATGCAATTATTTTGGATTTATTTTTTTAGATTTATTGAAAATCATATACATGCAATTTAATTACATGCAATTATTTTGGGTTTACTTTTTTTATTTTTATTGAAAATCATATACATGCAATTATTTTGAGTTTACTTTTTTTAGATTTATTGAAAATCATATACATGCAATTTAATTACATGCAATTATTTTGGGTTTACTTTTTTTAGATTTATTGAAAATCATATACATGCAATTTAATCACATGCAATTATTTTGGGTTTATTTTTTTTAGATTTATTGAAAATCATATACATGCAATTATTTTGGGTTTATTTTTTAAAACTATATGTGTCATTTTTAAACAAATATATGTGTCATTTTTAAACAAATATTGATATATTTCAAAATAATTAGTTTTACTCCAAATTATTTTGTATGGATATATACATGTTTTTCCACAACTATCACAAAAATAATTTACAAAAAATAAATATGCTTATTTCTAAATCATAAATCCAAACCTTAAATTCTTAAACAGTTCAACCATTTGAACCATAAATTCTAACACTAAATTGAACCATAAATCCTAAATTTTTAAGTTATTTACAATTCACAAATATAAACCCTAAATTAAAAAAAAAATCACAATTCACAACCATATGACATTCAACCAATTTTACCATAAATCATAATCCTAACTTCGAGCAATTGAACCAATACGAGCTATTTGAGCATTTAACCAATTAAAGCATTCAACCAATTCAAGTTTCCAATTCGAGCAATTGAACTATAAATGAATCAAATTGAATCGAATCACATTTAACAATTCAAGCAATTCAATCCTAAACTCTAATCGAATTGAATCGAATCAAATCATAATCATAATCAACAATCAATTTAAACTAATCGAATCAAAATACATTCAGAATTAAACTAATCGAATCGAATCACATTCACAATTAAACCCTAACCCTCACAATTAAACCCTAACCCTAATCCTAAATTAAATTAATAGAATAGCAAAAAAAAACATACATTTAACAAAGGAGGCAGCGGCTCAGTGGTGCGGCGGCTCAAGTCTCAGTGGTGTCGCGGCTTAAGGCTTGGTGGTGCAACGAGTGAGGGAGAGAGAGATCGAGAGAAATGACAACGTTGCGGTGGGGTGGTGGGGCACCGGCCAGCAGGACGGAGTAGCAGCTCCGGTTTTTTTTTTTTCTTCGGTTTTTTTTTTGTTCGGATGCAAGACAGAAGGGGAGAGGGGCGCAGGGGGGGGGGGATATTGGGGTATGACCCGCCCTGGGTTGGGGTGCCTCACTTGAGGCATGGACCGCCCCAGCCTGGGACGCCTCACTTGAGGCATGGGTCGCTCCAGGCTCAGACGGTAATGACAGATTTGATAAAAAATTAGGGGCAGAAACATTTGTAAAATTTTGATTTTTTTTTAGGGATATTAATAAAAATGGCCGCCATCTCCCCAACTCAGTTGGCGAGGCAATTAATGCTTTTGCATTCACTATTTCCTTTCCAAAGGAAATCTCTAAGCATTTTGTCTAGATGCTTGATTACCCTTCGGTATCCTCAGTGCCTGAATGTAATGCAAGGACATGGCTGATAACACATACCGCCTTGACAAGCGTCACTCTCCCTCCATATGACACGAAATTTGAGGTCCATCCTTCCATTTTTGTTCTGATGGCATCCAGCATTCCAGCATTGGTTGGAAGTGTACCTTTTGAGGTTTTAGGACCGATAATGGTAGACCCAAGTATTTTATTGGTAAGTTTGAGATACTGGAAGATAGTATATATGTCGCCTATCGCCTGTACTGACCTTGGTACAAAGGTACTTTTCCGCATACTGTATTACCTCTGGCGGTAGAAATACATGCTGAGACATGACAGGGGCCGCGTTGGTGCTTAGTGAGTCTGTGACGATGATGCATGGAATCCAATTAATATTTCTGTACTACGTGCCTCCAAGTTAGTCTATAGACATTAAAATTTTGTTAGCCAGCATTAACTAGGTGGAGTTGCAAAGTTTGTTGACGGACATAATCAACCCAATTAATATTTCTGTACCACCTGCCTCCATGTTAGTCTATAGACATTAAAATTTCTATTCTCCACAAGTTCACCGATATTGGTGATATTTAAATGCGAATTGTATCACCAATTGATTTAAACAAATAGCACCTAAAGATATATTTCTTGCGCATGAGTCAAGTTAAAGTTCAATTCGGATCCAATTGGTTCCCTGTTCCATTATTTTTATATACTTAAATTCACTTTATACTTGGATCTTGTTCTGTTCAATGGCTATTAATTGGAAAAAAGAAAAGCTTTTCTACACACACACACACAAAAATCTTATTCGACTCATGTAATTTTTAGTGATTTTTGGAGCACAGTCAAAAAAAAAAAAAATCTTATTCGACTCATGTAATTTTTAGTGCACTGTGCTCTGATATGACTAACACCTTATTTGGATGGAGAGTAGAGGAAGGGAGAGAATGGAAAGAAAAAAAAAATCCATCAAATTGTGTTTGGTTGACAAAATTATGTTAGAGGTGAAGTGTGAAAGGTTTAACCTTGTATTGTATCATTATAATCGGCTTCTCTTTCAAATTGAGGTGTAACGGATGGAAAGAAATTTTGTTGCAAATATTTTAGAAAAAATAACACAAATGCCTAACTATATATCTTATCTATATAATTTTCATACAAGTTTTTTTTTTATCACAATCTTACAACAACCACTGAATTTCTCATTAATCTTATAAATTTTACAATCAAACAAGAAATAAGATAAAAGGAAAGATAAATTTACTTTTCCTCATTAATCATCCAAACACAAAAAAAAATTAAATGCGTTAATCTTCCTTTCTATTCCATTCCATTTCCTTTTATTCTTCACCTCACCGTCCTTCCTCCAAACACAAATTCAATTCTTAATTAACTGCCGATTTTTTTTATAATACGCTCAATTAAATAAAAAATTTTAAATATGTCCTCAATTTAAAATAAAAAATAAAAATGCCCCAACCGCCACACTATGTGGCGATTGTCTTCTGAAGTGGACCGCCACATTGGATACTCTTATTTTTTTTATTTTGTAAATAGCTGAATCTTAAATATTATATAGAACCCATGTACCAAGAAAATATACTCTTATTCTCTTTTTTGAATAATCTTATTCAGCAGATAATGCTTCTTAAACATTTTAAAAAAGTTTTTGAATCGATAAGACGTATTCACACTGCTACATAACAACACACTAATAACAATAAATAAAGGGCTCTAATAACGGTTTGATCACCACTAGTAGTCAACACGATAGAACATGAGTGGTCACAATCTCTAGCATATCCTAACCACTAACAGAGGAGGCACTTTTTGTAGCGGTTCCAACTTTGTCCAAACTTTGACTGATCATAACTTGTAGGAAACTCCATTTTGAGCGTTCGACCACTTTTCTAAAAGCTTTGGAGGATGAGATATGAATTGTGAAGGTAAACTATCTTACAAAATGACCCGCGCACTTAGAATTGCAAAAATACATCGTTTAGTGCCTCAAACTGCAATTGAAGTTTCTCATAAATAACCAATATGTTATCAAATTTATTTCAATAGAAAAAAAAATACCTTCATTATGCCAAGGAGTAGCAATGTCACACTATTTCAAAAGAAATAAAGAAATTAGATAGATAATCATTCTAAGTTATAAGATTAGTGCTCAAATCGGCTAACAAATTACATAACATATATAGAATTATCTTTATTCAGCGCTAGATTGATGAGTTATAGTGTTATACTAATTAAGATCTCTTACCTCTCTTTTCTTTTTATTCTCTTGATCTCAAGTCTTTATTCAACAAGGGGTTGATATGTATTACTTGATTGGTGAATTCCTTAATCTTGAGCTATATACATATTAAATATTAATTGATGTTAGTATTTATATGTATAACATTCATTTTATATACTGAACAATCTTTAAAAACAAAAAATTGCTTAGTAACTCCACACTATGTGGCAGTCCACTTTAGAAGACAACCACCACACAATGAAATATTAATTACTGTTAGTATTTATATGTATAACATTCATTTTATATACTGAACAATCTTTAAAAACAAAAAATTGCTAGCAATTCCACACTGTGTGGCAGTCCACTTTAGAAGACCACCACACAATGCAACGGTTGGGGTACTTACAAAGATTTTTGAAAAATGGAGGGCATATTTGATTTATTTTTTTTATTTAATTGAGGGTATTAAAAAAAAGATCGGAATTAACTGTCACTGAATAATATATTTAATTAATTTGTCAGAATTTCGATGTGATTTGTTGATCAAATGATTTTCAGACCACTGGAGAGAAGCTGAACATCTACCATACAGACGAGACGACACATTAAGTATTCTATGACAGATTAAGAGAACCAAAACATTTATGTAAACAACAAGAGAATGCAATAATTGGTATAGTATTCTCAATAAATACATCATATATATGTTAAAGAAAAATAATAAAAAATCTCCTTCACAAAATAGTACAAGTCCAGACAACAGTAAAGAAACAATATAACTTAAACCACCCAACCTCTAATTTCCAAAAAACAAAACAATAGAAACAACGAATCTCTAATTCTCATGGCTTTAAGGCTTCCTAGTCCTCTCCTATTTACACAGAGAACATAGATAACCTTTCTATTCTTTTTTTCCACCTCACAGACGTGGGACCTACTGATCAGCAATTGACACCACATTGTCCCATTGCAGCCGCCTTCTGGCTCGGGGAGGTGAATGGGTCAATCCGCACCCAAAGAAGTGAGAAAATTGATGCCAGAAGAATTGCCCAGACAATAACAATGGTGGGTGTCCTGTTTTGACGACCCAGGAGACCCTTCAGGAATGGGTACAGATGCAGAATAACCCAAATGGAGAAGAACAGCTTTCCGAACAGTGGGCCCCATGACTGGTATCCACTGTTAATGGCATAGGACACACCAGCAACAATACCAACCAAGTTGATCACAAGGACAGTGGTGGGGGGGATGAGGAGACTTGTCCACTTGAAGACATAGAGCTCAGCAAAGTCACCATCCTCATCAGAGGCCTTGGAAGTGACAGTGAAGTTGGTGTCAATACCGGCAAGGACCTTCAGGAGACCTTGAAAGACGGCGAAGAGATGGGCAGAGGTACCACCAATGACCCAGAATTGCTCATTTCTCCACCAGTCCTCAATGCCGACACCACTCCACCGCAGCTCAAGGAGACCAGTGGCAAAAATAGAGACGAAGAGGAGGATGAACCACATGCCGGCATAGTTACTAATCTGCAACATTATGGAGTGAGCATTAGATTTAGATATAAATTATTGATAATAATTGTGGCATTCTCTTTTAAGATCTTAAGATGAGTTTACAATCAGCAGGTGCTTGAATAGATTGGCTCTTCTTTTTTCTTGGCTTCTTAGCCTAATTTTTATTCACTTGAGGTTTACTTTCAAATGCACCACTCTTTTTATTTCTTTTTCTGCAGGGAAAGCTAGTTGCTGAGAGCTTTAGAAACTTGCAGTTCATAAGGCACAGTGCATGTTTAAATGCAAGAACTAAATATAACAGAACAAAGAAGGAACAAAATTGCAATATACTTACCTCAGGAATAATAAATTTTCCAGTGAGAAGACAAATAGCAGGAAGAACACAGTATGCAATAAGAGGGAGGGAAGTAATCGGATAAACAATAGTGTTGATGTATGCAAGCCTCTCCAGTAGCTTCAACCTTCCACCTTTGTAGCCGTACCAGATGGGACAATGACGACTCAGCAAAATTTCAACTGACCCAAGGGCCCACCGAAGCACCTGGTTGAGACGGTCAGAAAGATTGATGGGAGCTGAACCCTTGAATGCAGGACGCGTTGGCATGCAGTAAACTGAGATCCATCCTCTTGTATGCATCTTAAACCCGGTAAGAATATCCTCAGTGACCGACCCGTAAATCCATCCAATCTATAAAAATGAACTGGTGGTAAGTAAAAGGGAAAGGGATGGCCATCCTGGATTTAAACCAGAGACCTTGCTCATGAAGCAAATCATGTAGAAGAACCAAATGTTGATAACTGATTTTCTTATGTACTAACCTCTTTTCCCCACTCGGTTTTGTCTTCGTATCCACAACTAATGACATGGATGGCTTCTTTCAGAAGAGAAGCAGGGTTGGTGGAAGGAGGAATTCCGCCTTGTACCATAAAGGTGGATGCAATAAAAATTGGAGATTGGCCGAATCGCTTCTCCAAACTTCTCTGAGACATAAGCAACGACCTCTCATCCTCATAACCTAAGTAAACATAATCACATAACATGAAATATTAGTATAGTGCAACAAATATTGTTTGGATGCAGCTATAACATACAAGTAATTAGGCACATACCATCAACACCTTCCTCCATATCTTCCATGTTAAAGATAGGTACACTAGATTCAGTACGCTTCATCGCACGATTTTTATTGTCAATATAAGCCTTGTCACGGTTCTTCTTCTTTCTCCCACCACAGCAGCTCTTGAACACTATGTTAGGCTCCAAATCAGCCTCAGTCAGGACTGGGTCGTATCCATAGAGTGCTTGTCGATTAAAGCAGCACCCAGTTCCCACATACTGTGGGCCCTGAATTCCATCTAGACCTTTCATGTTAATCTGCATAAGATTACAAATTCAAACCCAATTAAAAAACTTGGTAGAATACAATAAAGCTCGCCCATGTTTAAAATGTCAACCCCACATAGTCTATTAGCTTTATATATTAAGGTCATGCGACCATTCATCCCACCTCAACTTCTAGTTAGAAACAGGCTTTAATCAATATCATCAAATTACCCAGAAAGCCCATAATACTAGCTAAGAAGAATTACATCAAAAAAGACGATGTTGCGATTGGCATATCGATCGTGCAAATCAATGCCATCAAATCTCTGGGGAAATTGGACGTAGCAGGTCTTCCTTCCATAGGCGGGGTCCATCATGAAACACATTGCCTCCTTAAGAGCTTTGCTGCTGTTGAAGTAATGATCACAATCCACATTCAGTAGGTAAGCACCATTTGTCAGCACAGCAGACACCCTAATCTGCCAATCAGAAACATTAAGACAAAAGAATTAAAAACATAAGAAAAAAAACTATGCTAGTTAGAACATTTAAAATGCATATGAACAGGTAGAGACTACTGACCAAAGCATTCATGGCACCGGCCTTCTTGTGGTGCTGGAAACCAGGTCTCTTTTCACGAGAAACATATACAAGCCTAGGTAGCTCATTACCTTCAGTATCTAATCCACCACTGTGCCCCAAAAAGACCTGTACTTTCAAATATGATGATGTTAAACAGGAAAACAGTAACACCAATTATAATAAGAATAAAGAGCATATACACAGTACCTGGATCATGCCAGGGTGGTCCCTTGGGTTATTCCCAGGCCATGGGGTGCCATCAGACATGGTCCAGCCCTCTTCTGGAATCTTCTGAGCCTTGGCCACAAGTGCATTAATTCTGATCTTAAACTCTTCATACTCCCTCTGAGATTGAAAAAGAAAGGTTAATAATCCTTATGAAAAGGGTAGTTTGATTCAAATCATTATTAATTATAATTAGAAATCAGCTTACCTTCATAGCACGCCTCTCTTTAACAAAGGAAGGTTGAATCTTATCCTTTAGGTAGTCGATTTTCTGGGCAAAGTAAAACTCAGGAGCCCGGGGCTCAATGCTGTGCTTTTTGCAGAAAGGGACCCACTTCCTAGCAAACTCGGCGGTCTCAGATAGGGATTCAAAGGTCAGCATGGCAGAACCATCGTCAGAGACATAGCACGAGACCTTGTCAACAGGGTAATCGACAGATAGAATAGAGAGCACAGTGTTGGCTGTGATAAGAGGAGGCTCCTTCAATGGGTCCACCGTACTAACAAACACATCAATTGGAGCAAGTTGTGATGGTTCCCCATCCCTATCATACCTGAATAAAGAGTATTCCTTGTCAACACAAATAACAATTATATAAAGAAAGCCAAGCTATAGATCAAGGTTCGCCAAATATTTTTGAAATTTCATTGTATTTTCAAAAATAATGCTACTTATGTCTTTATCTTTTATTTGCTAACAACAAGTCTGAAATAAACTAAAATCAAGCCAACAAGAAGACTGAAGTCTTGGGATTCCAGTTTACAAAGGCTGGTCATGATGCAATTCAGTCATGATAATAGAGGGACAGTACTGTCATTTGTTGCTTGATTAATCTTGATTTTAACTAGCTATTAGTGCAGACACAAGAAAATAATAATAATAATCCGAGGTCAGTAGCACAGACATGTTTAGTGTTGTTTGGGAAAAAAAAACATGTACAGTAAAGGAGAAAGACAGCAGACCTAAGTGCAAGCCGGTCAATATAGGTTTCACGATTGATTGGGTGCCACTTGGGGAACTGATCAAGGAGCCAAGACAAGGCAAACCAGATCTCACAAATGACAGATGTCAGCCAAAGGCCATAGGCATCAGGTACAGGATGAGTGATACGGTACTGGAAGAAGAAGCACAGGATAATGAAACGAAGAACAATAACAATTCGGTATAGAGTGAGTTGGTTCGAAGGGAGAGGGATAATGCGGCTCAGAGGTAGGCGTGCATCATCAGCCCTGTTCAACCACAAGAATAAAATTAAAAAGAGAAATGAATCAGAATGAACATAAAACATTTATTGCAGCATTGTCTTTTAAGCTATCTACCACAATTTTCTCCTTTTTATTTTATGTTTCTTATTTAGTCTGTCTTTTGTTTTGTTTGTTTATCTTCATAATTCTTTGATTTCTAGCTTTCCATGACGGATAAAGGATTGATGAATCAATGGTTATCGAGGCTAAATTAGAATGTCCTGTCATAAATTCAATAAAAAAATGTCTTTTGGCTAGGCTCTTATATCACTACAATGTAGAGGGGTTTAAAATAAAACTAACATACATTTGAAGATCTTCACCATTAGAGCCAGTGCCCTCCATATCGCCTCCAGTTCTGCCTTCTGCAGCAGCAGAATACTTGTTGGTCATCTGCATCATGCTCTTATCTTGTTTCATTTTCCAGCTTTCCACTCTCTCTTTCCAGTCTACGCTTGTCAGCCCATATGAGTTCAGGTCCTTTGAAGGGTCAACTATTCTCACAGGAACTGCAACCAACCAATCAACATATAAGATTAATTCATTTTTTTGCCAGGGATGGCTCAAACCAATATTTCATTTTTTTTAACTCTCTTTCTTGGATTCATGTTAAATAGAGTATGTCCCAATTTAATCTTGATAGAGTAAGTGCGGCCACTATCTGAAGATAGCATGTGTCCTTGCTGAAGAAACAATACTTGATGAGTAATACCTGGCATGCTGGGGTCCACATAGCTCGATGACTGACTCCTGATAGAGTGACGGTCTGGTGAAGCATCAGGGATTTCTCCAGAGATCTAGAACACATACAATTAAATAAGCTCATTAGTCCAATTTTGTTGTTTTTTTCCTTTTCAGAAGAAACCTTATCAGCATTAACAAGTCTAGAGCTGAGCAGACCTCTAAACAGAAAAGGAGAAAATAAAATATACATTAAAAAATACATTGACAAGATAGAAGTTTGGTGAGTACCTGCTGGCCACTAGTCAGGCGGGGTATACGGTGGGCATCGTGCCTCGAGGAAGAGGAGAGGTCAGCATCACCAGGCTGCCATTGTTGGTTCAAAGTTTTTCCCGCTCCTTGTCTATAGTTAAATTCATTGTCGATGTCATCCACATCTTCCTCGTCTTCATCTCCATCCACTCTTGGGCTCCCTGTAAACCAGCAAATAAATGCATATTAATATTATACCCATAGAAATGCCGCCTTCCACTAAATAACAGAATAATGTTTATTGGTGTAAGGATCATCTATCAAACATGATGAAGGTTGAACTAACACAATAGAGCAAATATTAATGTTTATTAGTACATGTCATGTATAAAATATATGCCTGACATCAACTACAAGTCTTAAAAAAATGCAGCACCGAATGTAATGGCTGTCAATGAACCAAGACCTTTTAAGGTTTTTTAGTTTTTGTGTGCATAAATAATCATTTTGAGCATAAGTGAAGGTAATCATGGCCAAACCAGTAGTGCCTGTATCAGCATCAGCAAGAAATCATACAAGCTTTTAAAGTACCTTTGTGTCTTTTGTAACGGGTCTTGCACTGTGGGCAGGACTGGTTGCCATCCTTGCGCTCATATTCATAACAAGGTCGGCAAACTGGGAAGGCACACTCATTGCAAGCAACAAACAAATCACCACTTGGTGTGAGCCCAACTGTGTCACCACATATCTGACACACCTGGCTGTTAACATTCTTTGCCTGTTTCGGCTGCATTAGTATACAATTGGAGTTAGTACGAAAATTGAATGAAATATCTTCTTAGATCTCTGATCTTCATCACAGATGAAGATCAGATTTGGGGGATGGACCGGAAGCAATAAAAATATCAACAACTGGGCGGTAATTGTGTCTTTTTAGTTATACTAGATCTACTGTTTAAGCAAAAAAAAAAAAAAGTCAGTCCAAATACCACTGCTAGCAACTAAACAGTGTCATTATTTTGATTAACGTACATCATTCACAGAAAAACAAAATTGTTGCTTGCTTAGTCAGAAAGGGAAAAGTGTAAGACTGCAAAATTTCTTAAAATTCATAGATAAGAAGATATAATCCGTCTGAAATCACACAGATCCAAGTGGAAATCCCAAATTTTGCACCAATTACAACTAGCATTCACTCGCCAACAGATCCACACACGGTCAAAGGAGACGAACAGTTAATTAAAGAAAATCAAACAAAATAACTCACCGCTCCTTCTCCTTCATGTCTAATCATCACGAATTCGTTCCGATTGCGCGATCCAGCGACCATACCCGCATTGGCCGCCATCTCTCTTTACCTGAAGCGCACACTGTTGGTGTCACTCTGTTCTCTCTCTCTCTCTAGATCGAAGGAGAGAGGAAGGTAAGTAGAGATCTTTGAACTGAGACGATTAGTGGAGAGATTTCATAGCATCTCTCTCTCTGTTTATCTCTACTTTTCTCTTGCCCCACTCCAGCTCCAGTGAGTCTCTCTTCTCTACTCGCCTTTTCGTCTTTTTTATGCGATGCTGAAAATAATAGCTCAGCTAATACTATTTAATTATCGCCACGTTACCGGTTCTACCCGGTCACCGAAAACTACATGTTATCTGTCAATTTTTTTCCGTTCAGGCGTCAACATCTCGTTTGCTCTACCGGCTGGACACAACCTGTCAACATTATTCAACTGGCTATCCCCGGTTACTAGAGGAGGGTATCGTCGGTCAGAACTTGCGTTTCTAGGTGGAGCTGTCGGTGGCGAAGTGGCTTCGTCACTCGTTTACAAATAATTACCCAGTGTTAATTTTTATTTTAGTGTCAACTGTAAACACTAAACAATAATCAGATATAACAAATCTCTAGTTGACACAGTTCTGTGAGATTTTATTGACAAGCACTTGATATATATATATATATATATATATATATATATATATATATATATATATATATATATATATATATATATATATATATATATATATATATATATATATATATATATATATATATTAAAGTTTTAAATGTCACATTATTTATTTATTTATTTTTATTTTTTTTAATCGATAATACATCTCACATTAATACTACTTTCGCAATATTTTTAAAGAAGTATTTAATTGTGCCCAAATTTTTTTAGATGCAAAATAATTTTTAGTCGAAATTATTTATTTTAAAATTTAAAATATTTTAATAAATATTTCTTTTGGAGTAATCGACGATGATATATATGTTATGTGTAAATTAAGCATTTTAAAGAATTTATAGTCTAAAAAAATGTTAAGTTTCAAGCTTTTTTTTTACTTGTATCATATTATCAATATTTTCATCCATCCGTTTTTGTTCTCTCTCTTTGTTTATTATGGCCGAAGAACTCTTTTTTTTTTTTTTTTTTGCTCTTTTTTTCCAGTAAAAGAGAATATATGTTTGTTTCTCTGTAGTGAATTTCATAGGGTTAATTGTTTTTTATTTTATTTTATTTTATATATGATTTTAGAATTCTGAAAAAAAAAATGTGTTAAAAATTTACTTAATTATAAGATTTTCTTATAGATATTATCGTTGCAAAAAAAAATAGTTACTTTAAATAATATTTATTTCCGGAACAAAGTTGGAAGGACGAATTTGTTAAAAAAATTGTTGGATATGTTTTAATATATTTTCACATCAGGTGTTTTTTTTTTTTTAATGGGGGGTTTAGACAAAGCAGGAAAGAATGTCGAAGCCGGGAAAATGGAATTATTTTTTAGATATAGTTTTTGATTATTGAATATGTTGAAAAGAATAATTACATCATTCGTCGTGGATAACATGGATATTTCACCTAACTCATTGGATTTCACACAAATTAAAGAGCACTTCTCCTTCTCCAGTCTCCACTCTCCAGCATCAGAATTTTGATAAATGGGAAAGCTCTCATTTAATTCTCAAATTATATTACTTTTGCATGAGCAGGTTGACAGTCCATTTTCTGTATCGCGCTTCTCAAAAATCATTTAGGTAGAATTCTATGATATCCGATTTTGTTTCTAAAATTTGGAAAGTGAAGAAATTTAATCATTAGTTTATAATTAATTTGTCTCACTAAGCGTCATGTTTTAGTTTATTTCGTAGCAATTTTGATAGCTTTATGGAGCGTCTTTGAATTGTATGCAGATATACATAAATAAAATGTTCAGTATAGCATAACAAATAGTAAATAAATTGTTCCTCAAAATAATAGATTGTAGGGGTGTGCTATCAGCAATAATTGTATCATGTATGTAGGTGTTTCATCCCATCTTTCTAATAAGCTAATAAGCTGTTGAGATCATGCTTTCAAGGCTGTCGGTTTACCAACCAAACGATTATTTTTCTCTTTTGCTAATGTTTTGGCTAACTATTGTGTTTACGTAAAACATTTTCATATGAATAGACTATTCATATCAAAATGTTTTTTTTTTTTTTTTTTTTTTTGCTTTTCTAAACAAATAACCCCCTCGTGCTTTAATGCGGAGTACTTTAAAATGATATCAATTATGCAATTATATTCTGCATTTTCATTTGGCAGGTGCTAGCATCATTATTAGAGATGCTTTTGTCGGTATTGAATGAAAAAAAAAAATCTTTACCCAAAGATATTAGATGGTAAAAAAAAATTGAGATATTTTACAAATACATATATCTTAGCATTTCATATTGGAATGGAGATGTAATACTGATTAATTATCCGACAACTATGATTGCTTTTATATATTTTATGTGATAATTTTTGATATCAACTTCAGAATGTTGCTTTCAAATTCCATTTAAAGACAATGAGATTTTTTTGCAATCCAATCCTCCCTCTAAATATTTCTCTCTGTTCATTTGTTTTGTTTTCTTAAAAACAAAAGAAAAGGCAAGGGGCGCATGTGCTTAGTGTTCACTTGGGACAAAAAAGAATTTGAGGAGCACATGTAACATGGGCTTTATAAAAATTGCAACTATGCAACCACCATTAGATGTTTAGAACTTAGAAGCAGAATAATTAAGCCTTGCGCGGTGCACAAAAACACAAGTTCCTTTCCTATTGATTCCTCTAACCACCCAATACAACTGATGATTGACCATTTTACTTTTACAGGAGATTAGCTCTGCCTCTAAATTACTAATTAAGTTGCTCCAATACAGGTTTTGAAAACTGAAAACTTAATATAATTCGGATTAATTTAAATCTTAATTTCTTATCATTTTGTTATTTTATTACTAATTTACGTTGGTACGATAGAGAAAGAATAACTAACCTAAAATAAAAAAATAAAAAATAGTCCACCGTTCGTGTTTTGTTACTTGCTGCTTAGTCCCACCTTGTTATTTAAAATAATAAGAATACATGATCCTCACACATGATCACTCACTTACTGAAAAAGTGCGGGATGTGGTTAGGCTTGAAAGTGGAGGATTTTTGGTTAATCAAGAATCTTATACGGCTGTGGCTTTAATAAGTGTGTACAGCGGGTCCTTGCGACCCAACAGTAACATTGCAAAGAGTTTATCGTTGTACAAGTATAACTACGGTACTTAGCCTTCCAAAATTAAATAATATCATATTTAATTTACCCCTCTTAAGTTTACTCAATTTATTGTATTTTCTACTGCAGCTCAATTTAGTTTAATATATAAAGTATCCATTTACACTTTATTAAAAAAAATATATCATGTAGCATGTCTTGCAAGAAATATTCATTATTCTAATTGGCTCATTTTGAGTAAAAATGATTCATTTTTTTTTATTTGTGATGTGCACACAAGTATATATCTGAATGTTAATTGTGTATGTATCACAAGTAAAGAAGTGAATTATTAATCACTAAAACCCAACCAATTAAAGACTGAACATTTATTGCGCAAACTACGCATTATTATTTTTTTAAAAGATAAAATGAGAACTTTACAGAGTAGATATAGTGTTCTTACGGCCATTTTTACTAATACCTTAAAAAAAAGTTAATTTTAAAAATAACATCGCATTCTATGTTTTTTCAAAAATGACCTAACCCACCCCCCCCCCCCCCCCCGCCAGTGCGGTCTCCTAGGGGACCAAACCGCCCTTCCCACAGACGGCCTTCTTCTTCTTCTTCTTCTTTTTTTTTTTTTTAGAGATCTAAGTATTTTGATTTAAATAATTTTGTGAAGAAAAATTTTTCTTGTTTAGAGTGTATGCCAAAAGAATAAGATATTTGATAAATTTATGAAGTGATGTCATAACTCTTTATAACTTTGATTTTATTTGTCAGTTAGATATCACAAGTCTAAATATAACACTAATGAAGGACTTGGCCTTTATTCAAAAATTTCCAAGCTCTGACAACTTGTTGATCTTTTTCTCTTTTTCCGGTTTTTATAATATATGTATAATATATACATATATACAGGGTCTGTCTAAATTGTTGCTGGCAACATTTTAGCAGAGGTGTTGTCGGGGCTATATTTAGCCGTGTGATGTCCAAATAACAAATCCAAACCGTTAGATGTTTAATCTATATTATAATTTACTTGGAGACCAAATTTTACATTTTTTGGAATTTTTTTACTATATATTAAGCTGGTTTGAAAACCGCTGATTTCAGTAAATTTCTGCAGCATTGAAAACAGCGGTTTTCAAACCAGCTTAATATATAGTAAAAAAATTTCAAAAAATGTAAAATTTGGTCTCCAAGTAGATTATAATATAGACTAAACATCTAACGGTTTGGATTTGTTGTTTGGACATCACAAAAAAAAAAAACAGCGGCAGCAAATTAACCACAGCCCATATATACATATATACATATACATGTATATATATACACATATACACATATACACATATACATACATACATACATACATACATATATATATACATATATACATATACATATATAAATATACATATACATATATACATATACATACACATATATACATATACATATATACATATACATACACATATATACATATACATATACACATACATATACACATATACATATATCTATATATATACAAAAAATAAGATATTTGATAAATTTATGAAGTGATGTCGTAACTCTTTATAGTACTAAAACAGTAGTTTAGAGCTACTAAAATATGTTTAAACTCAAATTAGATCTCTGTCCATGAACAAAGCACCCTAGACTGACCACTACTGGTAAATCAGCAAGTCTGAATTGATACATGGACCAAACTAAAAAAAAAAATGAGTGCACCAGCAGGTAGAGCATTCAAAAATACACAAAATTGACACAAATTTTAATTTATTTGGATTTTTTTATAGTTAGTTATGAATTTTCAAAGTTTAACTTTCGAAAAAACTTTAAACATCCATAACTTTGTCTAGGAAAGTCGGATTTAGGCGTACGAGTACTTTTCGGAAAGAGGAGGACGAGACGAAAATACTAAGTTATTGTTATTCCTCTTTCTCTTGTGTATGTGCTCATCCTTGCATAACCCTAATTCCTCTAATTACCCTCCTAACATCCTACCAAAATGGTCCCTATAGGATTTATATGTGATATCGGAATAACTCCAAAAGGGATGGAAAAAGCAGCAAATAAAATCAAGAAGCAAATTAGATGCAGCAAAAATGGTACAGAACCATACTATTTCGATTTAACAGCGGCTAGAAACAAGGTTGAGATTAACAGAATTTGGTTTGGTCTATGTACATCCGGTTCAGCTTAGAAGTGTGAAATTAAAAGCAAATTAAGTGGCATGTTAACCACTGTTGAAAATTTAGGACAAAATCACAAATGTTAGGGTTATGCTTAAATAAAGATAAAAAAATATACCTGTCGAGACTCGAGAGAGAGAGAGAGAGAAACGATGAAAAAAGTGCTCTAGAATTTCGCCTAACAGGATCGAGAGTGAGAGGAGAGGGTCAGAGGGAGAGCACCACAATTGAGCCTCCATAGAACACTGGATCCGGCGTGATGAATTGGATCTGATCCAGCCCGTTGCAGATCGGCATTAGCACCATTAATCAAGGCCACTTTATAGGATCTTTCTCGATTGGGCCATAGTACAACACAACAACTGCTATGGCAGACCAATTCCAAAATCTTTAAACTCACCTCTTGCCAATTGCCATGACAACAAAATAAATCACCTCATATTACCAAAGTTTTTTTAAATTGAGAAGACACCATTCGTGACATTATGCTGTCAGGCTAATGTTCTATACAACATAATAAAAGATGAACTAGAGATCTCATTCTCATGGGAATAGTTTCAGACAACTAATTCAATTGAATTTGTGTCTGCAATGAAGTAACTTTTGTTTGTGAAACAAAGAGTGTTTTCCACAAGCCTATTGCATGATCAAATGACACTCCAAAAACAAAAATTCAGGACTTGTCCCAGCATGACATATTTACTATTTAGCTAATTTAAACAAATAAATAAACATATCTCTTCTGTCAGATTGATATGATAAATATTGAAATGAATTCCAATTATAGTATTTAGTTGATACAAACAATCTAAAATTAATTAACACAAACCACCTCAATATCTTTATCATTATTATTGGCAAAATTAGCTTCAACCAAAGCACTCCAAGTCTCCAAATCAGTACAGATACATCCTCTTTTCACCATTTCCTCTAACACAAAACATGCTTCATCTACCTTTGCATTCTCACAAAGCCCCTTTATCAAACAGATAAAGCTCTCTGATCTGGGGACATGACTACTAGCTAACATTGCATTTAAAACCCTAAACCCTAGCTCAAACTCATTAAACCTACAACAGCCATCAAGCAATGAACGATAAGTCGCTGCACTTGGGTTACAACTGCCTTTGATTTGCATATCTAATAAAACTCTATATGCCTCGTGAACTGTACCTTGTTTGCATAAGTAACTAATGATCATGTTATAAATTGGATCATTTGGCTTTACCCGCCTCCTTTTCATTTCTGAGAGCAGCTCCTTAATCCCCTCGAAATCGCCTCGTTTTGCACAATCATTGATCAAAACACCATAATTCACGATACCTGTTTTGCAATTTTGAAATTCCATATCAAACATGAGCTTCTTTGCGTCATCATATCTCCCCTCCTCACATAATCCCCTCATAAACAATGCAAAAGTAATTGCATTTGGTATGACTCTCCAGCGAATCAGCATGTCATCCTTCAACTTCATGGCAGGACCCACACCATTCTCTTTACACGCATGTCCAATGAAGATGTTAAACGTGACGACTGACGGCCTGATGTTTCTTCTGTCAACCATTTCGTTGAGCACCTGCTGTGCACCATTCAAATCACCTCTTTTGCAGTAGCCCTTGATGATTATGTTATATGAAACAACATTTGAGCGAATCCCCAGCTTGGGACATGAATCAAGCACATTGCGTGCATGGTTGAGTTGGCCATTGTCAACCAGTGCATTAAGTAAAGAATTAAGTGACATTTTAGATGGGCAATATATGGACACATTGAAGGAAGAAATGGAGTCAAACACTCGAACTGCAATATGAGGTAGACACAACTTGCCGAGATTTTGGATTAGTGTAGAAAAGAGAGGCTCCTGTAGAGGTACCCGTTGGCTATGGATGTAAGAGAGAAACGCGAGTAATACAGGGACAAAACGGGGAGCGCGAGAGAGGCGATAGAGGAGGGATGAACAAGAATGATAGTGGAGGAGGGAAGGAGGAGAAGAGAGGAGGTGAGAGAGAGCTACGATTGGATCAGAGATTGATTTGAGATGGGAGAGAAATTGGTGGGGAGCAGTTGAAGAAGGTTTTGGTTTTGGTTTTGGTTTTCTGTTGTGGTGTTTGGTTTTGGGTTTTTGTTGGTTGCGAAAGAGGGAAGAGGAAGGAGATTGGGATTTGGTTTTATGTCTGTTTATTAATATAGAAAAAGAGCGAGAATTCATGGGTACTTGGTTCTTACAAGCTAAAACTCAGCTATGGCCTATGGAGACTGGAAGGTGGAAATGGCGAGAACGGTTAATTTCAAGATCTAAAGAAACTAGCAGGTGGCCTCGACTGTTTGCTTTGGAAACTGTTTTTGAGGTAGAAAAATGTATATAGAAAATCAAGCTCTCTTGCAGCAGATTAGTATTGTCTGTTAATTGGTAGACCATCGTCGCTTGAAAATAAAGCTGCAACATAACAAAGTACACTATTTTGACACATTGTGGGATACTGGCTTTATCTGCCTAGTTGAGGAAAAATTAAAAAGTTATTAATTGAAAAAGACTGCAGTTAAACTAACCATTCATTCATGCACTGTAAGTGATAATCGACAACTCTCTTGCAGCAGATTAGTATCGTCTATTAATTGGTAGACCGTCGTTACTTTAAACTAAAGCTGCAAACATAACAAAGTAGAATATTTTAACACATTGTGGGATAAATTCATAACAACAATATTGAAAATTGAATGATATCCACAATTCGAAAAGAGAAAAGGAGAAAATGTTAACTTTTTTTATATTTGTTGTGTATAATAGAATTATATGATACATTTATGCAAAATGTAAAAAAATTAAGGCATTGTGTCATATCTGTAGATTATATTTTAATCAACTAAGAACTGATTTTGAATAATGATAATAGCTAATTTTAGTGCATAATAGCCCTGTCTTATTACTAATACTGTTGAGGCGAAGTAAGAGTTACATACAAAACAGTAGGTAGGAATAAGCAAACTATATTTTTTGTTTTGTTTTGAGTACAATTACTAATGGAAGAAACAGTAAAACTCTATTGGAGTCTAAAAGAAGTGCATTTGCGGGAAAAAAGGACCAGTAATTTGTATTACATAAACCTAGATCATTCTAAATTTGTGCAATTGTATAATTAAGAGTGGTATTAGCTAGCTAGGTATTATAGTTCCTCACCTACCTCAAAACTTGGTTGTAGGCATTATAATTTTAAAGCATGCAAGACGCAATCAATTATAGATGTTGTCTGTGCATCTAGTAATTCGTGTTTAGAATTGACCCCCAAAATTCATCCACAATTGCACAAAAATCAGAAATCAAACAAACTAACTATCAAGTATTATGGATAGATTCAAGCCCCTTTTCTATTTATAACCCTAAATTGGGCATAGGAACAACAGAATAGAAATAATTAAGCATCTAAATTAAATTTTAAGCTAATTAATTGAAAGGGACTTCTGGATCTTGTAAGCGTTCAAAAATGACTGAATTGAATTCGAAGTCATCGATACTACCAAGCTCCTATACCTAAAAATTTCAATTCGTTCCGTAAATATGAGAGAAATGATTCCAGTAAACTATTGTCATTTTAAGACGGTTTCTCTCAAAACAGAAACAAAATCAGTTTGTTTCCTGGCTTCAATTGATGAACCAAAACCAACTTGTTTCATTTTTCCCACTATTATGCTGGAGAAAAAATTGCAATTGTATATATAAAAGTAAACACATAATTGTATAAAGACGAAAGGGAAGAACAATTTGAAACCAGTCCCTTACTATCAATTAGATAGAGAAGGATTGATTTCAAAGGACTCAGTGCACAAATTAATCTATATTGGAAATATTTAAAAAAAAAAAAAGATTTATTGGGTTTAATTTTAATGTAAATCTTTTGAGATGGTAAGCACATACCTTCAGCAAAATCTATTGAACTGAAGAAACCTTTTTGCAGTAAAAACCTGACCTCCAAAGTCTTGTCCTGAATAACCTTAAGTGCATGAATGACGGAATTAATTATTTGAAAAATTGAATATAAGAAAATTATATAAGATAAACATGACAACATTAGGATCCAAAATTTTTCAAAGAATTTCATTTGTGAAACACCAAGGCAAGTTTGCCCTTTTGAGAAAATTCATAAATATTAGGGTCATTTTTGCATCTTTCTCCAACCTTTGGTCTACACTAAACTAATATTGCAAATAAGGATGAAGTGTATTAATTCATCCTGGATTCTAAGAACATAATTTAAATATAATTCTTATTGTCCTACGTGGTAGAATGGTAAAATTGGGGAGTCAATCCGAGAACAGTATGTAGAATGCTTCTAAGAAGATGCTACAATTCTGCTGTTCATGATATTAATTTATCATTCGGTAAGCATTCCAAAGAGCATTTATCTAAATGCAGTAATAGATTTTGGAATCTCACTGAGATAATAGAGGAGAGCAGAAGCTGGTGACGGCTAAGGAGGAGTTCGTACCATTTATTGGGGAGTTCATACCATTTATTGGTCTCGTTAAAAATCGATGTTCAAACTCAGAAGCGCCAGTGGAGCGAAGGCGGAGAGAAGAGGTCGATGGTAGATAAGGCCGATAAAGCGGAGCAGGCGGCGTTGGAGGTCGGAAGGGACGGAACAAAAGCGCTGGTAGTAAACTTTGCGGGTACAGTCGGAGTAGTCACTGGTAGAGGAAGGGATTCGGATTGAAGTCCCTGGGAAGTGGGAAGAGAGGCTCGAGATGGGGCGAAACTTTTTCCTTTTTTTAAGCAAGAAAATGGAGAGAACGAGAAGAGAATCAGAAACGGAGGAAGAAAGAGCAACGGCCAAGGGAGGGAGTATTTATTTTTCTGGCAGTGGGACCCGAATGTCAGGCGTACTGTTGTAGTACTGTAGCTCCGCGACACGGATTATAGGTATGGAAGGAAGGAATAGCAACTTAGCAAGGCTTCGACTTCAAGCCTCCATTCACGAATCACGCATCATTTGAGACAGCATTTAGAATTTGAGAACGCTCTCGCTCTGTTTAGGAGCTGAACATATTTAATGGGCTGGAAGGAACAAAACATAGGCCCAAAATTACGGAGAAGTCCAACTAAAGTGTTGGGCTCGTGTTGTGCTACAATATACAATATACAATATACATGATGTGATAAAACAATGAGAGCCTTTGCTTGGTTTTCTAATAGTCTTTATTAAGAGGACTGTTATATAAAACATACTATAGGGAAATATTATGGGTTTGTAACCCAAGCTGCAGCTGCGTAGATTACCTTTTTAATTTTTTATTTTTGAAACGTTGATATTAATGTGCAGGTAGTTCCATAAAATAAAAATAAAAACAAAACAAAACCTTATAATAGTTTAGCAAACAATCTCTTTTAAGTCTCTGCTTCTATAACATCTTTCATCAATAAGACAAACATCTTTTATAACCTCAAAAATTGAATATTTTGTGTGGTGGGCATTTTCAGTTTACACTTTACAGTTGGTTGCCATTAGAGGTGGTCCAAAGTTCAAAAATCCACGTGTCACCGCCATTACAGACCGTGTTGCCTATTACTGCTACAAAATTTTGTCTCGTACAGAAAAAATAAATAAACCAAGAAAGAGTAGGTTGCATGCAGAGGCGTGACAAAAAAAATAAAGAATATCAAAAAAATAAGGAAACACAGAATACAAGACTATACTGTTTATTTTTGTCCTTGCTCTTTGCTGAAAGCTCATAACACTGAGTTTTTTTGATAAACCATAACTAATTAAATTAAATTTACGATGCCAATATGATTGTTTTTTTTTTTTTTTCAAAAGTCAAAAAGACCGAACGGTCCGTTCGGTCTTCAGAATTGTCTTTTCCTCAGACCGAACAGGCCATTTGGTCTCACCCTTTTTTTCAGTTTTCCCCCTGCTTCACAACTGTGGCCATAGAAAATCTCATCAATACTTTTTTTCTTCAGACCGAACGGTGCGTGAATTCGTATCCTCTGAGATATCTCAAACTTTACGTGACTTTGTGGAAAATCCCAATCGTTTAAATATGTTCTGCATAAATCTCAAAGCACAAATAATAAGGACCCCTACATCACCCCGAATAGGCACCGGACACGTCGGTCACGCAAAAGTTGAGATATCTCAGAGGATACGAACTCACGGTGCGTTAGGTCTCCCATATTTTTTTTTCACTGTTGTCAGTTCTTATGTTACAATTTTCATGCTGTCTTCTGTGTGGTACAGGTTTATAGTAATTTAAATCTTGAAATATACATTATAAATACTACCAAAAAGAAAGGAAACTAATTTAAAATTTTAAGTTGATGTGGGTTGCTATAGTCAGAATTTTTTATTTTTATAAATGTATAATTTCATTTTGTGAGGAATCAGAAAGATAGAAAAGGAAATGTATAATTATTTTTAGAAATGCATAATGTATAATTTCTTCTCCTGACAAAATATTTAATATATTTGTACAAAAAAAAAATTCTGAAAAGAAAAGGAAAATAATTGAAATATTAAAGTTGGTATAAATTGCTTGATTTTTTTTTATAAACCATAAATAATTAAATTAAATTTAGGAAACTAATTTGGTATTTAGTTAAAAATGAATTAAACCTTGCCGTGAAGATTTGAAATTGAAATAGAATACTGAATCAAGTTGTCAGGATAAAATAAAGAAAAATGCGCATTTTAAGAATCATTAAAACTATGACTTAGATTATAACGAAATGATCCAATTAATGTTGAATACTTCTTTTATTCAATTAATGTTGACTCTTAAGACGATATTGAAAATATATGAAATTTGAAAACAAATGAAATATATCGAAAATATATGAAATTAAAGTTGACTCTTTAAAAATAGAATCATAAAATTTGGTGCAATGATCCAATTAATGTTGACTCTTTAAAACAAAGGATGGTGAAAAAAAATATATATATGTAGGAGACCGAACCACCGGTTCAGTCTGGAAAAAAAAAAAAGGAGTTATACAGATCGCCACACAGTTTAATTAGAAAAAAGTGAAAATTTGATGAGACTAAATGGCCCGTTCGGTCTGAAAAAATGCAATTTTGGAGACCGAGCGGACCATTCGGTCTTTATAGTTTTGAAAAAAGAAGAAGCAATTATCGTAAATTTAATTTAATTATTTATGGTTTATCAAAAAAATTCCATAACACTCGCACCATCCTTGCAAAGTAGAATTAAAATAAATTAAATACAATTGAATAGAACAAAAGAAATCAAATTCTCCTCCTCTGGTCTGTCCGACATTTTTATTTTTAGTCATTTTTATAAATATTTTATTAAAAATAATTATGATTCAGTTGAAATTTTAAAAATACTCAAACAGTGAATATTATATGCATATTGAAATAAAAAGTAGGAACCGTGAAAAATTTTCGCGGACAGGAATTAAAATTTAAAACTGTGAAATTTTTTTGCGGTCCGGGTCTATATAAAGCCCACCCAGCAGTTTCTCTCTCCTCCAAAATCATTTTCTCAAATTTACATTCTTTCTCCTCCCATCCAAAATTTCTCCAAATTTTCTCCTCTCTTCTCCATATTTGCATGTAAATTCCTATATTTTTTTAAATTTTCATTTGTAATGTAAATTAGTTGTAGATATGTCCAATTAAGTTAGAAAGGTACCAAATTAGTATAATGTAGTTTTAATTAGTGTTAATTATAGTTAGTTGAGTTAGTGTTAATTAGTATTAATTAGTTATAATTAAGGTTAATTAATTACTATACCAATTTAGTGGTAATTAGTGTTAATGTAGGTAGGTACCAAAACTATTTGTAATTAGTGATAATTATGATACTAAAGTTAGTTTTAATTTTATTTGGAATTTTTTAGTTGAAAATTTGACCGTAATTAGCATATTTTCAAGTTTTCAAGCTAATTTGAGTATATTTTTGCTTGTTTTAGCATATTTTATCCGAATAACATTTTTTTTTCATATTAACGTAATTTAGCATGTTTTTACCGCAATTAGCGTATTTTAGCCAATTTGAGTATTTTTTTGCTTGTTTTAGCATATTTTTGTTGTGAATTTTAAGGGTGTTTATTCTGGACTAAATCTTACACAAAATGCTTTAAATTTATAAACCTAAAAACACAAAGTATATCAATTACAAGCGCACAATCTATCATTGTAATAATGAGGTATCGATCCAAAGACTAAGGCAATTGTAATTTTTACTAAAACTAAATTAAAACTAAATAAATTGCAAGTAATTAAAATATGGGGTTTTGTTACAAATTAACTAAGTGTGGGTTCAATACCCAAAACTGTTTGTTTGTAACAATAAATGAATCAAATGCAAATAAAAATGTGTTTGTAAATCAAGATAACGAGGTCTAAAGGCTTTTGGTCTACAATAATCTATTTATTTTTGGAGTTCTCTAAATTCACACCATGTCTTGATGGGAATTCCAACTAGGTTGGTCTATTTCTAGTTCCTATAACTACCTTTCACACTTCATGATCCTCTTGCTAATGTATCTCTTAATTAGGGCTCTCATCCACCTAATTGGGTTATTTAACATGAATCATCTACTACTGTTACTTGGTACCATATTTGGTTCTATGATTCCGGGAATAGATCCAAATCCAGTCAACCTTATCTAAACCCTAAGATTATTTGTGTACAAAGAAAATGTTTCTTCTTTATCATACCCTTAATGCTAAAGTACTATCACTACCCTAACAAGGTTCGATTATCAAAAGACAAATCTTGCATGACTCATAAATATATAAAATCAAATCAAACATCAAGCCAAAGCAATCATCATAAAGAGAACATCTAAGTAAATAAACTAACACAAGTTCATGATACGACCTAAGTCATTAGAGAGAAAATTAGCCTCTCATGGGTGCAAATTCAACAACATCCATGATAGAAAACAAATAATCCATACAAGTAAAATCAAGTAAATAACTAGAGAAATAGAATACACTAATTCCCAAGTTACGCCTCAGTTCTTCCTTGTAAGCTCCTCGAGATTTGCCAAGTTCTTCAATCATTCACGCCTTTGATTCACTTATGAGATGAGATGAATGGAGAAGGTGTTTAGGGTTTTGATGGAGAGAGTTGTGGTATCTAAAGATAACTTCCCCAAATGAGAGATGCCCTTCCTCCTGCTGCCTCCTCTTCATTTATAGCTAATTTGTGACTTAGGGAAGAAGCAACCAATGATGGAAGGTGAATCAATCAAGATCTCATGAGATATGACAATAAATATTAGCTGATGACTTTCCAAAATGATTCCTGTGACTTGGACATTACAAATTCTAATTTATAACCTTCCTAAAATTGTAGATCTCGTTGTCCTCTTTTCAGCAAGCTTTATTTGCCTAAAACGGAGTTTGTATGACCAAGATATAACCAAAATACGAAAAGATGTCGAAAGCTGGATTTCCTGCGCTATGAGCTGTGTGACCAGGGGTGTCCGCACTATAGCCCGCACAGAGCCTCTGTTTCAGCTGTGAACCAGACTTCAAATGGGCATAACTCCTTATCCGTAGCTCCGTTTTTAGTGTTCTACGACTTTTCGGAAAGCTTGTGAAAAGATCTATAATTTGCTCAATTTCTTGTAATTTAAATAGACTTGGGCAGTAACTTGAATGTTGATGTAATTTCAAACTAAATTAAACTAAACTAAACTAAATGCATGAAAATTGGTCAAGTTATCGATACAAAACCTTAGGTAAAAGTGTACCTAATTTACGCTCATCAATTTTACTCGAATAACATATATTTTTTTTTTCATATTAGCGTATTTTAGCATATTTTTACTATAATTAGCGTATTTTAGCATGTTTGAGTATTTTTTTGGTTGTTTTAGCATATTTGACCCCAATAAGCATATTTTACCATAATTAGCGTAATTAGCGTATTTTCACCGTAATTTGACCCTAGTAATAATATTTTGACCGTAATTAGCATATTTTTACCGCAATTAGCGTATTTTAGCATATTTGAGTATATTTTTACTTGTTTTAGCATATTTTACCCGAATAACTTATTTTTTTCATATTAGCGTAATTGGGCATATTTTTACCGCAATTAGCGTATTTTATTATATTTGAGTATAGTTTTGCTTGTTTTATCATATTTGACCCTAATAACATATTTTTGCCCAATTATCATATTTTAAGACAAGTTGAGTATATTTTTGCTTTTTTTAGCATATTTTACCCGAATAACATATTTTTTCATATTAGCATAATTTTGCATATTTTACCGCAATTAGCTTATTTTAGCATATTTTTATCGCAATTAGTGTATTTTAGCCATTTGTAGAATGTCTATTTTTTTTCAACGTAGGATGGCTAGGGGACGGCTTAGGAGACCACCACCAGCCGGCCCTGTTGATGAGCCTATTCCCATGAACAACACGAAATATTTCAGTCCTTTATTATGGACGAGTCACAGTGAGCACTGAGTCTCACTAGCATGTTTTGCTCAGTTATCATCCATGCATCTCTATAATTTGTTGCTCTTGCCTTCAGAACAAAACGACAACCCGGAGTGCTGCATTTAACTTCTAGCCGGAATTTGTCACTTCTCAGAGTACATTTCTTCTTATTCTTGTCAACATGGTACTATCTGATCTTTTTCGTTAGTTGCTTTTTATTTTCGAAGTATTGGCCTTTTGTGAGCTCACTCTTGTATTCAATGTAATGACCATAGTAAGAAACATCTGCTTCTCGAAAAGCAGATGTGTCATTGAAGTTTACGAACGGGCGAGTCTCAGAACGATCACTTAACGACATATTTCTATTTTGCCTCACAGTGGGCTGTGTGTCACACTCCATATTTTTATCATCCGGAGCATGATTATATAAGCATCTTCACATTATTTCTTGGCCCGTCAACCTACGTAGCCAACAAAAATGGAAACAAAATAACAAAATGGAGTCAGCTACAAAGCTCAGTAACTAGTTATTTAACGATGCACTTCTCTATAACTGGCATAATTTAACAACCATTCAAACAGGCCGGATTAATCCACACAAATACACATCAAATTATGCATGCATATTTAACCAGCGATAGCACGTCGGTCTAGGTTATCCATAAAACAAATCACATCATATTTTCAACCATCGAACCCGATTGCGATTAACATTCTCCGTATATTGGTTCCAACCACGACTAACAGCCCCCGTGTATCGGACAAATCAAATTCCAACCTCAGACCCGCTATTCCGTTAAATATATCATCATAATCCAATATTCAATACCAATATCCAAATCAACCATACAAAACAAAAACACATATTATAGAGAAGTCCGGTTACCTGATAGCGAGATATTCAAATTTCATATTGATTTGCTACGACAATTGAAAATCACTGTGACATAGTGAGGATTCAAATGGGATATTGATAATTGATGGCCAAACTTGAATAAAATATTTCTTCTACTATCTTTCTTTTGTTTCATTTTTTTTGTTTTTTTTATACTCGGATATCAAAGAGAGAAAGAAGACGAAAGTGTCTTGAATATAAAATAGAGAGAAGAGAACCGAGTCCATCGATTCTGTTACTTTAATATGTATATATAACGAAGGTCTAAATTGAAACGGTGCCTTAATTGAAGAGGTTTATCAGGAGTCTAAACAAAATTGCTTCGAAACCGTGAATTTAAGATATTTATTACATAAAAATTGGAGATAAATCGGAGAGATAAATTAATTAACGAGGTGCAAAAATTAATTTGATAAATAGATAGAGATAAATCGGAGAGATGCCAATCTATTTACAGCTTGTATACGAAGGGGTGCAATATCAAAACAACGGATAAAATTTTAATGAAACGGTGTTACTCAAAACGATTGGTTATAAATTTGATAACAGAAAAAAAATTCACAAACATAAGTATATAAAAGTATATATATGATTTGTAATTAGTATTAAACTAATGTTCATATTTAAAAGTTTCTCAACATAAATAATCACAATTATTATGAATATATTCAAGGTAATTTTTTGAAAAGTAAATATTAAATTTTTCAGGATGTTACAATACTGAAAGCAGGGGTGTATTTAGGATTTCTATCAGGGTAGAGTACCAATTAGATACACAATTGCAACTCAGTTCCTATAACTATGTTTATTAAAAATCTATTATAATCATAAAATTGATTGACAAAACATTTAAATATTTTTCTTAAGCTAATTAAAAATCCATTTGGCACAATTCAAAGTGGGACTATTTTTAGCCAATTAACAAATTGAAGTCAAACCTTAGATAAAGATTGAACCGAATATATGTATTGAATAATAAAATGTCCAAAAAGTTCGATCCGCCTATTTCCTTAGAATTGTAATGATAGTTTCCACCGTCACACCTTTCTTGTTATCTTCTTCTCCTTTATTCTATTTATGATATAGAGTATTATAGATCCAAAAAAAAAATGAAATCCGCATAATCAATCAAAGCTTAGAAGGAATCAGTTCAAAAATTGAACTAACTTAGATCAGAAATAAGCACTATATCAAACTACGGATATGCACATTCAACAGTTAGCATAGTGAACCAATCTCTACATGGATGAGCATAGCATGTAAACCAAACAATTCTTGATTGAAATACCAAGAATGTCTGACATGTTTAGCGTTTTCAATGAAAAAAAAAACGCTAGGCATTTTGTTAATTTGAAAAAAAATATATGGACTAAAATACTATTGTCTCAATTTATGTTACACTTAAACTCTTGTTAACGAAACAGGTTTAAAATTTCTTTTATAGGCGTTAAATCCGCATTATCGTCAAACTTTGTTAAGTTTGTTATTTGACAAGAACTTAACCTCAGGAGAGTCAGGAGGTCTAAAATTCCTATAAACCGTTTAAACTCTGTGTTTTTTTAACTCTTAGTTGGACTAACTGATTTAAAAAATTAAACCGAGTATAAAGTATCACTAGTTGTGGAATAAAAAGAGATGCTTATCTATGAAAAGGAAACATATTTTCTTTTATTTGAAAAAAATGAAAGAAATGAAATCGAACTTAACCTAAAGCACTATAACCACCTTTTGAATGGTTTTAGATCTGTCCGTGATTACATAGGTTCAAACTAATTAAGTCTTTTATCTCATATAAAACAATACAAATCTGATTTAAATTATGGATTTTGCTTTAAATAATTATCTAAGACAAAGCCACATATGGTGCTATCACTCTGCTAAAAATATGTTCAATATATGTTTTTTACGTACTTTTTTCAGAAAAAAACTATAAAATTTATCTAAGATTAAAAATAATTATAAAGTTATATTACATTCTAAATTTTGTCCATTTACTAAATATTTTGACTTCCCCAGACAACATTTGTATGAATCTGTATTTAATTTGTACAGTAACAACAGTCACAATACTTTTATGAAAAATATTTATAATTAATAACACTTGTGTTGTTTAGTCTGCTAAATTATCTTTTAAACAACAAGGGTGTGTTTGGTAGAGTTATTCTCAAAATAGTTGTACTATTTTCAGAGCAGAGCCATTCAAACGAGAAATTGAAGTTAAAAATAGTGTAGAAACAACTCTAATCCGCTATTCCACTGAAATGTTGGGTTAGCGAAAAACCGAAGTTTCTGGCTTAGCAATATTAATAAAAAAATTGAACTGTCTATTATTTTATAATATCTCCCAACCGTTGTTTCTCTCTTCCCAGCAATAAGAACATTTATTTCTCTCCACAGCAACATAATAGTGAAGGAAGAAACTCGCCGCACCTCTTTCCAGATCTCCGCCTTTGTGAGTAGATATTGCCAAAATCAACTGCAAGACTGTCTTCTCAGTGTAACGAGTAGATAGAGATTCGTTTTGCTAATTTGTTAAGGTGCGAAGACAGTGGCCGAAGAATTGTACTTTGGCACTTGATTCTCAAGGGAAGACATTCAAATCCGCGAAGAAAATCTAGCTAATCGAACAAATATGTTTCATACATATATACATGCAAGTTTTTATTAATTTGTTATTTTCTCCACTTTCAGATATTTTGTAGAGTCTATTGATTTTATAGCAAAATAAATATATTTACTAATTTTTAACTTGTATGATTTTAATTTGGCCTTTTTAATTTGATTCTCAGCAGCCATTTTGCTTGATACCTATAAATTTGCTACTTACAGGAATGTTGGTCAAGTTAGTCCAGTAAATTCTCAGCAGCCATTTTATTAATTTGATTCTCAACAGCCTATTATTTGGTACCAATGTTGGTCGAGTTAGGTACTGGTACCACTGTTCGGTACTGACGTGAAAGGGTACCATTAGGGGTGTTCATTGGTTCGGTTCAGTTAAAACCGAAATAAAATAGGCATACTAAAGTTTTATTTGGTTTTCAAAAATAGAATTGAACTGACCGAATTAACCTTATCAACCGATTAAAACCAATCCAAAGTAAATTGCAATTTGTTCGGTTTAACCAAACAAACCAAAGTAGTTTTTTTTTTTGGGTTTGTACATGTTTGTAAGGCCCATTACAAAACTTTGCTAATCCAAATACTAAAGTTGCTAAGTTACAAAACTTTGCTAAGATTTCACTGATGAAAAGATAGATTACAGTAATTGTTTACCAGAAAAACAGAAATGAAAAACTACCCACTGACATATATTTTAATCATTTATTTTGTGAATGTATACAAATGGAAGTATCTAGACATAAACACCAGCAACAAATAAAACAAGAATATAGAGAATTTTTTTTATGGTTTAGTATATTACTCATAAAGATTCTAAGAATATCACTATAAGCTTGAACCATAGTCTTATGAAGAAAAATTTAGAAATAAACTCAAAACAATAGATGATTGAAAACTATGGCATAATGAGGTAATGTACTATATATGCACAAACACAATCTGACAAACTTTTTTGACTAATAAATCTCAAAATGAATTTGAACCAAGTATACAATTTTTTTTTCACTAATTTTTTTGTTTCATGTAATTGTCAAATTGTGATGTAATTCTACTGATAAGGATGACCAAAGATACACGAGACGATAGCGGCAGAGAAGTTCAATCTATTGGTATTTAGCAATATAGTTCCACTCATTTTTGAAGAAAGCTACTCTTTTGAATTATCTTCTCAGTTTCTCAAGATTAGTCTATATCAAGGTTTTCAAGAGAGCAACTTTTTTAAATTACCTTCTCAGTTTCTTAAGATTTGTGTACATACATCTAGAAATGTGACTAATTTATGTATTTGTGATTTGTGTAATTTATTTTGAAATTTGTCATTAAATAGTAATAAAATATTTTGAAATTTGTTATTAAAGGGTGATATTGTTTAATTATATTTTAATTGTAATTAGATTGGTATTAGATGAGATAATAAGAAATATTTTATAAGTAAATAAAAACAATTGAGGTATTATTAGAAAATATGATGGTTGATATATATTTAATTTAACAAGTGATTCCTGTACAATAAACCGTGTTAAAGTGACGTGACAGTAGAGTATTAACAATACCCTTAACGGGTATACCCGCCCGTACCCGTCCGTATCCGCTGCCTAGGGTACCCGTACCCGAGCTAGGGTATGGGTCGGGTACTCGGGTACGCGGGTACGGGCAAAAATGGGGCCGGACCCAATTTTTTGGACCAATACCCGACCATACCCTACCCGAATTTACCCGTACCCGACTATACCCGTACCCTAGTACCCGATACCCGAGTACTGTTCATCCGAATTCAAAATTCAAAATTCAGTTCCCCCCCCCCCACCCAATGCCATGATTTAATTTCTGTTTTTTTGTTTCTGTTTTTTTATTTATGTTTTTTAATTTATGTTTTTTTGTTTCTGTTTTTTTGTTTCTGTTTTTTAGATTTATTTTTGTAAATGTTAGATTTATTTTGAATAGGTTAGATTTATTTTTGAAAATGTTAGATTTATTTTGAATAAGTTAGATTTAATTTCTGTTTTTTAGATTTATTTTTGTAAATGTTCAATTTATTTTGAATAGGTTAGATTTAATTTGAATATGTTAGATTTAATATCAGTTTTTTAGATTTATTTTGAATAGGTTAGATTTATTTTTAAAAATGTTAGAATTATTTTGAATATGTTAGATTTATTTTTAAAAATGTTAGAATTATTTTGAATAGGTTAGATTTATTTTTGAAAATGTTAGATTTATTTTGAATAGGTTAGATTTAATTTCTGCTTTTTAAATAAATCTAACATTTTTAAAAATAAATCTAACCTATTCAAAATAAATCTAATATTTACAAAAATAAATCTAAAAAACAGAAATTAAAAAACAGAAACAAAAAAACAGCAAAAAAAAAAAAAAAAAACCAGCCAAAAAAAACCAGAAAAAAAAACAGCAAAAAAAAACCAACAAAAAAACAGCAAAAAAAAAAAAAAAAATACCCGTACCCGCCCTACCCGTACCCGTACCCACCCTACCCGTCAAGGGTACACGGATACGGGTATAAGACGGGTAGGATATGGATTTTGAAAAATATACCCGAGATACCCTTACCCGTATACCCTTGTACCCGAGTATACTCATACCTGAGTTATACCCGTACCCGACTCGGATATACCCGGAGTACCCGTACCCGACTCGAGTATACCCGGGATACCCGTACCCGCCCGAGTATAAATACACTACGTGACAGCCACTCTGCATTGGAACCATGCAATTATTTAAGGTCCAAAAATCTATCTATGTTAATTAAAGTCACGTGAGAGTGTGAGAGCAATCCGCATTGCATTTGCATGATGGTGTGAAGGGTCCATCACTCCATTAGTCCATCCACATGTTGGACTTAGAAAATTCGTTTTGGCCAGATTCGTCTTGCCAAAATGAATCTTAATTTTCTTGTCCAAATCTTTATTTTTTATTTTTTTTATTTAATCTTTTGTTTAAACCAATGAAAAATGTGTCAATGAATTGAATGGGATACTCGATCGAGTTTCTCTCTTCTTTTTTTTTTTTTTTTTCTTTTTTTTTAAATCAAAATACATCATGACTAAGAGGAATTAATTCAGATCCTCTTGGGAACGTAATAGGAAATATTTTAGAATTAGTGGATATGGACCGTTTTTATAAGTTGGCACGAATCTCGAAGTCCAATAATATAAATTAGCTCATCCAATCTTTTACGGTAGATCGAGGATACTTTTCCGACTGATGATTTTGGCCACATGCATGATTGGTTGACTCATTGACCTGAGCCGTTTGTTTTGAAAATAAATTAATCCTTGGACGACTTGGTAGCCAAGGTACGTACTATCTATCGTTTTCTTGTCCCTACCAAATGACTTTTCTAAATTCTCACCACTTTTTTAGTCCAATTAATTTCTTGTAACAAAGCATACTCATTTTCCTTTATTAGTTTAATATCTTTTTGTCTCTATGTCATGCAAAGCATCAATTTTATTTTGGTTGAGTTGAAACTTGAAAACAACGGGACTCCTACTCTTCGCTGTTTTTTTGCTTTGAATATTCGCACAACGTTTTCTCATACAAGAATCTAATCTTGTAATTAGCATGGAATTAGCATATATGCCATTCCTCGCTTTTCCTTTTTAGTCGACTCGGAACGCTCATCAACAAGCTTTAATTAATAATTAGAAAAAAAAAATTAAGTAATATGAGAAGGCTGGTGATTTGTCTTGTTGCTAGAAAATCAAAATCAAAATTTGAGGGATCGAGGAAGAGGATCCAAATTGTTAATTTGCTTCCTTCTTCCTGTGTCTGTCTTATATATATATATATATATATATATCTATATGTCATCTAGTCTAGCATCAATTAATGCATCTAATAAATTAAGCAAAATGGCTTTAGATATATAGTACGTAATATTCTGAAAACTTTCCAAAATAATTAATATCACACTTGCAAATGTGTTTAAAAATTGATAACCTCTTTACTCGATCGATCGTTTAGACTCCAATTTGGACATTTCTTAATTAGTACGTCTTCCCCTTTAAAGACTTACTATTTCAATGTCGGCGCACACATCTTTTAACGACTATTTACTTAATAGTGACGTGTCATAGTAATATCCGTTGAAGACAAGAGTTAACATGGCAGGGAAGGGATACGTTAAGTTAAGTCAAAAATCGTACAACAAAGAGAGTGTCATTAATTGAGATATTATATAAAGCTTAATTAACAAATTAAGATATAATTAAGGCCAACAAACCGCCTCTGCCCAATCCCAAATGCAATGCAATATCTTCTTTAATTTAATTTAATTTAATTGTGACAATTAATACAGTGAATTCGTTTTGAGACAATTAATAAATGCTTGTTCATCTTTTCAGTACCTCAGCACAAATTTTAGAGACACTCGTAATTTTAACTTAGAAATACTTGTTAATTTAAAGTGTTTCATTTCTTTATCCCATGCTCGATCGTCAGAATAAAACTTTATTATTAGTGTTTTTGCGATGAAAAAAAATTAAAAAATGCTTCTTTAATTTCCGTTAATTCAGTCATAATTCAGGCGGGCGGTGAAAATTAAGAGACAATTAATTAACTGATATTAATTGTAGCATATTAATTGGTACTGCACGCGCTTCTCAATTAAATGCATGCATGTATGTTTAACTCTAGTCAATATTTAGGTTAAACAGGAACAGGATCAAGATCGAGATTTTTCTTTGTTAATTAATATATAAAAGAGAAGTACGTGGTGGCTTAACCCTAGGGTCAAATTCAAGGTGCGGATAATGATAAAAATATATATACCTAGACACCTTTTTATTTTTATTTTTTAAATACCAATACATATTGAATTATATATTTATTAAAAATACTAAAGTTTATAATATTTATCTCATATAACAGTAAATATTAAATATACGTATCTAATTTTCAAATTTGAATTGGATATTATCTGCTCCCTTAATCCTGACTTTATTTAAAAAAAAACCAATAAAAGAGAAGGTGGAGCAAGAATTGCGTATCCTCTGCATTAACTCAAAAAGAAATCTTTTGAGTTAATAAATTTTAATCGTTTGATTTTAAACAGAGTCAATCCGATTTCTATTTATGATAAAGAGGTCCTTTAATATTAGTGCGGATCTAATCTGCATGAATTTTAAAACTGATGGAATGGTCAAGATTCATTAACTCAAAAAATTATCTTTTGAGTTAATGTAGAAGATACGAATTCGGAGCAAGAAGAAATGTGTATCCTCTGCATTAACTCAAAATAATTTTTTTTAAAGTTAATCAATCTTAACTGTTTGATTCTAAACAGAGCCGATTCAACTGCTGCTTATAAAAGAACGATTCAGATTGATTAACCCAAAAGATTCTCCTTTTGAGTTAATGCCGAGGATACGAATATATTCGATCAACACAAATAATGGTCGCTAAAATCTTGGAGTTCAACACTGGCAAGGTCAGCAGTGACACATTTCCTCGAAAAAAGGAAAAAGAATAAAGAAAAAAGAAAAAAAGAAAAAAGAAAGAGCAGTGCATAAACAATGTGGCAGGTGACTGACAGGATAGTTTATTTGATTATTTAGTCATAAAACACCGAAACAGTCGGAACCTCGACACATAATTTGATAGATTCTATCTGCAACAGAAGAATCTCAACTTACAATTCACTGTAGATGCAGACCTTTTGTCCACCATGTTCTCATTCGTTGGGTTCGTAAATACCAGTAAACAATTTCAAGCATTTTAATTAATTTACTTTTTTAAGCCACACACACAAAAAGAATAAATTCGGCCGCTCGTTCGCCGTTACGATATGCTTGAATCGATTATACCTATACCACCTACACCGAGGCAAAACAACAATAAAGAGTAAAGACAAGAGGAGAGGGGAAACTTCAAATTAATTATTAATTTTGCATTTGCATTTTATTTTATTCTCCAATGTGACTGTGATGCCATCTAGGAGAACCTTGCTCACCAAGGAGCTGCTCTTTTGACCTCTTGCGCTTCCATCCTCTCTTCGCATCGCATATATAAACCCACATAGAACTATAGAAGGGGAGAGAAGAAACTAGAAAAAAAAGCAGAAATTAAGCACAGAAAAGAGGTCTCAGCTCTCAATCACTTCCTCTCCTCTTAATAAATAAACAATGGCTATTCACCACTCCATTGATTTTGGGTTCTTGCTACAACCCCAAGATTTCTACTACTACTCTGTTTCATGCCATGTAGCTCTCTTCCTCTTTCTCTCTATAGTTTGGCTTTCTAGAAGGTGCAGTGAGGGTAGGTCCAAGGAGAAAATAGAGAACGACAATTTCTTGTATTACAAACTGACCCATCTAAGCTCTCTCAGTCTTGGTTTGTTCTATCTTTTCTTCTCTGTTTTCACTTACTTCTTTTCCTATTCGGATTTCCTCATTCAATTGGATTTAGGGGTCCGAACCATTTCTTGGTTTCTTTTCTTCTGCTACATGCAATTTGAATTTGGAAGATTGAGAGAAAAAAACTTTACTGTCTTACTTAGAGTATGGTTCGCTCTCTTCCTAATAATTTCTCTTTATTCTCTTATTCTACATCTCCTCTCATTACAAAATCATGTAACTGTCGACTCACATTTGTGGGTCTTTGATTTTGGGTCACTTTTAGCTGGTCTGTTGCTTAGCTATGCTGGTTTCTTTGGTAAGCGAAGAAATGAAGGTGATGATTCCCTTCTCCAGGAACCCCTCTTAAATGGTTCTTGTAACAGCGTTGGTACTGGTAACAGTACCAGCAGTGATTCCAAAAAAACCTCTCTGTTCACCAATGCTGGGTTCTTTAGCATTTTTACATTCTCATGGATTGGTCCCTTGCTCTCTGTCGGCCACAAAAAAACATTGGACCTAGAAGACATTCCAACGGTAGATGAGAGCGATTCAATCAATGAGGTCTTACCTATCTTCAAAACCAAGCTAGAATCACAAATTGGTGCTGATGGTAGAGTGACAGCCTTTAAACTTGCAAAGGCTTTGGTTTTCACATGTTGGGGGCAAGTTGTTTTAACAGCTATCTATGCATTGGTGTACAACCTCTCGGCCTATGTTGGGCCATACCTGATTGACTACTTTGTGCAATACCTAAATGGTACCCAACGATCTCCGCAAAAAGGTTACTTGTTGGTACTGGCATTTATTGTTGGCAAAATTTTCGAATGCCTCTCCATGAGGCATTGGTTCTTTCGGTTGCAACAAGCTGGGGTGCGGGTACGAGCAGCTCTAGTGGGTACGATATATCAAAAGGGGCTCACTCTCTCCAGCCAGTCGAGACAGAGCCGCACCAGTGGTGAGATGATAAACATAATGAGTGTAGATGCCGACCGAGTCAGCCTCTTCAGCTGGTACATGCATGACCTCTGGTTGGTACCGATACAAATCTCCCTTGCTCTGATCATACTATACTCCTGTGTCGGTCTCGCCTCGGTATCAGCTCTAGCTGCAACAATTGTGATAATGCTGGCCAATTTACCACTCAGCCGTATGCAAGAGAAATTTCAAGAGAAAATGATGGAGGCTAAAGACGTCCGCATGAAGGCTATGTCAGAAGTGCTGCGCAACATGAGAATTCTAAAACTCCAGGGTTGGGAGATGAAATTTCTTCAAAAAATTATCAATCAAAGGAAAAACGAGGCTAGCTGGATCAAAAAATTCGTGTACGCTAATGCTGGTGTCACGTTTCTCTTCTGGGGAACACCGACTTTTGTTGCTGTCGTCACTTTCGGTACGTGCATTATTTTAGGTATACCGCTTTCTAGCGGTAAGGTGCTTTCGGCCTTGGCTACATTTAGGGTGTTGCAAGAGCCGATATACAACCTTCCTGACACTATTTCCATGATAATTCAAACTAAAGTTTCCTTAAATCGGATAAGTTCATTCTTGTGTTTAGAGGATTTGCCAGATAACGTGGTACATAGAGCTCCCAAAGGGAGTACTAACGTGGCAGTTGAAGTTCAGAGTGGTACATTTTCATGGGATTCGGGGAGTGAGGAACCAACATTAAAAGATTTGAACTTTAGGGCAATGCAAGGCATGAGGGTTGCAGTGTGTGGTACAGTGGGGTCAGGTAAGTCGAGTTTGCTGTCATGCATACTCGGCGAAATGCCAAAATTATCTGGGGAGGTGAAGTTGTGTGGTTCAGTTGCATACGTCAGCCAGTCGCCATGGATACAGAGTGGCAAGATTCAGGATAATATTTTGTTTGGTACGGAGATGGATAGGGACCGGTATGATAAGGTACTTGAGGCATGTAGCTTGAAGAAGGATTTGGAGATTCTACCACATGGAGATCAGACGATGATCGGAGAGAGAGGGATTAATTTAAGTGGTGGCCAGAAACAAAGAATTCAGATAGCTCGGGCACTGTATCAGGATGCTGATATTATCCTTTTCGACGATCCCTTTAGTGCTGTTGACGCACATACTGGGTCACACCTCTTTAAGGTACTCTTTTTGGTTGAATTTCCTTTTTTTTCCCCTAATTTGGATTTGCAAGAAGTTCAAAGCTGACCCAACAATCAACCAAATAGTATACAAATAATTAGTGTAGAATGCTAAAGAAGTTGGTTTATGGCAACTTTTGGTTGGGTTTCTTGACTTTCTTCTTCATTTATAACTGTTCTTTGAACTAAACTAATAGATACTTCTATAGGAATGCTTATTGAGACTTCTAGCGTCTAAGACCGTGATTTATGTCACACACCAAGTTGAGTTCCTGCCGGCTGCTGATCTCATATTGGTAAGTTTTTGGTTCTATTTTCCTTCTTTGTCACATTCCTTTCAATGTGTACTAACCAGTTTTAATTTTTCTTTAAAGGTAATGAAAGAGGGGAAAATAGCACAAGCAGGCAAATACCAGGAAATACTTGAATCTGGCAAGGAGTTTATGGAACTTGTCTCTGCACACAAGGATGCCTTGTCAGCACTTGACTCCTTTTCCCGCATGGAAGATTCCTCCAGTTCCAATCAGGAAATTGAGAACAAGAAGACCCAGATTGACACGTCGTCAGAAGAAGCAAACCCTAACATACCAAAGGGACAACTTGTAACAGAAGAAGAAAGAGAGAAAGGGAAGGTTGGGTTTTGGGTCTATTGGAAATACATCACATTGGCATACAAAGGGGCACTGGTACCATTAGTCCTCCTCGCACAAATTTCCTTCCAAGTCCTTCAAATAGCAAGTAATTACTGGATGGCTTGGGCTGCCCCTGTGTCAGTGGACGTGGCCCCACCTGTCAGTAGCATGATGCTTATATATGTATTTGTGGCACTGGCACTTGGCAGCTCTCTGTTCATACTAGCAAGGGCTTTGCTTCTTGTTACGGCAGGCTACAAAACTGCAACCATTTTATTTGACAAGATGCACTTGAGTATATTTCGTGCGCCTATGTCATTTTTTGATTCTACTCCAAGTGGTCGGATCCTCAATCGGGTTAGTCATGCATTAATTTTTAATTTTTAATTTTTTTTGCAATTAGTTAGTTATATATATATATATATAAAAATGAAAGTAAAAAAGAGACCAAATAATCAGAATCCAAAATATAGGGGTCTCTCTTATTCTTATGTCTGCATTTTTTATATCCTATAAAATCTCATTAGTGTGTCATAGGAGTGGCATAATATTAAATTTTCTTTTAATTGATTCTTTCAGGCTTCAACAGATCAGAGTGAGGTTGATACAAGCATACCATACCAGATCGGTACTTATGCCTTTACAATGATACAACTTCTTGGTATTATAGCCGTCATGTCACAAGTTGCATGGCAAGTTTTTGTTGTGTTCATTCCTATGATTGCCTTGTGCCTTTGGTACCAGGTACCTTTATTTTTCTCATGGGAATTATTAAAATTCTAACTATTCAATATATAAAATCTCCTTCTTGTGACCTCATTATTAGTACATGACCAAAACTGCTGTTCTAAAAGCAAGCTTAGCTTTTAAATATGCTTTGTGAGTACGTAAATTCAGAAAATTGAAGGGTTTTGTTATTTAGGTAGACTATACAGTTGTTCAATACAAACAGGGTAAAGACACAACACAGGATTCATGTAAATTCCTTAATAATAAAAACTAACATGCATATGATGAATAGTGTTGTTGGAGTGTTCTGCAAATTGCCGGTAGGAGAGGGATTTTGAATTTCATTGTTGTTCTTGCAATTCGTTGCTCATACAATTTGTTGTTTAAACAGAGATATTACATAGAGACGGCAAGAGAATTGGCAAGGCTAGTAGGTGTATGCAAGGCTCCAATTATACAACATTTTTCCGAGTCTCTGACAGGTTCTACCACGATTAGAAGTTTTGGCAAAGAATCAGGTTTCAAGTGGAGAAACGGAAAATTGATGGATGATTATTCCCGGCCCAAATTCTACAATGCTGGCGCCATGGAGTGGCTCTGTTTTCGGCTTGACATGATCTCGTCTCTCACCTTCGCTTTTTCTTTGGTGTTCTTAGTGACTATACCAGCTGGAGTGATTGATCCAGGTAGGCCATTTTATAAATACATGCACAAATTAGTGCAGTTGCAATTTAGGATTGATGAAGATTTGGGATTAGAATTTTTAATTAGTCCAATAATTTTTAATAATAGCAGACCCTTGTGCATTTTCACACAATTAAAATAATTAATGATGCTCTTTCTTTCCGTTAGTCCTTCCCATAATACTTAAAAGTAAAGATGGTTCATTGGTCTAATTTAAAATTGCAGCAGATTTATTATTTGAAATTTACATATTGCTTTTTATTTTTCTTCTTGAAAACAGGGCTCGCGGGTCTTGCGGTGACTTACGGGCTTAATTTGAACATGCTACAAACTTGGGTTGTTTGGAATTTGTGCAATCTAGAAAATAAGATAATATCTGTTGAGAGAATATTGCAATATACAAATATTCCTAGTGAACCCCCCCTTTCCACTCCAAAAGACTTGTCATTAGATAATTCCTGGCCAACACAAGGAGACATTATGCTTAAAAATCTACAGGTACACTTAATTCCTTTTCCCATGCTTATAATTTCATTGGATGTGATTAAACCTGAACATAATGCTTAAGAAAATATAAGTTTTGTAAGGCTTGCATGGGTTGTGGCTCAATAAATCCTTTAGGCCAAGAAAACTTCCGAAGGAACGACTTTTTTTGTTTCTCATGTAGCTTCTGTATTAGAGACTCCAAAGTCAGTAATTTGACGTCAGAAGTTTGAAAGGTGAACAACCAGGACCATTCAATCCCCTAGGCCCTTATGATTCCAGAACATAAACAAACAGAACCAAAACAAAATTACTTTACCTGAATTAATGTATCAAAATAATAATTTGACTTGAACCTAAATGAAACCCAAAAATGGCTTAACGTAATGATCAGGACATGAAATTTGTTATGTAGCTCAATCCAATCTGAAAGTGTACATCTAGCTTTCTTAGCATACATGAGGCAATTCTGAGGATCCTTCTCATATTGTTTTTTCGAACAGGTTCGATACGCACCACAACTTCCATTTGTACTCCGAGGTCTCACATGCACTTTTCCTGGTGGCAAGAAAACAGGTATCGTTGGGAGAACAGGAAGTGGCAAGTCAACTTTGATCCAGGCTCTATTTCGTATAGTTGATCCCACTGTAGGTCAGATACTGATAGATAATGTTGACATCTGTACAATCGGATTGCATGATCTACGGTCCAGATTGAGCATCATACCGCAAGACCCCACAATGTTTGAAGGAACAATTAGAAACAATCTTGATCCTCTTGAGGAGTACACTGATGCTCAGATTTGGGAGGTAAATAATTTCAATAGTTTTCAATTCATGAAAGCATACTTTTCAGAATTTTCACAACCTTGACCCTTTATAATATTTTTCGTAAAATATGTATAAAATTTGTACAATAATATATAGGAATTTAATGACACACAATAATTTGATTATTGACTTTAGTCCTTTATATCTTTGGTGTAGGCTTTGGATAGTTGCCAGCTAGGAGATGAAATCAGGAAGAAGGAATCGAAGCTCGACTCTCCAGGTTCGCATCATATTTGCTTGTTGCTGTTTTTGTTATACTAACTTTTTATTTTTTATGATCTTATTAATTAATCTTTTGCAACCAGCTCCAACATTATCCAATTACTGGTAACGGCATCCAATATATATTTGAGACCTTCATAAAACCTGGGAAATTATTTCCCTTGATTGTAAACTCAACATAGCATATTCTCATAATAATTCAAGCAAATTAATGAGGGGCCTAAAACCGAATTATTCAGCATGTTTTAGTTTTCCTACAATCTTAGCAACCCTCTACTTGCAGTGACAGAGAGCGGAGAGAACTGGAGTGTGGGCCAGCGTCAGCTGGTGTGCCTTGGGCGTGTGATTCTGAAAAAGAGCAAGATTTTGGTTCTTGATGAAGCAACGGCTTCAGTCGATACAGCAACAGACAGCTTGATTCAAAAGACTTTGAGGCAGCAGTTCTCAGATTCGACTGTGATAACTATTGCACATCGAATCACCTCAGTGCTCGATAGTGATATGGTGCTCCTACTTGATAATGGTTAGTGTTCCCTCAATTACATTTTGGTTTTTGTTGGACCAATTTCTTTGGAAATAATGTTTCTTTAGCTAGAGGTTCTTGATCAAAATAATTTGTTGTGCAATTTGTTTCACATTGGTATATTTATGAAGATGCTGTGCATGCATTATCTTTTCTGGATACATTGTGTGAATTCTAAACAAAATTATTTATTCTTTTACTTTTAAACAGGTGTTATTGTGGAACATCATACACCGGCAAAATTGTTGGAGGACAAGTCGTCTTTGTTTTCGCAGCTTGTGTTGGAATATACGATGAGATGATCAGTATAGTAGTAGTAGATGTTATTAACCAATTAATCGATCCTTCACGTAATTCCACATGCAATTTGACTGTGATTAATATTTGGAATGCTAAGGTATCGAAGTACATAGTGTAGCAGTTCTAATGCAAAATCAGCATGGAAGATGATTTCAGGATTATAATTAATGGCACACATCGTGCAAGGAAAATAAAATTTTGTAGCTGCAGCTGTATGTCTATTAATTAGATGCAAGTACAAGCTACGTACGTCCAATTATTAATGCAATAGTTTTTATAACTTCTCGATCTGCTAGCTGAGTGGTTGTTGTTGTTGTTTTTTTTATTATATTGTTGTGACTTGTGACTGTTTGATTGTAACTACGATAAGGAAAGGAAATTATCCTTCTTTTCCACCGCTCAATGGTTTTCATCAAATGGGTAAATTTGTGGCTTTCAAAACGTTTTCGTCTTTGTCTTGTGTGATTGGGCTCAAAACTTGTAAATTTGTGGGGTTGCAACAGAATGAAAATGAAGGCATAATTATTTTCACATTTGGGCCTGTGATACTGATATATATATATAGTAAGCACATGCATCAGTTGAACCAACTTCTTTAGAACATATATAAGGTTAATTTTGAGATTCGTGCATGACAAAGTTTTAACTTAATTGACAAACAATACATTCATTTCATCGTACATATATATATAAGAAGACATGAATTGTACCTGGTTTAATGATGCTGTCAATGTCAATGTCATGTATAATTAAATTGAAGGTCAATATCGGTCATATATTTTATATATATTAGGTGCATTTCTTCATTTAATTTAATTAATTAGCAAGATATTTAATTACGACGTCACATGTATGGTTTCCTTCTGACTCAGCATTCACTCCTTGTGCAGGTAAATAAACAATTTAAGATTTTGACAACCAGTCAACCACCACCAAATAAATATTGTTCGGTCTGTAAAACAGCAATTTGAGTACGTAATTGTTGCATACGTACATCAGATATTTTTGTCTTATATTAATTTATCAACTTTATATTTTAACTAATACCGTCAAATTAATTTTCTCCAGTTTGCAAAATTCGCTCATAATTTTAACTAATCCCGTCAATTTATCAACTTTATATTTTTGTCTCATAGCTCTCATAATTTCTTGTAAAATTCGCTCTTTCTGTATTTCAGGAATATTAATTGTATAACAACATGAATCAATTAATATTTTTTTTTATAGTATATCAACTTCACATTTTGCCACTGACCTCCAAACTAATATTGTTCAACGCAAAAATGAAGTTGTAAATATGCTTTTATTATATGGTTTGAATCCTTACGGAACTTTAATTATTCAATTCAAATCTTTACCGAATAATAACTTGAATCAAAATTGTTAAAAAAAGATAGTAATTAATTATACAAAATACATCTACAAATATAATTTAATCGAATAACGTTCTGATTATCAAAAATATTAATTACATGTACTTTAGACCCACTCATTTTTTTGGTAATGTAATATGTTAACTTGAGGAGTGAGACTATATATATGGTACTATATGTATAGTGCAGATTGGTTCATACTATGGATTAATATCTTCATTTTTTTTAATTTAAATAGTCGATCTAATTCATTCAATATGATTATTCAGATGAAAATCTACTTGAAGACTAAATTTTATATTTTTAGAATTATTTTATCATTTTTTTAGATAGGTACAAAGTCAGTACTTATGAATGGTCTACAATTTTTAGAATGAATTATTTTCTACCTATATATAAAAATGCTATTTTCTTTGTAAAGAATAAAGTAAAATTTGATCTACAAATTCATATGGAAATCATGTTGAATGATTCAGATTGATTGTTTAAATTTTGGAAAGTGAAAATATTAATTTTTAGTGCGGACCAAGGGTGCAAGGAGGCATTAATAGTGAATGGGGGTCAATTGACTCCTTTTTATATTTATGTATAATTTTATATATAATTTAGAGTAAAATGTCATGAATATTGTATAATTGATCTCATTCTCAACATGAAAATTTTATATGATTAATCTCTATTGAAGTTTAACCTCTATAGTTTGAAAGTTTAACTCCATCTCTGATAGAGACTAATCCGCACTATACATATTACCATAACCTCACTAAAATTAGAGATCTAATTAAAATTTATGTTTCGGTAACTTAATATTTTTTTCTACAATCAGTTGAAAAGGTGGTTCGTCTCCTATTTAATTGGACAGTATTAATAGATTGGTTCTTGTAAGATCTGTGCTATCCATTTCAGATTGTCCAAATTAAGTCTAATTTTAGACAAATAAAATCCGTCAGAAAGAACAAGAAGTAAATTATATAATCAGAATTGACACCTACTATTAAATATGCAATGGATGATCCATACTTCCTCCCAGTGTGATGATCCATATTTTCTCTACTTTTGTCGCTAACACAATAACATTTAGATATATGTTTGTGTAAGCATCGGAAGTAAAGAAATAACATATTTGTTCTTCAAAACCAATCAATTAGAAAATTGATATATATATTTTTTTTGAAACATCCTCTTATTTTTAATGAAGGATAAATTGAGAACTTCATAAATTTAAAATGAGTTTTAATATAAAAGATAATTAAAAGGGTAAAGTTGTGTGTTTTTGAAATTTAGAAGGGTAAATATGATATTATAAAATTTAGAGGAGGAAATACATAATTTCAAAGTTTTTGAGGGGTATACATGAATATCCTCCTAAAATTAAACTGAAATGTAGAAATGAAATTATTGGATACGATTTATACAATTATTTCTATGCATATATAAAATATTATGATATTTCGACTTATTTTAATTTGTACTAAGAATTTGTGAAAATATTATTATGTGAATAATTTATAAATATTAATTTTTCAACTTACTGATTAACAGAATTTAAAAGTAACAATTGTTGTAATGGATGTGGAAAAATATTGTAATTCCATCTAACAATTTGTTTTGTCATATGAGTTTTAATTTTTTTTATTATTAGCAGATTAAAAATAAAGGAATCATGGAGAAAAAAATAGTGGTACTCTGAACTCATGTAATTTTTTATTTTGTTTTATAAATTATCTTCATGATCAAAGTAAATGTTTTGAAGTCATCCATATTCAACTAAAAAAGTTGTATATGTTTCTTCTGGTCTCTTTCCGGCTAAGCAAAACCGATGCAAAAACTCTGTGTGCTGCAACTGGCGCCAAAAAAAAAAAAAAAAAAAAGATCTTTCCGTTCTCTCATGTACTACTTATTTTGTAATACTCTCTGAAGAGAAAAGAAGGAAAAATTTGCTGGAAGAGAGCTTGGAATTTTACTTCTTCTATTTTTTTTCCTGTTTTCTTCTTCATTTTCGACTCAAACATGGCTGTGATTTTTGCTCTTCAAAGAACTACTTTGATTTCTCCCTGTTTCATGTTCTCTTTGCATATGTAAACCAATACAGAAAGGAGGAAAAGAGAAAATAGAAATAAATGAAAAGAAAACACTAAAACAAGGTCTAATCTCCCTAGCTCCTCTGCTCAAAATAAATGGCCGTTTACCTATTAATTGATCTTGGGTTCTTGTTACTACCCAGCAGTTTGTACTATTTCTCTGTTTCGCTGCATGTAGCTTTCTTTCTCTTTCTCTCTCTGGTTTGGCTTTGTAGAAGGTTTAAGGAGGAGAGGTCCACAGAGAATGTAGAGAACAATGATTTCTTGTATTACAAATTGACCTTTCACACCTCTCTTGGTCTTGGTTTGTTCTACTTACTCTTCTCTGTTTTCAATTATTTATGGTCTAATTCAGATTTTCTAATTGAATTGGATTTGGGGATCAGAACCATCTTTTGGTTTCTCTTCTCTTGCTACATGCAATTTGAATTTGGAAGATTGAGTGAAAAGAAATTTCCTGTCTCACTAAGAGTATTGTTTGGTCTCTTTCTACTCGTATCTCTGTATTCTCTTGTTCTACATATCCTCTCCTTGCAAAAGAATGCAATTGTCGGGGCACATTTCTGGGTCCTCGATTTCGGGTCATTTTTGATGGCCTTGTTGCTTAACTATGCTGGTATTTTTGGTACACAGAAAGCCAGAGAACCTGATTCACTTCTCCAAGAACCTCTTCTAAATAGAACCTGTAACAGCAGTAACAGCAACAATACTATTAGTGGTTCAAAAAATTCTCCTCTGTATACCAATGCTGGATTCTTCACCTGTCTCACATTCTCTTGGATCAGTCCCTTGCTCTCTCTTGGCTACAGAAAAACTTTGGAACTGGAAGACATACCAATGGTAGATGAAAGAGATTCAACCAATGGCATCTTACCTATCTTCAAAACCAAGCTAGACTCCCAAACAGGTGCTAATGGTAGAGTCACAGCCTTTAAAGTCGTCAAAGCAATAATTTTCACTTTTCTGCAGGAAATTATCATAACTGCTATCTATGAGATTGTCACCAACCTCTCTTCCTATGTGGGCCCATACCTGATTGACTCCTTTGTGCAATACCTAAATGGTACAAAACGGTTTCCCAAACAAGGTTACTTGTTGGTATTTGCATTTATCATTGCCAAGATATTTGAATGTCTCTCTTCGACGCATTGCGGCTTTCAATTGCAACAAGTTGGGGTACGGTTACGAACGGCTCTTGTTGGCACCATATACCAAAAGGGGCTCACTCTATCCAGCCAGTCGAGACAAAGCCATACGATTGGTGAGATGATAAACATAATGAGTGTAGATGCTAATCGAGTCAGCAACTTCACTTGGTACATCCATGAAATATGGCTGGTGCCAATGCAAATCAGTCTCGCATTGACCATACTGTACTCAAGCCTTGGCATCGCATCAGTATTTGCACTAGGTGCAACTATTACGATCATGCTCGCTAATATACCACTCAGCCGTATAGAAGAGAATTATCAAGATAAAATGATGGGGGCTAAAGATGAACGCATGAAAGCCACCTCAGAAGTTCTGCGGAACATGAGGATTCTAAAACTCCAGGGGTGGGAAATGAAATTTCTTCAAAAAATCTGCAATTTGAGAAAAAATGAGGCAAGCTGGCTAAAGAAACTTCTCTATGTGGACGCTGGTGTGACAATTTTCTTCTGGGGAACGCCAACTTTTGTAGCTGTTGTCACTTTTGGGGCTTGCATGGTTATGGGTATACCGCTTTCCACAGGTAAGGTTCTTTCGGCCTTGGCTACATTTGTGGTGTTGCAAGGGCCGATATATAGCCTTCCTGACACAATTTCTGTGCTAATTCAAACAAAAGTTTCTCTGGATAGAATAAGTTCTTTCTTATGTTTGGAGGACTTGCCAAATGATGTCACACATAGGGCCTCCAAAGGGAGCTCCAAGGTGGCAGTTGAGGTGCAGAATGGTACATTCTCATGGGACTTCGAGAGTGAGGTAATGACATTAAAAGATTTGAATTTTAGGGTGTTGCATGGGACAAGGGTTGCATTGTGTGGTGCGGTGGGGTCTGGTAAGTCGAGCTTGCTGCTAAGTATACTTGGTGAAATGCCAAAAGTATCTGGTGAGGTTAAGTTGTGGGGTTCAACTGCGTATGTCAGCCAGTTGCCATGGATACAGAGTGGCAAGATTCAGGATAACATTTTGTTTGGTACAGAGATGAATAGGGATCGGTATGACAATGTGCTTCAGGCGTGTAGCTTGAACAAAGATTTGCAGATGTTGCCACATGGAGATCAGACAATTATTGGTGAAAGAGGGATTAATTTGAGTGGTGGCCAGAAGCAGAGGATCCAGATAGCTAGGGCTCTGTACCAGGATGCTGATATATTTCTTTTTGATGATCCATTTAGTTCTCTTGATGCACATACTGGGTCGCATGTCTTCAAGGTAAATAATTTTTTTTTGTTTCACTTTTTTGAACTTATTTAGGATTTGCATGTACTGCAATTCTGTGCACTATGATAATCAAAGTACAAAAAGAAAATGACAATTGCCGACAACCATAAATAAAGATAATTAGAGTATAAGAAAGAAATGTTTAATCCTGACTCTAGTTGTCAACATATGTTACATGCACGTTTTTATCTTAGGTTCAGTTCTAGCTGTAGGTTGAAATTGAACGAAGATTCCAATATTCTACATTTCTATAAATTTTGTAGGAATGCTTATTGAGGTTTCTGGCATCAAAAACCGTCATCTATGTCACACACCAAGTTGAATTCTTACCGGCTGCAGACCTCATCTTGGTAAATTTTCTTCTGGTACTTCTTTCTTAGGGATGTTCCTTTCAAAGCGTACTAACCAACTTTATTTTTTCTTGGAAGGTAATGAAAGAGGGAAAAATAGCACAATCAGGCAAATACCATGAATTACTTCAATCTAGCCAGGAGTTTATGGAACTTGTATGTGCACACAAAAACGCATTGTCAGAGCTTGACTCCTTTTCGCTGAATGAACTGGATGCATCCAGTTCTAATCAGAAAACCAAGAAGGGGATGCCATTAGAAAAAGAAAACACTACAATTCCAAAGGGACAACTCGTACAAGAAGAAGAGAGAGAGAAAGGGAAGGTAGGATTTTGGGTCTACTGGAAATACATCACAATGGCATACAAAGGGGCACTGGTACCGTTAGTCCTCCTTGCACAAATTTCTTTTCAGATCCTCCGAATAGGGAGTAATTACTGGATGGCTTGGGCTGCCCCAGTGTCAGAGGATATGGCCCCACATGTCAGTAGTATGATGATCATACTTGTGTTTGTGGCACTGGCACTTGGGAGTTCTCTATGCATACTGGCAAGGGCTCTGCTTCTAGTTACAGCTGGCTATAAAACTGCAACAATTTTATTTGAGAAGATGCACTTTAGTATATTTCGTGCGCCTCTGTCATTTTTTGATTCTACTCCAAGTGGTCGGATTCTCAATCGGGTAAATCATTAACTAGTTATTTTAATATTATATAAATAGAATAAAATAATCTTTTATGGAGGTGAAATATTTTTTTTATCTAGAATCATCATTAGCAAAAAAATGAAAATACCTCTTTCTGATATTATAGTGGTAATTAGATCCGGGCAGTTATTACATTTCTAAAAGATCATACAATAGGAAAGTGAAAGGATATCTGATTAGTACTGTATGTGGTAATTTACTGGACACAATACTGAGTATTTATCATTAATTCGCACAGGCAACGACAGATCAGAGTACAGTTGATACAGGCATGCCATATCTGCTTGGTTCTTGTGCATTTACAATCATACAACTTCTTGCTATTATAACTGTTATGTCACAAATTGTATGGCAAGTGTTTGTTGTGTTTCTTCCGGTGACTGTCCTATGTGTCTGGTGCCAGGTAACTTCTATTTTATTGTGAGCATTAATTTGTAAACATTTATTTGACAATTAAATTTCCTTATTTTTAAAATCTACTTTTCTCTCTATATATAGTTTCCTAAATGTGTTATTTCAGAGAGCCAGGTGTTAGGTTACTATTGGAAAGTTATGATTTTGTCAGTTACTAGGCAATCATGTGTATATATATATTTATTTATTTTATTTATGGTCAAATATTTTAAGCAGAATCGTTTTCTTATTTTGGTTACATTTCTCTTGAACTACAAAATGATTAATGAAAAAAGGGCTTGACCCTGTTTTCTTTGTCAAAAATATTTTCCTCGTACAATTGGTGTAAGAGGTCCAAAATGGGATTAATTTAAGTTTCTACATATATGGAATTGATGACTTGCTCATACAATTCATTATTCTAAGCAGAGATATTACATAGAAACAGCAACAGAATTGTCGAGACTAGTAGGTGTGTGCGAGGCTCCAATAATCCAACAATTTAGTGAGTCTCTAACAGGTTCAACCACAATTAGGAGTTTTGGTAAGGAATTGGATTTCAAGGGAAGATATGGAAGACTAATGGATGATTTCTCAAGACCAAATTTCTACAGTTCGGCGGCCATGGATTGGCTCTCTTTGCGTCTTGAAATGCTCTCTTCAGTCATCTTTGCCTTTTGTCTGGTGTTCTTGGTGACAATACCGCCTGGTCTGATAGATCCAGGTATCTATATTTATTTAAATTATAATTGAAACCTAGGGCAGGATGAATAGTAATTCTAAAATTAAATTTTCACTTCAAGAAACTAAAAGACAGTTCTTCCTCTGCTAAATGATGGCATTGCACAAAAAATTAAACTGAAAAATAGTAAAGACAGTTGGCATTGTACTGTATTAGTTTCAGATTCAAGGTAAATATGATCATTTCATTATATAAATTTACATACAGGAATTTAGCTCATATCAATCTTTTAGTAAAAAAAAGAAAAGAAAAGAAAAGAAGCTAGTTTCTGACTCAAATAGATGGATTAATTTCACCTAACACAAATTGTTTCAAATTTTCATCTAATTAATATAGGGTTTGCTGGCCTTGCTGTGACATATGGGCTTAATTTGAACATGCAACTATCATCCGTTATCTGGTCATTCTGCACACTAGAAACGTGCATAATATCTGTTGAGAGGATATTGCAATATACAAGCATTCCTAGTGAACCCCCTCTTTCTACTCGGGATGATTTGTTATTAGATTGTTCGTGGCCGATACAAGGAGAAATATTGCTTGAAAATCTACAAGTATAATTCTGTTCTTTCTCTATGCTTTTGGTATATGGATCTTTTAATTGGTGTTTTTTCGCCTGTAATATGCTGTTGCTCAGTTGCAATTAATGAATTGCGGCAACTTGAAGTACAATTGAAATAAATTATACCAAAAAAATACTACCTGTGATGTCGAAAATAAGATTGACTTGAACCTCAAATGATTAGAACTTGACAATGACCTACCCTTAGTTTACTATATTTGAGACTATATTAGAAGCCTTCTTAGCTTTCTATACAGCAAACATAAGGATCCTTAATGTTTTAATGTTATCTTTTTTTGTATAGTTACGATACGCACCACAGCTGCCATTTGTACTTAAAGGTATCTCATGCACTTTTCCTGGTGGAACAAAAACTGGCATTGTTGGGAGAACAGGAAGTGGCAAGTCAACCTTGATCCAGGCACTCTTTCGCATAGTTGATCCCACCATTGGTCGAATACTGATTGATAATGTTGACATATGCACCATTGGGTTGCATGATCTACGATCCAAATTGAGTATCATACCACAAGACCCAGCCATGTTTGAAGGAACAATTAGAAACAACCTTGACCCTCTTGAGGAGTACACTGAAGCTCAGATTTGGGAGGTAGTTGAATAGATTCAAGTCAAGAATACCCACCTTTCTGGATAATAAAAAAAGGAGATAAATAATATCAGTATATATACTTGTTTTTTTTTTTTTTATCTCCTTCCAAACAAATATCACATATCATTTGTCATTTCAAGAATGTATATATTTGAATTTGAATATATACTTGATTCTTTCATATCTTGGTCTAGGCACTGGATTCTTGCCAGCTTGGAGATGAAGTTAGGAAGAAAGAATTCAAGCTCGACTCTCCAGGTCTGAAAGAAGTTTATTGAAAGAAATTTATTACTTATATCTGACATTTCCTATATTTGTATAATTGTATGCAACACATATCAATTTCGGGTTTTCTAGCAATGACAAACAATTATTAATACCATTACAAAATATGGTAAAAGTATCACTGAATTGACAAGTAAACAATAAAGAACTTTTGAAATTCAACTCTTGTATTATATGAGATGGGAATCAAAATCAGGATGCCTTAAACACTTCACTGTGTATTATCTTTGCAAACCTCGAGTTGCAGTGACTGAGAACGGGGAAAACTGGAGCATGGGCCAGCGCCAGCTGTTGTGCTTGGGGCGTGTGATTCTGAAAAAGAGCAAGATTTTGGTTCTTGATGAAGCAACAGCTTCAGTTGACACAGCAACAGATAGCTTGATTCAAAGGACTTTGAAGCAACACTTCCCAGATTCAACTGTGATAACAATCGCACACCGAATAACCTCAGTGCTTGATAGTGATATGATCTTACTTCTTGACAATGGTTACTGTTCTCTCGATGTCATTTTTTGTTGTCAGTTGAACTGAGTATATATATTTACTTGCATATTAGTTTTTATGTTCTATTTTCAGCAAGAGTTGCTTGTTGATAGTAATTTTAGTTATACCTAGCTCTGCTTTTGTAGTTCCTTGAAATATGATCCACATTCTTAATTAATTTGAGAAATCTAACCATACTTTACTTTTTTCTCTTCTTTTTTTTTGAATTGAACAGGTATTGCTGTTGAAAGTGATACACCAGCAAAATTGTTGGAAGATAAGTCATCATTGTTTTCACAGCTTGTGTTAGAATATATGAGGAGATCATCATAACTGGCAAAAAATGTTACTTAATACTTGATCCAAATGTTCTGAGCTACACTACAAGCAACTCGATGATGATAAAGTTCAGAATAACAAGATATTAAAGTAATGTACAAGTTCTACCGCAAAATGAGCAAATTTAAAATTAGGATTACAAGTACCAGTTTTTAAAAGTATTGCAGCTGTAGACTGTACTTCTATTTGTGATGTTCAAGTAAAAATGTGAAAGCTGAATAACTTATCATCAATGTGTATATGTGATATTGCTTTTATTGTGATTATTGCAGCTGTTGCCGCTTAATTTTCATTTCATTTTTCTTTTTTCCTTTCTATATATTAGAGTAGATACAGGTAGCTAGATTGACCTTGTCGCTTTCGATCTGCTTTTTTTAGTTCTATTTTTTTTTTATTGTTCTACTAGATATATTTTATTTTTGAAAAAGAATGTTCGAATTCAGATTTTAAAGAAACTGAAATTTGCAAATTTCAGTTTCTGAAGGCTCATGGAAAATTTGTACTAAGAAGTTGATTCAAATTTTTCATTTTTCAATTTATCTATTTTTTCTATCCAAACTGATGAAGATAAGGCTTTAATGGAAGTTCTATATATAGTAAGCTTATATATACATGATTTATTTAAGTTTGATAGCATGGAAAATACAGAACATAGACCTATAAGGTAGGGCTCTTTTACCTTTTTGAATGGGAAATCAATAATGAACGCAAAAAAGAAAAGAAAAATAGGATATATACATGTCTCCACTTCCGACTGGGCTACCCCAAGATGGCCTAGTAAGCCCCACCCGTTAATCAAAATACATAAATTTAGCCCAGATCAACCAAACGACTCAAATCATAAAATCAGAATAAAACATTGTGCAACCTCAGAACCATAATTAAAATGAAAATCAAGTCTCCGCCAGATCCGAATTAATCTAGTTTCAGTCCATTTAATTTCAATTTTGATTATGCGTTTTTCTTCTAATTTTTTTACAAATTAATTTGTAATGGTAAATATTTCAAGATTCTAGAGCCCACATTTTTTGACGAATTTCTTGCGTACCGCCTTCAAAAACCATCAATCATGTATTCCCCTTACTAAATACATTTTTTTTTAACTTATCAAAATAAAACCATTAATATGTTATAAATTATTTTCTCTATGTACATATAAAAGATTATGACATTTCAACTTATTCACATTGTATGAAGAGCGTGCAAAAATATATCTACAATTCTACATTTGGATAATTAATGGATGCTATTTTTTTCAACTTATTGATTTATATAAAACAAAATTGACAAGTGACAAGTTTTTATGTACATATAGATCACATAGATCACATGTAACACCATGAAAAATTGAGTAATGTTCTAGAAATTAATAATAGTTAGAATAAATAGGAGATAAAAGAGGGAGTAGTTAACAGGAGGAATTTAGGAAAATTAGATTGTCAAATGGGAGCAATTAGCTATAAATAGTCATGTAATCTTTGGATCAACATGTGAAATGAAATTTTTGTTTTGAACTCTCCTCTTCTCTTCTCTCTCCTGCCTTTCTTCCCTTTCTCTGTGCTATTTCTCTTCTCTTTTTACTATCTCTTGTATCCAAGTTACCCACAAATTATCAAAATTTCCAAAAAGTACCTCCAATTTCATGTCTTTAACTCATCCCCTCATGCTCATTTTTATCTTCAACATCTATATTACTTTAATATCTTGTTAATTCCGAACATCACCATCAAGCATTAATGAAGTGACATTTTGAGCCAGCTACGGCGACCTTCTCATATATTCTAACACAAGCTGGGAAAACACTGACGACTTATCTTCCAACAACTTTGTTGGTGTATCATTTTCGACGGCAATACCTAAAAAAGCTAAAATATGATTAGGTTTCTCAAATTAAAAAAGCTGAGGGCCATCTTTGCAAGGAAGTACAAAAACAGAACACTCACTGTTGTTGAAAATATAACATGAAAACCAATATTCACGTACACCATATATACTTGGTTCAACTAATAACAAAAAATGATACTGATAGAACACTAACCATTGTCAAGAAGTAAGATCATGTCACTATCAAGCACTGAGGTGATTCGATGTGTGGTCATTATCAAAGTTGAATCTGAGAAATGCTGCTTCAAGGTTTTTTGAATCAAGCTCTCTGTTGCTGTGTCAACTGAATCTGTTGCTTCATCAAGAACCAAAATCTTGCTCTTTTTCAGAATCACATGCCCTAAGCACAACAGCTGGCGCTGGCCCATGCTCCAGTTTTGTCCGTTCTCTGTCACTGCAACTCGAGGTTTGCAAAAATTATGCAGTGAAGTGTTTAAGCCTTTAAGGCATTCTGATATGGATTTGTGTCTCGTACATTACATGAGTTGGATTTGGAAAGTGCTTTGTTGTTAAGTTGACAATTTGTAGAAACAATAAATTACAAGATACAAACTAACAAAATAGCATATGAATGAAAACAAAATTAAATTCAGAACTTCTTTTGGACCTGGAGAGTTAAGCTCGAGTTGTTTTTTCTTCATTTCTTCTCCAAGCTGGCAACAATCCAGTGCCTAGACCAAGAGATCAAAGAATTGAGTAAAGATTCCAATTCCAAAAATGTGCTTTTTAGAAATGAAAAAAGATATATGAAATTTGTTTGGAAAGAGATACAAGAAAGGCAAGTATACTGAATTACTGATCATATTTCTCTTTTTTCTCAAATCCAGAAAGATGGTTATTCTTGAATTACAAGCTATCAAATTCAAATACCTCCCATATCTGAGCATCAGTGTACTCCTCGAGAGGGTCAATGTTGTTTCTAATTGTTCCTTCAAACATGGTGGGGATTTGCGGTATGATGCTTAATCGGGACCGTAGATTATGCAATCCAATGGTACATATGTCTACATTATCTATCAGTATCTGACCTACGGTGGGATTAACTATTCGAAAGAGCGCCTGGATCAAGGTTGACTTGCCACTTCCTGTTCTCCCAACAATAACTGTTTTCATGCCACCAGGAAAGGTGCATGTGAGACCTCGGAGTACAAATGGAAGTTGTGGTGCATATCGAACCTGTTAAAAAAGACTATGATAAGAAGGATAGAAGTACACTTTCAGATTGGATTGAAGCTACATAATCAATTTCATGTCCCGATAATTAAACTGCATATTGTATTTTTTGAGAAACTTGGTAGGACTGAACTGCGTATTATAAAAATGGCAAAAAATAAATAAATTAAGAACTCTTAAGGATCCATATGTTTGCTGCACAGTACGCTAAGAAGGCTCCTAATATAGTCAAATTGGCTTGAAGGTAGAAAATCAATTTAAAGTTCATATTGTTAGGAGTAGGTATTCTATCGAGTTTTCATCATCTGAGGTTGAAGTCAATATCTTATTTTGGTTTGTTCATGTCTAGTATGTTTTGGTAATTTTTTTTAATTGTACTTCGACTGACCACAATTCACTGCCATTTATTTCGGTTTTTTGGGAATGGGACTTATCAGTTGTTGAGTTACAGTATATTTGAGTCTTACCAAGCTTATTTTCTTCATTTAAACTTGATGATCAGGCATATAAAAACACCAAATGAAAGATTTATATAGGAAAAACATGGCAACAGAACAGGACTGTACCTTTAGATTTGCAAGCTTTATTTCTCCTTGTACCGGCCACAAACGATCTAATAACATATCTTCCTGAGTAGAAAGAGGGGGTTCACTAGGAATGCTTGTATACTGCAATATCCTCTCAACAGATATTATGCTTGTTTCTAGTGCGCAGAATGACCAAATAATGGACGATTGTAGTATGTTCAAATTAAGCCCATAAATCATAGCAAGGCCAGCAAACCCTATATTTGATGAAAAGTTAAAAAGAATGTCAAATCCATCTATTTGAGTCAGAAACTTGCTGATCTTTGACTAAAATATTGATAGAAATAAAACACCTTAGTTCTACTCATGTGAATGTTTCATAATGAAATGATCATATCTACCATCAATCTGAAACTAATGAAGCATAATGCTAACATACTTTACTATTTTTCAGTTTCATAAATTTTCTTTAGAATGCCATCATTTAGCAGACAACAGAAAGGAATAATTGTCGTTTAATTTCATGAATTGAAAATTTAACTTCAGATTTATGTTAACAGGCCCTAAGTTGCACTTATAATTTAAATAAGTATATACCTATACCTGGATCAATCAGACCAGCTGGTATTGTCACCAAGAACACCAGACAAAAGGCAAATGTGAGTGAAGAAAGCATTGCTAGCCGCAAAGAGAACTACTCCATGGCTGCCGCGCTGTACAAATTTAGCCGGGAGTAATCGTCCATTAGTCTTCCATTTCTGCCCTTGATATCCAATTCCTTGTCAAAACTCCTAATCGTTGCCAAACCTTGAAGACACTCAGCAAACTGTTGGATTATTGATGCCCTGCACACACCTACTAGTCTCGACAATTCCCTTGCTGTTTGTATGTAATATCTCTGCTTTGAACAAAGGGAATATTGTATGAGCAAGTCAGAAATTTCTAAGTGTTAATATCCATATCGGTAGAAATTTAAATTAATCTCAATTTGGTTCATTTACTCCAATTGTACAATAGTTACCTACTAATGAGAACTAGTCCTTGATCTAGTGGTTAAAACAATGAACTACCCTTCATTTGAGAAGTTGCAGGTTCAAAACCTGAATGGAAGATCACTTGTGGATATTTAAAATAAATGACTAGATCCCATCTTTATCTCAAAAAAATATTGTATAGTGACTGACAAAATCATAAATTACAAATAGTAACCTGAAACCTAAGCTAGCTCTCTGAAATAACACACTTAGGAAACAAAATATAGAGTAAAATTAAAAACATTTTAAAAATAAGGAATCAAATAGAAGAATTATGTATGTAATTGTGAACGAAATGTTTACAATTCTCACAAGAAAAATAGAAGTTACCTGGCACCAGACACATAGGACAGTCACAGGAATAAACACAACAAAAACTTGTCATGCAACTTGTGACATGACAACTATGATAGCAAGAAGTTGTATGATTGTAAATGCATAAGAACCAAGCAAGTATGGCATGTCTATATCAACTTCACTCTGATCTGTTGTTAACTGCGTGAATTAATTGAAATGAGTCAAATTATTATGTCCAGTAAATTACCATAGTACAAATGAGATATATATCATTTCATATTCCTATTATATGACTCCTATTATAAGACATTTTCAGGTATGTAATAGCTTCTCGAATCTTATTACCACTACAATATCAGTAAGAGATATCACATTTGTTGTAACCATGACTTCCGTATTTATTCCACTTCCATAAGAGATTGTTTTATTTTATTTCTAAAATGTTTAAATAGTTAACTGATGGATGAGTTACCCGATTGAGGATCCGACCACTAGGAGTAGAATCGAAAAATGACATAGGTGCACGAGATATACTGAAGTGCATCTTATCAAATAAAATAGTTGCAGTCTTATAGCCAGCTGCGGCTAGAAGTAGAGCTCTCGCTAGTATACATAGAGAGCTCCCAAGTGCCAATGCCACAAACACAGAGATGAGCATCATGGTACTGACAGGTGGGGCCATATATTCTGACACTGGGGAAGCCCATGTCATCTAGTAATTAGTCGCTATTTGAAGAGTCTGGAAACAAATTTGTGCAAGAAGGACTAATGGTACTGGTGCTCCTTTGTATGCCATTGTGATGTATTTCCAGTAGACCCAAAATCCTACCTTCGCTTTGCCTCTCTCTTCTTCTTGTACAAGTTGTCCCTTTGGTATTGTAGTGTTTGCTTCTTCTAATGATTTTCCCTTCTCAGTTTTCGGATTTGAACTGGATACATCCAGTTCATTCAGCAAAATTAAGTCATGCGCTGACAATTTGTTTCGGTGTGCACATAAAAGTTCCAAAAACTCCTTGCTAGATTCAAGTATTTCGGAATAATTGCCTGTTTGTGCTATTTTTCCCTCTTTTATTACCTTTTAACAAAAAATAAAGTTGCTCAGTACACTTAGAAAGGAACATCCTAAAACATGAAATATCAGACGAAAATTTACCAGTATGAGGTCTGCAGCTGTTAAGAATTCTACTTGGTGTGTGACATAAATCACGGTTTTAGATGCGAGAAACCCCAATAAACATTCCTACAAAATTTGTAGAAATGTAGAAAATTAGAATCTTCATTCAACCAAAAGCTAGAACTAAACGATAAACCTACAAATAAAAAGTGCATGTTACATATGTGCAACAAAACCATCAGGATTAAACATTTCATTGGTTAAACTCTGATTATCATAGTCTACATAATTGCAGTCATGCAAATTCAAAATAAGTTCAAAGCAAAGAAAAACAAAAAAAGACCATTGACCTTAAAGACGTGTGACCTGGTATGTTCATCAAGAGCACTAAAGGGATCATCAAAAAGAAAAATATCGGCATCCTGATACAGAGACCTAGCTATCTGGATCCTCTGCTTCTGGCCTCCACTCAAATTAATCCCTCTCTCACCAATAATCGTCTGATCTCCATGTGGCAAAATATCCAAATCTTTGTTCAAGCTACATGCCTCAAGAAACTTGTCATACCGGTCCCTATTCATCTCTGTACCAAACAAAATATTGTCCTGAATCTTGCCACTCTGTATCCATGGCGACTGGCTGACATATGCAGTTGAACCACACAATTTCACCCCACCAGACAATTTTGGTATTTCACCAAGTATACATGACAACAAACTCGACTTACCAGACCCCACTGTACCACACACCGCAATCTTCATGCCTTGCAACACCCTAAAATTCAAATCTTTTAGTGTTGGTACCTCACTCTCCAAGTCCCATGAGAAGGTACCATTCTGCACCTCAACTTCCACGTCAGAGCTCCCTTTGGGGGCTCTATGTACCACATCATTTGGCAAGTCCTCTAAACATAAGAAAGAACTTATTCTATCCAGGGAAACTTTCATTTTAATCAGCACAGAAATGGTGTGAGGAAGGCTATATATAGGCCGTTGCAAAACCCGGAATGTAACCAAGGCCGAGAGAACCTTACCGGTAGAAAGCGGTATGCCCATAAGCATGCAAGCCCCAAAAGTTACGACAGCTACAAAAGTTGGTGTTCCCCAGAAGAAAACTGTCACCCCGGCATTCACATAGACAAATTTCATTATCCAGTTTGCCTCGGTATTTCTCAAATTGCAGATTTTTTGAAGAAATTTCATTTCCAATCCCTGGAGTTTTAGAATCCGCGTGCTGCAGAGCACCTCTGACATGGCTTTCATGCGTACATCTTTAGCCCCCATCATTTTCTCTTGAAAATTCTGTTCCATATGGCTCAGTGGTACATTAGCGAGCATGATCGCAATAGTTGCAGCTAGTGCAAATACCGATGCAATGCTAAGTCTTGAGTACAGTATGGTCAAACCGAGACCAATTTGTATCGGCACCAACCAGATTTCATGCATGTACCAAGTGAAGTTGCTGACGCGACTTGCATCTACACTCATGATGTTTATCATCTGACCAATCGTACGGCTTTGTCTCGACCCGCTGGATAGAGTGAGCCCTTTTTGGTATATGGTACCAACAAGAGCCGCTCGTAACTTTACCCCAATTTTTTGCAACTGAAAGATGCAATGCGACATAGAGAAACATTCCAAAATCTTGGCAATGATAAATGCAAATAACAAGAAGTAACCTTGATTGGGAATTTGGGATATCGTTTTGTACCATTTAGGTATTGCACAAAGGAGGTAATCAGGTATGGGCCCACATAGGATGATAGGGTGCAGATAATCTCATAGATAGCAGTTATGATAATTTCCGGAAAACATGTTAAAATTATAGCTTTGGCGAGTTTAAAGGCCGTGACTCTACCATTAGCACCTGTTTGTGAGACTAACTTGGTTCTGAAGATCGGTAAGACACTGTTGATTGCATCTTTCTCATCTACAATTGGTATGTCTCGCAGGTCCAAAGGTTTTCTATAGCCCAGAGAGAGCAATGGACCCATCCAAGAGAATGTGAGATAACTGAAGAAGCCAGCATTGGTGTACACAGAGGCATTTTTTGAACCACTGCTGCTACTGTTGTTGTTAGTGGTTCTATTTAGGAGAGGTTCTTCAAGAAGTGAATCAGGTTCTCTGTTTGTCTGTCTGCCAAAAAAAGCGAGCATAGTTAAGCAACAAGGCCATGAAAATTGACCCGAAATTGAGGACCCAGAAATGTGCTTCAACAATTACATTCTTTTGCAATGAGAGGATATGTAGAACAAGAGAATATATAGATATGAGTAGAAAGATACCAAATAATACTCTTAGAAAGATAGGAAATCTCTTTTCTCTCAATGTTCCAAAATCAAATTGCACATAGCTTGCGAAGAGAAACCAAAAGATGATTCTGACCCCCAAATCCAATTCAATTAGAAAATCCAAATTAGCCCATAAATAACTGAAAACAGAGATGAGGAAATAGAACAAACCAAGACCAAGAGAGGTGTGAAAAGTCAGTTTGTAATACAAGAAATTATTTTTGTCGACGTTCTCCATGGACTTACCCTCCTTGAACCTTTTACAAAACCAAACCAGAGAGAGAAAGAGAAGGAGAGCTACATGGAAAGAAACAGAGAAAGAGTAGAAACTGGTGGGTTGTAACAAGAACCCAAGATCAATTGATAGGGTAACTGCCATTTACTTAATTTGAGCAGAGGAGCTAGAGAGATGAGGCTTTTTTTTAATTGTTTTCTTTTCTATTATTTCTACTTTGTCTTCTGCTCTCTTCTGTGCTGGCTTACATAAATTCCAAGATCTCTTCCTGCAAAGCTTCCTTGTTTCTCTTTGACATTTTAGGAGTAGAAGAGAGAATGGAGGTGTGATAATAAGACTAGCTTAAAAAGATGCAGTGACATATCTAAGCAGATGGGTACACCTCAACGGTATTAAAATATAGGATGCCTAGCTGAGGTGAAGAGCGTGTGTTTCTTTTGCTTTATTGATCTTTTCTTTTATGTTAATGTTGCTCTCATTGTAAATGTAATCACATGGATCAAGCTTTGTGTCAGTGCATGTCACCAGAGAGGTTGTAATGAAAAAATAGTCCTGCTCCTTGATTAGATGGAAGCAAGTTCAAATGTTCAATTGCCGATCAAGAGGGTCTAACCCGCAGACCCCTTCTGAGTTCTGAAAGAAGAGATGTTAGATGTAGCCATGTAGGCAGCAACATCTATGTGTCTTTAAAACAATCGAAACCATAGATGAAACGCCACCATAGAACATCTAGAGAAGAACCAAACAACTGTAAGACTTGTAACATTTTCAATTTAAATTTAATTATTTTTCTATTTAGAGATACATTCCATAAAATATACAATGAATACCACTGAAGGTAATCTAAAATCCTATTACAAAGTTCCAACTGTTACACATCAAAACAAAACAAATATTATTTGCCTTCTGCCTTGGAAATGCTGCTGGCACTGGATCCTTTTCTTCCAACTGTTGTATTCTTCAGTATCTGCAGCGTACACGAAACAACAATTGTGCACATTGTAAGTTCTTGAAATCTACCAAACAATAAACAAGTTTATGACATAGATGATCTCTAAAGTTTCATCTATTTTCATTTTTGGTTTAAGAGTAATTTCACAGAATGCAATAATCAAGGATCAAAAACAACATCTCCTGGCTTTCAGGGACTAAGGAAGGAAAGACAGGATACTTCAAGGACCATTCTGTAAATTACTTCACAAAAAATGTGTAAACAGAAGAAAAGAACATGTACTTGTCTCAGCATGTTGTTCTCATTCTGCAAAGTGGAGACACGCTGTTCCAACTCAGCATTTTTCTTCTCCAAATCCGTAGCTCTTGCCTCAAGATCATTTAAATATGCTTTCTTTCTCTCCCGAGCTTGTTGAGCCGACACTCTATTCCTCAACAACCTTTTAAAAATTAAAAAAAAAAAAAGGAAGAATAAGAGTTAACTCATTAAAAACACTGATAGTCCAATTAGATGAACAGAACTTGTTAACCCAACCCAAACCAACGTATTCATGGATCAGGCTTTGACACCAGAATTTCTCAAACTGCTAACACATCAGATTGATTTGATACAATTATTTGAAATTTTGCTTGGTTCGCAAATAGCCTAAGTTTCTCATTTGTAAAATATCTTTGTATTAAGAAATATACTACAAAGAAGACCCCATATGTGTTGAAAAACATCACTATATGTATAATTTGGATAAAAAAAAACAGCCACACTTGAAATTCTGGAAATACCAGCCATTGGATCTAACTGAACCAGTAAAGGCTTGGGGCCAACCATTTTACTTTAAAAATAAGAGTAATTATATTGTATATCATTTTTTTATGACCCATCCTAGTGGGTCAACGTCCATTGTTTAAAATAGGGAATGTACTCAATTTCGGCCAAATGCAAATATTGTTTAGATTTCCATCAAATGATTTGAAATTCTCAACATTTGAGTTTTAAGTTTTAACGGCTTTATTGATGGATGATCAAATAAGTTCCAAGTTTGACATACACCATATATAGTAAAATAAATGAATGCACATTCAAAAATTCAATATTTCAATTGGGACAATTTCAATGACCATAAATGTCACAAATATAAATACACGTGCCACAAAATAGATGTATACTTGAACTGCCCTTCAAAATAATAGCAGCTGGGGAGACAACTCTAGGAGGGGTATGAATGCAAAGGTTATTTCTTAAGAGGGAGTATCACATGACAATTCATTATTTAATGAGCTTGGCAATAGAAAAATATATATTTTGAAGACCAACATTATAAAATGTGATGAGATTAGATGTATGTTAAAATATATTATTCACATATCATGTCTATAAAATATGATGAGATTTAGTTTGATGTTTCTTTCACTTTACATCAAGTGGCTTAAAATTTCAACGGTCTGAAATTAACAGCCTTGATGCATCATGAAATTAAATTGCATGAAATTTGAGGTTAGCCTATATAAATGTCCAACAAAATGACATTTGTCATGTATTGTTTTACTTAAATCCCTCCTATTTTTAAAGACCTTTTGAGGCGCTTGTGCTCTTTATCAGCAGGGCTACGGCCTCTCCTGCACTGGGTAGCAGTGGCTGACGATTGGGCCCGGACTGGCCTGCCAGCAGAACCCACCTCAGCACCTGACGAGGATGGTCCCACCAGCTCAGATCCCAACTCCGGCACTCTTCTAATCTCCTCATCACTCTCCCCACCTGATAACAATGCAACATGACACTTTCAGCACTGGATGGAGAGAGGTGCGAAACTGACAATTTTGCATGCATGCATGCTTGAAAGACCCTAAACTTATCTAAATATCCCTGTAGCCTCCCCCCTCTCCTTCCCCCAAAACAAAAACTTATTGAAATTTAGACAGACTACTGCTTCGGCCTATAATTTTTTCTGGATATCAATCGAGTTACAATTGTTAGAAAGGTCGATACGTCTCTACTCTCTACCAGCAGGTTAAATAAAAGACAGAAATATCTATTGTATGAATGCACGCAAAAGGATCTTAAACCTCTTTTGAACAACAACGCAATAATAATGTTAATTTTATGAGGTAATTCTCAAGTTCCACTTTAAACCATAAAAGCGACAAAGGAGACGTGTCCTTTAAATATATCCACTAAATTACTAAAATTAAAAAAAAAAAAAAAATTCGTACCTTTAACCTCCATTGGTGGGACTGAACTCGAAGATCTCTCACTACTAGAAGGGAGCGAGTTGGCTCCTTGTTCCTGCATCATCCTTATTCCTTACTCCTCGGGCAGAGAAGGCAGAGAAGGCAGAGAGAGAGAGAGAGTGTGGAGAAAAGGTGGTGTTAGGCTGTTAGGAGATGAGAATGAGAAGGTGACAAGTTTCAATCTCGACTGTCCGATAGGGATGGATTGAACGGTGCCCAAAGCGTTAGCGTGTTCGCACCAGATTCATACATTTAAATTCGTATCCTCTGCATTAACTCAAAAAGAAATCTTTTGAGTTAATACATCTAGACTGTCCGATCAGCTTTTAAGTCCGTGCGAATTAAATCCGCACTAATATTGATGACCCCTATGTTTTAGGCGGAGACCGGATGGACTCTATTTCCAATCGGACGGTCTATATCATCTTTTGAGTTGATGCAGCCGATGCGGACTGCATACATGTAGAGCCCCATCCGAAGGTATAGATAATACACTCAGATGTGGGTTGCACACCGGCCGTTGGATCCGTCTCACATCCCCACTTCCTTTGCTCCGTAATTATTGTTTTATAATATAGTCCCTGTAGTTATAATATAATATGAAGAGAGATCAAATGACACTATTTTTTGGTGATATAAAATGATATCGTCCATTTTCAAAGTCCAAACAGTTGATTCAAACCGTTCAACTTGATGGATATGTTAAAATGTGCTTACAGATCAAATTTTAAATTTTTCTGAATTTTTTTTTGGTTTATTTAGAGGGGTTCAAAAATTCAACGGTCTAAATATAGCGATTTTGTTAAATACTTAATAAATAATAAAAAAATTCAGAAAAATGTAAAATTTGATTTCCAAATTACTCTTAATATATTCATCATATTGAACGGTTTGGATCGACTATTTGGATTTTGAAATTTCAAAAATGAATATTGTCACACCATGTCACCAAAATACTAATCACTAATTCAGTATCTCAAGTTGTCAACCTCGTCAAACAAACTTATTATTAAAAATAACACCCACCGGCCACCGCCACCGGTACAGGCGTACAGCTCCAAGTCCGGTCTTAAATTTCACAAGCAATGACAGCTGGATGTGCAAAAATTATTTCAACCAAATATTAAAATATTCAACCACAATTTTTTTTTAATTCTTTGAAGTTACTTGGGAATATTCTGTTTGACGTCTGTTTCATACTTCAATTTTCCTCGTGATGGCATTGTTTATTTTTTCCAAGTAGCAAAATAATAGATAAACAAACAAAATATGTAATGGCTCACACTAATTCAACTTCACAAATCAAGATACTGACATTATCTCTACGAACTAGGGAATTCAATGGGGCTTACAAATATAGATTTTTTTTTTTTTTTAAGTTCTACTCGGGTAATTTAGTACAAATAAATTCAAGTGATGTACTCCTCTTAAAAGAAATAATCATATTAACAAATGGAGACTAAGCTGAAAAGAAAGGACAAAAGGAGATTTATTGTCTGTTCCTAACTTTATATTTATGAAAATTTCCTCTGTCTGTTATAGCGAAGTTTGCAGAACCAGACAAGAGATAAAAATTTGGAAAAAAAAAAAAAAGGGGGCTTTACAGTGCATTTAATTCAAAAGAAATCCAAATCGCATGAAAAGACAAGAACGAGAATAGGAGCTCCCTTCAGTCCAAGGCGTGAATTAAATTAAGCAAAACAAAGAAGTATATTTAGCAAAACAAAGATTTAAATAAATAAAAGAAAAGGAAAGATAGCGGTTTGTTAAGTGAATGCCACGTGGCAGTGATTGGTCTTCCAATTTTCAATTAATGGTCAAAAGTAATGACATATATATATTCGGCGTATACCTGTAAATAATTCAACAAAATACATACATACATATATATATATACTAGTATCATACCCGTGCGTTACAACGGGTACATATTATAAGAAACAAATATATCAATGAAAATAATAATTATCTAAAAATTAAAACACATGTTAATAGAAAATTTATATGATTTTGTATTTTTAATTAACTTTAATCGTGATCTTTGATAACAATTTGATGATGTGATGATTTTTTATTTTTAAGTACCAATGATATCAAATAATAGCTTGATTCGAATCTAATATCAAATATCATACAACAATTTAATATCAACATATAATATGATATCAAAAAACATAAATAAAAAGTGTTATCGTGTGTATGTATAGGATATACACACACACACATATATTATAAGAAAACTATATATTTACACACACATTCCAATTTATACTCTTCTTTGTTCCAATTTAGAACACACACACACATTGATATATTCTATATCGGAAATATATTCTAAATTGCTCACACTAATATGTATAGAAACAAAGAAAGAGAAATAAGGAAATAAAATAAAATGATTTTCATTGTGATCCGTATAGAAACGAAGAAGTAAGGATAAATAAGAAAATGAAAGGTGGAGTTTTCTCAATTGAAGATGAGAAATATAGAAACAAAAGTTTCATCTCTCAATTGTAACCGTTGGCGGATCGGACACTCAACGTGCTTAATAATAGAATATATATATATATAAGTCCGATCTGGAGGTCTGGGGCTATATAACATGAAGAGACACATGGCACCGAAATTTTTTTAGTTACCTTCTTAATATTTCGATGTAATGATATACACATTTATGTAAGGGGAATTTTTTTTTTTATGCCAAAACTTAAAAATTATTAAATTTTCACCTCAAAATATAAAATTAGTTATTTGTCACTCTAAAATCATTAAAAATATGAAATTGCTCTAATTATACATCTAATATATATATGATTAAAATTATTCTAAAAAGTATTGTATTAAAAACATATTTTATAATTTCCAATATTACCCTTAACATATCAAAAAACATCTGCAGTACTTCACCCTTCCCTTCCATTATACTTCATTTCTCTTCTCTATTTTCTTCCTCCGTCTCCTCCCTCCCTTTCTTTCTCTCTCGCTCGGCTTCACTCCCAGCGGTGACTTCACAGATCAGCGGCAACCACCTCTCTTGCGGACCCAGCGGCGATCACCTCTCCTTCCCCGATTAGCTCTCCCCTCCTTCTGTGACAGCGGCAACTAGAGTTTCTCCATTGCCGTTGAGGCTTCGAGAACTCTTCGGGTTAGTTTCAAACTGAATTCTTTTGCGGTTTAGAGCTTTCTCTGTCGTTAAATCTAAAACAAGTTTGAATTTATATGATTTTAAACCAGTTAACCACTAAAATTCAGTTTGTTAACAACTAAAATGGCTTCGAGAAAGCTCTAAACCACAAAAGAATTCAGTTTGGAACTAACCCGAAGAGTTCTTAAAGCTTCAACGGTGATTAGTATCATTAATCCTGGCCGTGATAATCTATAATGGCCAGAGGACGTTATTGTTGAAGAATAGAATAAACTAGAAGGGTTAAATTGTAAAAATAATTAGAAGGTAGAATTGTAATTTAGAATAATTAGAATTGTAACGTTGGAATACCAACAGTAAAATAGAAGAGGAGGCTATAAATACCTCCTACATATACTGTAGAAAATATAACAAAAGAAAAAAAAAACATATCAATATCAATAAAAAATATTCATAACTCTCTCTGTCTTATACTTCTGCTAAATTCATCAGAGCAATTTTGATAAATCGATAAAATACCCAATAACTCGATAAAGCTCTAACCTTTCGATATCTACCAACGAACCTGGTAATCATAAATTCGAACAAAAATCTGCTCTCATCAGATATCCATAACCCAATAACCCAATAAATAACAACCAATCCTTACTGGTAGTTGTTCTTATCGAGACCAAGAAAATAATCCATCAAAATTTCAAGATCTGTGTTATCAGATCTATACCAAAAAAAGAGGCAGACAACAAAATTGCCACATAAAAAAAAACCCTGCAAAAAACCTATAAAAGAAAAAGGCATCTCATAACTTTCTGTACCAACACGTACCAGAAAAATCCACAACCAAATACCATAAAACCCCAAAATCAGTACCAGCACAAACCAGAAACAAAAATACAAAGAATAAACCCAAAAAAAATTCAAACTAGAAAAAATCGGCAATTCAACCGAAACCCTAACCTAAAGTCAGAGATGAAGAGAGCTTCCATCACTGTTTGGTGCACCAATTGCAAAATAGAGGATCACACCTATAACAGATGCTGGTTTCTTCATCCTCATCTCCGGCCGACATGGTGGAAGGAGAACAATGGAGGTGATCGGCCGAGTAACCCTAAGGGGGAGAAGAAGGGATTTGTAGCTGCCACAGGAGCGGCGCAATTTCTCAGATCGAACAAAAAGATGAGTCGCGAACTGAGCGATCAGAAAGAAACAACGGCCCAAACTAATGGGTTTGATGCCTCTATTGGATACACATCCTCTGTGCAAACCCGACCCGTCAGCATGACCCGATCTATGACATCCCAAATTCTCTTCTTATTGAGCACGCTTCTCAACAGGGCAGAGCCCAATTCAAGTTCCTCTAATAACAACAATTTAATTAAAGCCCAAAAGAGTGGAAGCCTAAGTCAAAATACTTATATAATACCAAATAAAAGAGTGAATGAAAACCCAAACAGATTTAAAACCGTAAACTGTGGAGTAAAATCAGAAAAATATACATATTTAGGAAATTTAAATCAAGAATATTCCAAAAATAATTTAAATTGGATTTTAGATTCCGGTGCAACCGACCATATGACCGAAAATAAAGATCTATTACGTAATTATAAAATAGAAAAAGGTCAAGAATTTGTCTATGTTGCAACTGATGAAAGAATAAAAATTTGTGGTTATGGCTCAATTATTGTTTTTTCAAAAGAAATTAAAGATGTCATGCATGTAAAAAATTGCACCGCTAATTTATTATCAATAGGTAAACTTTCAAAAGAATTAAATTGTGAAATTATTTTTTCACCTCTAAATGTATTTTTTTCAAGATATAATATCCAAGATGATGATTGGTGAAGGTGTTTTCAAGAATGGATTATATTTTTTATATAGTCAAAAATACAATTTCAACACCCAAGTGCAAGACATGGGACACTTATGGCATAAAAGAATTGGGCATCCTTCCGATAGAACTTTAAAATGTATTTTTGATTTTTCTAATATAGATTGTAGTAATTGTGAAGTATGCAAATTAGCTAAGTATACAAGACTTTCTTTTGCAAGCTCAAATTCTAAGAGTAATCATATATTTGAACTTGTTCATTCCGATGTTTGGGATCCGCTCTCGTAAACTCTTATAATGATTTCAAATATTTTGTCACATTTATAGACGATTTTTCACGACTAACATACTTATATTTATTAAAAAATAAAAGTGAGGTTTTTTCTCATTTCCAAGATTTTTCAAATTTAGTTGAAAATCAATATAATACTAGAATTAAAATTCTTAGAACTGATAATGGAACGAAATTTGTAAATCAAAATTTTTCAAATTTTTTGAAACAAAAGGGAATCATACATCAAACAACTTGTGTTTATACTCCACAACAAAATGGGATTTCCGAAAGAAAAAATCGTCATTTACTCGAAATGACAAGAGCACTTATGTTTCAAACCAATGTTCCAAAAATCTATTGGTCGGATGCCGTTCTCACCGCAACTTATTTGATAAATAGGTTGCCAAGTGTCATTTTAAAAAATAAAAGTCCATTATAAATTATTTACCAAAGAAAAATATTTTTAATCACCTAAGAATTTTCAATTGTACATGTTATGTACACCAAAATAAAAGAGATAAACTAGATCATACTTCTATAAAAGCTATTTCTTTAGGGTATTCATCTCAAAAAAAGGGTTACAAATGTTATGATTCTATAAATAAAAAATTATATATTTCTAGAGTTGTAACTTTTTTTTGAAAATGAGCCTTATTTTAAAAATAAAGATGATATTGATAATCAATTTATCACAAATGACTTTGTCATTCCGATGTCTACTAATCAAATTATTGAGCAAAGAATTATAGGAAATGACAAAGAAGAAGAAGGAGAAGGAGAAGGAGAAAATAATAATATTCCTCAAAGTGGAACCGAGGAGGAAGAAAATGAAAATATTGAAGAACAACCTAGAAGGAGGTCAACTCGTCATAGACAACCATCAACAAGGTTATGAGATTTTGTAACCTATAAGGTTCAATATCTTATTGAAAATTTTATTTCATATAAAAATATTTCACAAAACCATTGTACATTTCTTAGTTCAATTTCTAAAATAGAAGAATCAAGAAATTTTGAGGAAGCCATTAACCAACCGGTGTGGTATAAGGCTATGGAAGAAGAGCTTCAAGCCTTAGAAAAAAATGACACATGGACATTTGTACCATTACCAAAGAATAAAAAACCCGTTGGATGCAAATAGGTTTACAAAATAAAATATCAAAGCGATGGATCCATAGAACGGTATAAGGCCCGGTTAGTTACCAAAAGGTATACCCAAACATATGGTATTGATTACCAAGAGACCTTTGCTCCGGTAGCAAAGATGAATACCATAAGAATTTTGCTTTCAATAGTGGTAAACAATGGGTGAAACTTATATCAAATGGATGTTAAAAATGCATTTCTTCAAAGAATACTTGAAGAAGAGGTTTATATGACTTTACCACCGAGTCATATAAAAGAAAACAATACTAACCTTGCTTGTAGGTTAAATAAGTGTTCGCACAGAATATATGCTACAAAGTTTCACTATAGCAAGCTATACCTTTTAAACCTTTGTTACGCTCTGTCAAATTAGATATCAAGTGAACTATCCTATCGATGAGTATGCTAAAGTATCGATCCAAGGGAACGGAAGAAAAAGACCGGACTTATCCTAAAATTACTTGAGATTCTAGAAGTGAGAGAGATTGATTTGGTTTGATTCTAACAATTCTACTGAATTATGACAAGTTTTAAAAGACAATAAAAAGAATTAAAGTTATTTTCAATTAATAAAAAGGCATTTCTAGGGTTCAGATTTTATTTCTGTTCAGTCCCGAGGCATACGGCCCGTAGGGTTTCCCATACGGTCCGTATGGAACCCCGAGTTAATGCAGTAACTATTGTTTTCTGTGTTGGTGTTAATGTTTAGGGTTTCTATTGACCAGATTTAGATGCCTAACCTCAACTTTCGCATTTTGGCTTAGCACCCGATTACCGGACTCAAATACTTCCCTCTTAAATGCGTTAAACCTCAACTTTCGCATTTTGGCCTAATTTATCTAAGTTACTTGTTGGTTTACTAAAAGTATCCAAGGACTTTCGCCTCAGGGAAAGTTTCGTCTTTCAGGTACTCATTGGTTTCACCTACTTCATATACTTTATTCGGTTTGATTAAATATCATAGACTTGGCTCCTAACACATAGACGTGCGCATTCATCTAGAGGGATGACTAATCAATTCAAGCAAGCACAAATAAAACAATCGAAATATTACTCAACAAAGTAAAAACAAAGCATTCAACACAAAATCCAAGTAACATGCAACAAAACCAAACTAGAAACTACATCTTACCCCTAGAAACAAAGTAAATTAGCTACTCATGTTCATAAGATAATACAAATAACAGGAAATAAAAGAGTTCATAACAAAACAGTGGAAAATCCGAAGATCCATTGCAAACTCGTGTTTTTTTCACTTCTCTTTCTCTCTTCCTCCTCTTGTCTTTTGCTCCAAGAAAGGTTGTCCAAGTCCCAGTGATGAATCTTCTTTTTTTGGTGAGGAATATCTCCTTTAATGCCCCTAGATCGCCTCCAGAGGTTTCCTTTTCGGCCTCCTTAAATTAAGCTGATTTCAGATTCCAGCTAGATTTTTCCATTTAGCGTCCTACGGCCCGTAGGGAACCCCATACAAGCCGTATGCCTGTGTTTTGTCTTGGAGACTTGATGCCTCTGCTGTGGAACCTTCTGTGTGGTGGGACAGATCCTGTACGGCCCGCACGGTATGTCATACGGGCCGTATGAAAAGTAGTCAGAACCAATTTTTCGCCCTTTTTCCTACAAAATACCAAACAAAGCATAGCAGTACCACATTTCATCGAAATTCAAGTATAAAGTCCACATTTATAGGCTTTAAAACACAGGTTTTAGTGCGAATTAGGGCTGTAAACTAGACATAATATGGAGATATCAATAAGTCAATTTACGGACTTAAACAATCACCAAGGGCATGATATGGAAAACTCTCTCAATATTTATTTTTTCACGGTTTTAAAGTAAGCCAATCCGATACCTCACTATTTTCAAAACATGAGAATAATGATACCACAATTGTCCTTGTTTATGTTGATGACATAATTATAACCAGAAACAATTGTGAAAAAATTGACAATGTTAAAAAACACTTAAAATAAAATTTTGAAATAAAATATCTTGGTAGACTTAAATATTTTTTAGGAATTGAAATAGCTCATTCTATCAAGGGTTTATTTATCTCACAAAGAAAATATACCATTGACCTTCTAAAAGAAACAGGAAAATTAGGATCCAAATCGGCCTCAACACTAATTGATAGCAATTATAAATTGAATTCCGAAGAAGGGGAGTCGTTGGAAGATATCAACCAATTTCAACGACTTGTAGGTAAGTTAATTTATCTAACGGTAACTAGGCCAGATATATCATTTGTCGTAAGCCAAATTAGCAAATTTATACACGCACCAAGGAAACCTCATTTGGATGCAATAGATAGAATTTTGAGATACTTGAAAAAATCACCCAGAAATGGTATATGGATGAAAAATAATAAATCTAATGAAGTGTGTGGCTATTCCGATACAGACTGGGCTGGGAGCTTTGATAGAAAATCAACAACCGGCTATTGCACGTTTGTAAGTGGAAACTTAGTCACATGGAAAAGCAAGAAGCAAAATGTTGTGGCATGATCAAGTGCGGAAGTGGAATATTGTGCCATGGCATCCACCGCAAGTGAACTCATGTGGATTAAACAATTGCTTGGAGAGTTGAACTTCAAAATTGATAAACCAATGAAAATGTTTTGCGATAATAGTGCGGCAAGGCACATTACTTCAAATGCCGTGTTTCATGAAAGAACAAAGCATATCGAAATTGATTGTCATTTCATATGAGAAAAGGTGCAAGCAAAAGAGATTGAAACTCCTTATGTGAGAAGTCAAGATCAACTAGCCGATATCTTCACTAAGGGTCTCATTCCGAAAGCATTTGAAGAAATAACAAGCAAGCTAGGATTAATCGACATTTATAATCCTAGCTTGAGGGGGAGTGTTGAAGAATAGAATAAACTAGAAGGATTAAATTGTAAAAATAATTAGAATGATAGAATTATAATTTAGAATAATTAGAATTGTAACATTGGAATACCAATGATAAAATAGAAGAGGAGGCTATAAATACCTCCTGCATATACTGTAGAAAATATAACAAAAGAAAAAAAAAACAAATCAATATCAATAAAAAATATTAATAACTCTCTCTATCTTATACTTCCGCTAAATTCATCAGTTATAAACTATCACGTTTTTCCTATATCTCGAAAAATCTCAGATTTGTTCTTCATTTGAATAATTATTTATTTAATTTTCTATTAATAAAATTTTGGCAAATTACTTCGTTAGAAGAAAACGACGCACTGTAATGGCAAACTGGGCTCAAACATCAGGTCAGTCATCCTAAGGCAACTCAGACCTATACAAATAATACTTTTTCGTCTGAAGATAGAAGAGACTCTCAATCAGGAACTTTTTAGGTTTTTTAAAGAACTTTAAGTAGAGTTAAAATGCATACTTTTTCATTTGCTTCAAGTTAATTGATTAGGAATTTTTAAATGCGTTGTCTTATGTAATGTATTGTAGAATGATTTACTAGATACTGGTATGTAATGCATACTCGCTAGCTAGTATTGTTTAAGAGCTTCTCTCTCAAAAAAAAATGAAGAAACAATGCAATAATTAAAGTTGTCCCTAATCAACACCGAGTGCGCAAGAGAGAGATCGAGAAGGGCATAATTAAAATTAGAGTTCACTGCCAATTATTTTCTAAAACAAAAACAGAGAGAATTGAAGGATATAATTAAGAGTCACAGTGAAAACATGCAGAAGAGAGTGACACACACACACACACACACACACACACACACACACACACACAGCTAGAGATACAAGGTGAATTCAGGGTGGTTAATTTTGTTTGAGAATTTCATCGCATCGGTCGCTCAAAGATGAAGAGATCGATAATGACACAAGCTAACTAACATGTGATTTTGATTATGGTAGCTTCCTGTTGTTGTGTTAATGTAACAATCTTATCCGTTAAGGGCTTCTCAATTTTCTTCACTTTTTTTTTAAGTTTGTCGTAGATTTGTATTCACTCATATTGTTAATTTATATGGACATCTTTATTTAAAAGGAAGGAGCAAATTTGTCTGAGGATAAAAAAAAGAATGATTAATTTGTATGGAAATATTGGATGATATTAAAATATTTTCATTTAAATATTAGCTATAGTAAAAGTTTCTATGGGTGGGTAGTGGGTACACTAGAAATTTTACAAATCTCGATTGGAAGGAGGCTCGAGCAACCGATCGAGATGCCAAGACGAGACGTCGCTCCTCAGACCTCAATGGAAGGTTTAGATTTAGAATTTAGAAGGCAATTTTCTGCGAGTTCGAATTAATTATAAATAATCTGTTGACACTGTAGCAGAAAGAATAAGACAGTCAAGCTCATGCTCATAAATTTTTTCGAGCTCAATTTGAGAATCGATCCGTACCGCTCGTGGGAGATCGAATCGTTTATCTTCCTGGGGACAAGAAATTCCCAAAGTCACTGTTAGTGGGCCCTCAGTTCAAAAATGAACAGTGACCGGCTGCCTTTAACAGTGACATTTTACTTTGCAAATGAAATACTTTATTTACTCTTCCCGTCTTTTATTGCTTTTTTCAAAACAAATAAAAATGAGAAACTGAGACTTCTTGTGTTTTTGCACGTGCTAGATATATTAAGCGACAGAGTTCACAGATGCGATGGGCGGAGTTGTTAGAGCGATCTCGAGCTTGGGGGGCCTGGACCCAGCTTAGCGGTCCGAGGAGAGAACGAGAGAGACACGCAAGAGGAGAGAACGAGAGAGAGACGCTGAGGGAAGAAGGGAGAAAATCAAAACCCTACATAGTACAGACGGAGCATTTTTTCCGTTCCCTCAAATCAAATTAGCGCTTCATCAGGTACGAATCTCAAATCAGATCTGACGGCTAATAGATATGGCAGCACTTTGCTGAAATGCTGCCGGCAGCAAATTAGTCATACTCATATATATATAGAGAGAGAGAGAGGAGGGTTCCAATGCCTCATTTTTTTTACCTCATCATACCTCATATTTTATATCTTCATTTCTTTCATATTCAAAGTCCAAATTGTTGATCCAAACCGTTCAACAAAATATTTATACTAAAATATGCATAGAGATGAAATTTTATAATTTTTGAAAAATTTTTACTATTTTTTAAGATGGGTAGAAAATCACTGTTTTTTTAACCTATCTTAAAAAATAGCAAAAAAAATTCAAAAAAATATAAAATTTCATCTTTATGCATATTTTAGTATAAATATTTTGTTGAACGGTTCAGATTGACAATTTGGACTTTGAAAACAAAAATATAAAATATGAGGTATGATGAGGTATGAAAAAAATGAGGAATTGGAACCCCCTCATATATATATATATAGAGAGAGAGAGAGAGAGAGAGAGGTTGGCTAAGATCAAAGTGGTCGTTCCTGAGCTTTGGTGCTACCAATTTGTTTTTAAATTTTCAAAGTTCAAAATGTCGATCTGAACCGTTCAAGTTGTTTTTCATATTAAATTGTGCTTGGAGACCAAATTTTACATTTTTCTGAATTTTTGTACTATTTATTAAGCCACTTTGAAAACAGCTGATCCAACAGTGGCTTCTGATTTTACTGTTTTGTTAAGCCACCGTTGGATCAGCGATTTTCAAAGTGGCTTAATAAATAGTAAAAAAAATTCATAAAAATGTATTTTTTTTAATTCATAAAAATTCATACAAAATAACATATTGAATAATAAATAATATTTTAAAATAATATAAAAAATTAGAAATAAATAAAGATATCACCAATTAATTATCAATCAATTTAAAAATTTCTTAAATGATATTTAAAAAAAGAAAAAAAAATCAGAACCAATCAAAAAGATAGTACAATTTGAATGTGGCGAGCACGTGCCTAATTAAATTTGAACTTCTACATATAAAAAAATCAGAAAGATGCATAGAATAAAAAAAAAAGATAGATTATTTGATTGGAAAGCTAATATTTAATTTTATATTTTATATTTTAATCACAGCCGATAGTGGATTAAGATGCTTAATATAAGAATGGATCAATCTTCACATCGGATCATCATTCATCAATAATCAAAATAATAAATAAAATTCCTTTTTTTTTGTTATTAAATGAAGAACTTAGCACACAAGTAGTGCATCCAATTAACCCAATCCAAAAAAAAAAATCCTAAATGCAATTCTCACTAAAGTATTGTAGTTTTATACAAAAAAATGAATTCACTATAATAAATGAAAACATTGAATCAAAGAAAATTTGTCTTAACATAAATTCAAGGAAGGATTAACTATACACCCGTGCTCCTCCAAAACCATATGACATATATATTTTATATCTCTGTTAGTGTTAGACCATCTTTGATCTCCCTATCTTAATTTCTTCGAACATTTATTTATTTATTTGTTCTCTTCCTTGAATCTCTACCTGTCGATGTCGATAGAGATGGAGCTAGCACTGCAAGGAAGAGAATTGAAGGCCGGGGTTGTGTTTATATTAATTAGTTGTGGGGGGCCGGGGCTCTATAAAAGGAAGAGGAGAGGAGTGGAGTGGAGTGGCGGTTAAGGATTGAAGCAATAATTAATATAGAATTCTGAAATATTAATTGCCTCATTTTGAAAATGAGCGTATCTGATTTTTGTACCGTTTCATTCCATCAAAACTGAAAGTCTGAGACAGTAGGTAATGAAAATTTAGTCATTTTGTTTTCTCCTCCTTTTTTGTGAAATTCTAGATTTCTGGAGGATGAGTGAGAACTGAGAATAAGTGAGAAGGATAACAAGAGACACTAATGAATGAATAAATTAACTAAAAGAGATATAATTAGAAATAATAAAGGACAAATGATATGAACAGTTTCAGCTGTAACTTACGAGACAGTTTCTTAATTTCATTTCAGCCAATTAATTAAGTTGACCATAGCTTAATATTTATAATTATAAACATATTACTTTTGGGGGTATATATATATTTTTCTTTTCTTTTCTTTTCTTTTTGATCGATGTGGGACGCTATCATGGATTACCAACACTCAAAATCCAACAAATAAAAATAAAATAAAATAAAATTAATTAGTTTCCTTTTTCTTTTTTCTTTTTTCTTTTTTCTTTTTACAAAATTGTGGTTTGACCTCGAAAGTCTCTTGCGACTTGCTGAATATGAATATTCAAAATTTTGAGAAACAGAATATGTATGATTTAATTGTAAGGCTGGGGTGCTATGGATAGCATAGTGGCCTCCGTGCTACGGCTCAATATTCAATTTTTTAAAATTCAAACGGTCGATCCGAACCGTTCATTGTTTAATCCATATTGAAATGTGCTTGGAGACCAAATTTTATATTTTTTGGAATTTTTTTTCTATTTATTAAGATAGTTTCAAAATCGCTGTTTTTATTAAAATTCTGCACCACTGGAAAACAGCGATTTCAAACCATTTTAATAAATAGCAAAAAAATTCCAAAAAATGTAAAATTTGGTCTCCAAGCACATTTAAATATGGATTAAACAATGAACGGTTCGGATCGACCGTTTGAATTTTGAAAACTTAAATATTGAGCCGTAGCACGGAAGGCCACTATGCTATCTATAGCACCCCAGCCTAACTCTTGATTATTGAATCATGTTTACAATGTACAATTGTTATCTATTTATACATATTTGGGCTATGATGACCGTATTGTAATAACGGCCCATCTTTTTGTTATCCCTACAAACAATACAATAATAAAGCCCAATCGTTTCCTCAAAAAAAATAAAAATAAATAAAGCCCAATTTACCCACTATGTCCTCTCCTTCTCTCTCCTCCTCCTTCCCCTGTGACCCTGTCAGATGTCAGATCTGAAACCGGAGTTACTACTCTCTCTCCAACTTAGTTTACTTCCCTCCTCTCTTCTTCTCTTCTCTTCTCAGATCTGAAATTCTCAATTAAACAAAGAGAGAGAGATAGAGAGAGAGAGGTAGAAGAAGACAGACGAGCTTTATTCCATCGTCAATGGCGTCCGTGGCCACAGCCACCGACCTCTTTGGCGAGCCTATCGAGGCGCATCCCACCTGGTTTACCCCTGCCGCCTTCCTCTCCTCCGACTTTGCCCCTTCCACCTACATCTCCTCCCTTCGCTCCTTCGTCCCCCTCGAAACCCTCGCTACTGAGCTCAAATCCCACCTCACCTCTCTCAACTCCGATCTCATCGACCTGGTCAATCGCGACTATGCAGATTTTGTCGGCCTGGGTACTAGGCTTGCTGGCGCCGGTGAAGCGGCGGCGCGGATCCGGGCTCCCCTGACAGAGTTACGTGGTAAGGTGGCCTCATTGCGTGGTGCCGCTGCTACTCAGCTTGTCGAACTCAGAGCAGGGATGGAGCGCCGTGCAGCTGCTGCTGCGGCCAGGGAACTGCTTGAGAGAATGCTTGATACATTTCACGTGGTTTCTAAAGTATGTTCTCTCTTTCTATTTTCGCTCCTCCTCCTCCTCCTATGTTATAACCTGTTTTATTTGAATTATATCTATATGATTTATAAGATAACCTATGATCGACTTCATCATCAATAATCATGATCTGACTGGTATTAACAGATCTCTACATATTTTGTAATTCTATCCTTGATTATTACACAAGTTCTTAATTAGTAAATTAAAAGTGCGCTCAACTCTTGTTCTTCTTTCAATTGCAATCATTTAGTTTTGATTGTTTTTAACTTGAAATAAATTATAAGACTTCAAGGAGCTGGTACATTTTATATATTTTTCTGATTTAGGTTGAAAAGCTTATAAAAGAGCTTCCTACTGCACCATCAGATTTGTCGGGAGCAGAGATTGGTTCTGTAGCTACTGATGCTAGCTTGCAGAACTTGGAAAGTGGAACTAGCAGTAGAATTACTCAAAGCATTCTATTGGAAAGAATCGCCAGTGAGATGAACCGATTAAAATTCTATATCGGTGATGAGAAGGTTTATTTTACTTTTACCCAAATATTTCCATTTTCAGTGGTTATAATGCACGGTTATGTACCTTGAGGAAGGTAAGGAAAATGTCAAATCAAGCCTCACATGAATCTAAGCTGACTGAAAGCTTTCCATACTCTTGCAATTTGAGCTACAATTTTTCCAAATTGCACATTTAGCGCCCATGTCACAATTGTAGTCTTAGGTGATGAGAAGATTTATTTTACTTTTACCCAAATATTCTATTTTCAGCGGGTATAATGCGCAATTGTGTACATTGAGGAATTTGGTACCTAAAATGTCAAATCAAGCCTCACATGACTCTAAGCTGACCGAAAGTTTTCCGTACTCTGCAATTTGAGCTCCAATTTTGCCAAACTGCCTACATTTACCCCCTATGTCACAATTGTACACTGAAAAGGCTTGATTGAAGTAATTGATAAAACCGTGGAAAGTTGTGGAGGTAAATCTAGGTTTTATGTGCATCTACAGAATCATGATTTGAAGTATATCCAGAATGGATGAACCAAAAAAGAATGTAGAATAGGACAGTAGGCAATACCAGTACCTTGCAGTACAGATTTTTGGTGTTCATTGTTGTTTCTGTTACAATGGCAGTACAGAACCTCCCATTCATCGAAAACATGGAGAAGAGAATTCAAGCTGCAACCTCACTATTAGACAATAGCTTGGAGCAGTGCTTCGTCCAAGGCCTGGAGCACCGTGACAGTAACGCCATCTACAACTGCCTCCGTGCATATGCAGCTGTAGACAACACCTCAGCAGCTGAGGCACTTTTTCGTAAAACCGTGGTTTCTCCTCTAATACAAGAAATCATTCCAAACAGCAGCAACAACCAGCCTGAGGCTGTTGCAACGGCATCTAATGACGAACTTGAGGGGGATTATCGGCGAATCATGCAGTGTATAGAGAAGGATTGCAAATTCATACTTGAGTTATCTTCTTCAGGTGAGAAGTAGCATTTTAAAATTTGATCAAGTGTGTACTGTGTTGAATTAAGCCCAACCAACTTTTTCTTGGACTCTTTCTGACCCAACTGTCTATTAAATTCTCAGGTGTGAACTTAGTTATCAAATGAAAAATAGGATGTGGGAAAAGGCAAAAGAGTTATGATGTATGGATAATAGACCCTCTTTAGTGTATTCTGGCAACCCTTGACCAAACAACCAGTGTACTAAAATTTGTATCTCTATCATTGGTATCATCTGAGCATGCTTTTTTGCAATGTTGTAGCAAATTCTGGGTTGCATGTTTTTGATTTCCTGGCCAATTCGATACTGAAGGAGGTTCTGTTTATGATTGAGAAGGGGAAGTCCGGGGCCTTCTCACCAGGAAAACCTGCTGAATTCTTGAAGAATTACAAATCTAGCCTTACTTTTCTTGCATTCCTTGAAGGTACTGCTTGTAAAATCTCTATTTGCAATAGATTACTTCTCTAATGATGTTGGATTTGTGGCCCTTCTCTAGGTTTGTATACTTTAAGAAAAAAATTCACATAGGATTGATTTTTGTTGAATGATATATCTTTGTTCTGTCAAATTAGTACTGACAACAACCGTGCTATTCCTTTTTTTAGGCTATTGCCCCTCAAAATCTGCTGTTGCTAGATTCCGTTCAGAAACAGTGTATGCAGAGTTCATGAGGAAATGGAATGTTGATGTGTATTTTTCATTGAGGTACTTCCATAAAAATCTGTAAATCGTTGTTTTTTTGAAGTTTTATGCAACAACCATCATGTATTTGGATTTTGATTTTCAATGTTGGGTTGGTCTTGAAAATTGCCACAGATAACCATAGATACCAGTAAGGTTGGTGGCACTAATCAGAATTACTACTGCCTGGCACTTAATACTATAATCCTTGGGGTCATTAATAATTCACTACTATATGTCCTGCTTTTACTTGATGTGCTTTTCTTCGACTACCTAAGGTTTCAGGAAATTGCGGGGGGTCTAGATTCTTCCTTGACTGGTCCCATTAAACCAGTTGAAAGCGAAGGGAAAACCCAGAAACTATTGTTGAAACAGAGTATAAAGCTTCTAGAGAGCCTAAAAACTTGTTGGAGTGATGATGTTCTTGTTTTCTCACACTCAGACAAATTCCTGCGTCTATCCTTGCAGCTTCTTGCAAGGTTGGGTTTTTTCCCCTTTATTTATTACAATTCTTTTAATTTTACTTCTATAATAATTATTTTCTTCCTTTTTGGTGATCTGATCAGGTACTCAACATGGCTATCTACTGGTCTGGCTGCTCGCCAAGCACATAGTGGGGATGCTGATTGGGCAACATCTGCACCAGTGGAGGATTTTGTATATGTATGCTTTCTTGTTAATTTGAATTTGTCTTGCATAAATTTGCCATCACTTGTGATCGCTGAACCTTATTTAAAGCAATGGAATTTGAGGGAGCTATTTTCTCAGTAGGTTATAGGGAATCCCCTTTTTCTTATATTAGTATCGAAAAGCAATTAAACATTGGAGGAAGAGAAAAAAGAATATTCAAATTGTGGGAATGCAACAAACTTGCATGATCGTCATATTATTCTGCTTCTGATATGCTCAATGTTGACAACTTGTACAGTTATGACCAAATTGGTTCATTTCTTTTATCTAGATTAAATATTTAGTTGCTTTTTCATTTTTCAGGTGTTCCATGATGTTTCTGTCTTGATCAGTGAGCTTTCTGAAGACTTCATAGTGCACGTGAGCCAATTGCTTAGTTCCTGCTCAGATGAAGTTACCCAGCTTGTGAGAGAAAGCATAGCTCAAGCTGGCAAATCGCTCCAGCAATTGTTACCTATTATATTGGATATCATGATAGATTCCATTGTTGAGAAATCTGAAAAGGTTAGTAAATTTGATACAAGTTTTCAGATATAATGGTTGTTAAAACTCACACCTGTTTCATTTATCTTTTCATTATAGGACTTGAAGCAGTTGAAAGGAATATCAGCGAAATACAGGATGACGAACCAGCTTCCAGTTAGACATTCACCATATGTTTCAGGGAGTTTAAGGCCTCTTAAGGTTCATTTCTTTGTCCTTTTAAGGTTCATATATAAGCACTGAAATTTGAAATTTGAGTTTGCCTGAGATTGGTGGTATGTTTTTGTATAGGTATTTCTGGAAGGAGATCGTTCAGCTTATTTAACTAAAGATGCAACTCAGAATCTTCTGTTGGCCTCTATTGAAAAGATCACCAACCGCTATTATGAACTAGCATCTGATCTTGTCCATGTGGTAAGTAGCAATTTTAACTAGTCTATACGATCTAAAAGGAATTTCATATTTTATTTAGCCATTTTTAAACCCTTTTTTTTTTGTAACAGACAAAGAAAACTGAATCTTCATTGCAAAGATTACGGCAAGGTGCGCAACGAAGAGTAGGAGCCAGCTCTGATGCTTCTGACAACAATATTTCTGACACTGAAAAGATCTGCATGCAGTTGTTTCTTGACATTCAGGTTTCAATAATTAAATCCCTTGTAGATACGTGCAGACAACACATAATTTCTTCATATTTTCTGATGCACCTACCTTTTGATATGTGTCACTGACAGTTTTGCCCCTTATTCTATGAAGCCATTATTCCCCAAATCCAAAATAAACCAAACAATTAATCAAAGAGGTTTCATATTTTGAGTTATAATTTACGTACCCGATTACATAAAGCTTTCTTCTAAACTTCCGTTGCAATGTTCGGGAGCTTCATGTGATGTTCAGAATAACCAAGAAAAGATTGGGTGTTGGAAGGAAGGAAAAATATGAGAGAAAAATGAAGATCTTGTATCATCCCCATTGTCCTCTGTTATCTTATTATTGAGACACTTGTAATGGAAGTGGCCATAGTCTAATGCTAATGTTTTACCAATGAATGTTTGGCAGGAATATGGGCGCAATCTTGCAGCAATAGGGATAAATGCTGCTGATATTTCCTCTTACCGCTCCCTTTGGCAGTGTGTTGCCCCAGAAGAAAAGCAATCTGTTATTGCTTTCTAAACAATGTGATATATTAACTTGAAAACAGTGTATACTACAGGGACTTCCAAGAATGTTCTACAATTTTTTTTCAAATTGTAATCCGTGTTTTGTTTTGGATTTTGGGTTCTACTTTCGTTTGCAGGCTTTGTAGGATGTACTGGATAGATATGTTCATTGATTTTTATCGAGGAAATAAGATTTATTGCGTACTATATTCCTTGTGGAAAAAAATATAGATAAAGATTAAAGAGCATCAACCATCAGGTGGCCTGTATAGCGTTTTAATATGAAGCTGACAAATTACGATTGAGATTTGAGAGGACCACAGTCGTATCCGAAATGCATTTAGTTATGCATGACCAAAAAAAAATATATAAAATCTAGCATCATTTTTTATTAATTTTAGGAAATCTACAATTAGCTTTGAGTTAGTCGATTAGCCCTCAATCAGAACAAAGGGTATTTTAGATGATTAAGCCTAACATAATAATAATGCAGTTAACAAGACTAGAAGGTCATTAAAAATGAAGTGCTGCATTATTAGAATAAACGTTACAACTGGAGCGGAACTGTACTCTCCCATTTCCCATCACATTACAAAAATAGAAATTGTAATATAAATGGAAAAACCGGGTGAAAAAGATCGGAACTCAATTAAAAATGTCAGACTTTTTTTTATTTCCACTCTGCCACTGTAATTTAGGTAACAACCGTAAATAAAAAAAATAAAAAAAAAATAAAAAAAAGAGAAATAAATTTCTAATGAGCATCTCAAAACTTGTACACCATCTCTTCAGTATATCCTAGCTCCTTTAGTATTCCTGTAAGCTGAAAGCAATAAAAAGAACAATTAAGCTTAGCTGAGCCTTAAAACCGTAAAAGAAAAACTATCAAAATTAACAGTTGGCATCCACTTCCTTTTTGATCCAACTTGTTTGGGACTAAAGGCTTGGTTATTGTTGTTGTTGTTATTGCATTTTAGGGATTCACAGCTACAAAACAAAGTTTGCCAAAATATAAGACATTATATATATTTGGGTGCCAGAAATGAAAACACAAAAGCTTTACCTCTCCTTGAGATCTATCCTTCGCTTTATCTCCAGAAATATGCTTCATCATTCCTGGAGGGCCACATACCTGTTGGCAAATTATAAAATTTGCAATTACAGCTGCCTCATCCAATTAATTTGTGCAAAAAAGAGTAAAAAGAGATCAAAAAGAATCTCACTAGTATTAAAGAGTCAGCACTAGGACTAGGCAAGCCTTTCAATGCCATTTCCTTTGATATGTAACCAACACCTCCTCTCCAGTTATCAGCTGGTTTATCCACTGTATAAAACACCTATAATATATTTTTTTAATAAAATTACTGAACTTGCATAGATGCAAACCTGCTGAAAAATTCACTCAATTTCTTACCTTAAAATTCGGATAGCTCACGGCAAGCTTGTCAAGCTCTGCTTTCAGCAAAATATCATCAGGCGAAACATTTGCATATACTAGAGAAAGCTGTGTATTGGCATGAAAGTAATTAAATAAGCACCAATCAGTACAAGTGCATATAAGATTCCAAAGAAAAAGAAACCATCTCAGGATATAAATGTAATGCATAATTCCCTGAAGGACATACATTAAAAAGATATTATATCTTTCATTGCCCCCAATGTATTATAGGTCGTTGCATAAGATGTTAGCAAGCTTAATAGAAAAATAATGAGTCTGAACTGTGAACAATAAAAATTCAGAAAAGACTTAAAAAATTAAAATGAGGTAGCTTGCCTGAGTGATGTCATCAGGGTTTTTAAGTACAGTCTTGATGACCTGAAGCATTGGTGTTATGCCCGTACCACCAGCAACCTTTGAAGGAATATATAGAATATATAAGCACGAGTTACTGACATGGAAGGGACAACAAACTTTTTTAACAACTATATATTGCTTTTTAAAGTTTGAAGTATCGCCTGTTCACTTTGGCACAAGTAAATAATAGATAGAATTGGGAGGAAAAAGGTGGAATTGTTGTCAAATACAATAAAAATAGATGCAAGAGGGGGGATGGAATATCTTATTCTGGGATTGGAATTAGATATTTAAATAGCCTTCAAATTAAACTTATTCCACTTTGCCAAACAGAGTTAAATAAAATGGAAATGCTCCCTATAACCCTATTTTTCACTCTCCAAACACATATCATGAGATAACTCTTTTTTGAAAGTACAATTGCAAGACAAGACATACCATGCCAATTTGTCTCTTCATATTTGGCTTATATCTGAGCTTCTCAATAGGCCTGCAAATGAATAATGATAAAGTTTAGATATATTTTTTATGTATCTAAAGGGGACAATTTCATGTAAGCCCATATCAAACCATAAAACTCTCATGCACATCCCTTTTCATCAACTTCTTTTTTAAACCCAAATTGTCCCTCTTTCCTTATGAAGAGGGGGAAAAAAAAAAAGAAAAAAAAGAAGGCCAATTATATTGTTGTAAAGAGGATTCTTTTTTCCATATTCTATATGGGATGTGATATATAAAAAAATGGGAGGATTGTAAGAAACTAATACTGCTGTGCACGATTGACCAGTATATTTTGCAGTTATGCATGACATTTCTTGTTTTGCATGGGCATACGTTTGCATTAATTCCGTTTGAGTAAAAAACATAATTCTGTGTATCAACTAATGCTACCCTTTAACTTCAACAACTTCTCCAGGTCTCAAGCTTGCAAAATGCTGACTCATTTTTCCTTCAGGGTAAACCTGCCAAAATGTTTATTATTCATGTAAAAAAAACTAAATGAACACAAACTTAAACACCAATAAATTTAGAAATACATCAAGGTCTTATTACCTTGATTAACAAGTCGAAGTAGCCCTCAGAATCGGGATCTGATATCGGTGTGTACCTAAAACATTTAAACCAAGAATAGTATAGAATCTGGTTTTTATATGTAATTTTAAAAAAATAACATATAAAATGCAAAAACAGAGAACTTACGGCCGGATTACATATTTTCTTTTTCCATCAGATTCCTCTCCAATGGGAGCTCTGGAGAATCACATTAAGATTAAAACCACTTGTACTATGATGATGCAATAAGATTGGATCCATATTCAACATTTCTAAAAAGAGATCTTCATTTTTGTAAATTTACACCCAATATTTGCCGTTGCAAATAACATACAACTATTATCATGTCTCAACCTAAAACCTAATTCTGGTTGTGAATTTTACAAAAGAAACTCAACCATTAGGTTGATGCAACAGAAAAGGTACAGGCCCTGAAATATACATTGAAAATTTTATCCTGATATAATTTTATTTTTTCCAAAACCTCAAAATGTTCCAAAATCATGTCTCTTGATTCAAATTTTATATTTAAGGTATTAAACTAGTCATGAAAATATTTGAGTTATTACAAAAATTTAACAATGTAATTTGGGCAATTTTGCTGCTAAACTTACTTTTATTTTAGACAGTTCTGCATTATTTGTGAATAACCAAAAAACTTGTTGCATAGTAATTGCAAAAGAATGGATTGCTGAGTTTGCAAAAACATGATAAAAATAGTGCATTGGTATTGCACAACAAAAATCTGTTACTTCTGTCTGAATAATACCTGGTTATGAGGCAAGAAGCAACATCAAGGCCAAGCTTCTTGTTAGGATCAAATGTAAACCTGAAACAATACACAAAATCAATCAAACAAAAAAGAAAATTCTCCATTTATTAGAATAGTTTTCCTCGAGTCAAACTATTGCTTTCAGATTATATTTAGGTTTATCAACCCATTGATCAAAAGATTCAAATTATTACAGGAATCCTACAACAAACAACTAATGTAAAATTTGAAATGCATTATCTTCTTCACAATTATTAGGTGAAAAGGTAACTCCACCTGAAAAGTTGAGTGTTATGGCTAACTTTTGCCTTTTCATGAAGCTTGAATTCCAACCATTTTTCAGGATCAAGAGCTGAAAATTTTGAAGAAAAAAAAAGAACCATTGATCATGATAGTAAGAAATTAACTTTTTGGCATCAACTATTAAGCTTAAGTGAGATTGGTCACATTTGTCCTTATGTTGTACATGCAAGACTTAAGTTGCTACAGCAAATATATAAAGCATCTACAAATATGCATTGAATTAATTATGAATGGGATACAAACGCACCTACATTAGGTGCATTCTCTTCACGATTTTCATCAAGATGAGCCTGTGAATATGAGATGAAGATGAGCTTTTAACCACCTCTTGTGAATATTTAACAATTGAAAAAGTAAGTAGAGAGTTAAATTATATGATGAGTAGTGCGGCAATCCATAAAGAGAATCACTCTCTCTCTCTCTCTCTCTTTTACTTAGACAGCTTCATTTATGCTAAAAGAGTAAATCGAATGAGCACACTCGCATCTACCAGAAAAGAATTAGATGATCGCGTTGCCTGAGGTCAGATCAATCAGCTAAACTGGCGATCGCGTGTTATAGATTGACAAAAGTAATATCGAGAAGAGAAGAGTACAATGGTAGGCGAGGAGGAGAAGTAGTAGAGAGCTAGACCGCCGGAGACAAGGGCGGAGAAGGAGGCGCCGACGGGAATCCCGCGGCCCTGAGTGGAGGAGTAGTAGTGTTGCCTGAAGGGGGCGGGGATGCTGGCCAGGGAAGAGGATTTGGAGAGCCTTCGAAGAAGAGTCGCCATGGTTGCGATACCTTTATTTATGAGCTTCAGCTGAGAAGAGTCAAGAGGAGAGCGAGAGAATGAGAGAACAATCTAAACAAGGGAAGAATTATGGATCCAGGAAGGCAGGAATTTATATCACCCGAGTTAACTCAAATTTTGAGTTTATATCCTCAGATCCGAAACGTTCGATCTACTTTAGCACGAATATTAATGGGCGAGGGTCCGTGTATTCAACAGATTCTGATCGGATGGTATGGTTCTAAACTCGAAATTTGAGTTACTTTAGAGAATTCATACTCCATAGAAAATAAAAAATAAACTGTATTTGCAAATTAACACCCAAATATTTTCTGTTTGGTAAACAGTTTATTCGTATTGCAACAAGTGTAAATGTTGAACAAAAGTCAAGTCAAAAGAGTGACCAAATCGCTCTTTTCCATTATTCTCTTGGAATGTAGCAAGGAATTTACCTAATCAGTTTATTTTAACAACCTTTTGCTCTCCCCAGTTAAGAAAAGAAATAGTTCTAGTTCACTGTGACAGCCGGTTAAAACGATGAGTAACATGAAAAATATGAAATGACAGAGGTTAGAGTTAGACAATGACATAGGATTAGCATAAAAAATTAATTCTATATCAACTTCAACTCTTCATCAAAACATAAAACAATTTTAAAAAGAATAAAAGTGAAGAGTAAATAACACCACTCAACCCCATGCAATTTTTACAGCCCCAGATGGTAATTAAACATTCCAAATTAAGTTGCCACTTTTAGTCCTACTGAAAATGATACGCATTTAAATACATGGACAACCTATTTGGTTCATTTGGCACGGTATTTATTTTCTAGAAACGAAGAAAAACAACTGTCTAATACCCACCTAATTATGATATCATTTTTTACTAACAGAGGAAGGTAGGTATGAAAATGTACAGATTATATGTCTACGAAACACAATGAGAAATTTTAGACCTTTAATCAGGAAATAAGTAGAAACATTAGGGCACATTTTCTAAAGATTACTCAAAAGTCAACAAGCATTGCAACTTTTTCGACAAGCACCAGAATAATCGGCACTCCCAAGCATAAAAATTGGGTTCCTCTCGCACTCGCCAAATTCAGCCCAACTTGCACAATTATCATCCTCGTCACTGCATTCCTCCTTGTTAACGGTCAAAGTCAAAGATGATGTCAGCTGCCTCCTGTCAGTGGGCCCTGTATGGAAGTACTTTGTGGCGGACCATTTCACCCCTTCAAGCACCTTGCAACTCTGATGCAGACTGCTATTATCTGGTGTTGAGTCTAAATTTAGATTGAAGAAAAAGACAGCACTGCCCTTAACAGGTTTTATTGCATAACCGGCTGAAGCACATTCCGAGAAACTCTCATCTTTCAGTCCGATTGTCTGTAAAATTACAAGATAAAAGGTATATCTGTCAGACAAAGTCAACAGTTACAAAAAATGGCAAGTACTTGCAAAAAAAAAAAAAAAGTCATCAGTTGTTGGATTAATTTTGTTGTTTTAACATAAAGATCACATAAGTTGTTTTGACCTGAGACTTGGGGAAATTTGTTTCACCGCCACGAGTGACATTTGAAAGATATATCAGAACTGTAGCAACTCTATTCCCACCAGGTTTGTCTTCATTGTTCTCGTAGAAGTCAAAATGTGGGCCATAGCTGTCATTGACTCCGTAATGCCAAACTTGTATACCGCCTCCATGGTCTATAATCATAGGTCATGATAATTGTACGAGATTCACAAGCAGCTTATTAAGAAATGAGCAACCAAAGCACTTCTACAATTTTACTTTTAACAAAAATAAACATAACCTGGTCCTCCAAAATTACAAAACATACCTTGTCATATTTGAATTGACATTCAAGCCCCAAGAATAGGCTTTAATTACAAATAAAGGATATGTCACTTGTTGCTTATTTAAAATATTATTGAAATATTCTGCCAAGTGCCCATTCGGCTTAACTAATGTACTGATACTAGTCAAATATCAGAAACAAACAGCTCTTTTGGCTATGTGCAGTTGACATCTGTTTTTATGGGTCTATTTGAGAATTTTCATAGTAATTTCGTTGCAAGAGCCCTTTAGCTCTAAAATTTGAAACAAAAAAGAAGAAGACGTGGGGAGTAACAGTAAGAATACCTTTAGGAAGCAGTGTCCATAATGATATTCTTTCTTCAATCTTTGACAAGATTTCATCCTATCAAAGGTGGAAAAAGCTGAAAACAATCAATTTGAAATTATTCATAGTGATCAAGTAAAGAGAGAACGCATAAAAAGAAGGACAAATGCACAAACCTGCTCAGAATTTACCAAAAATTTCTTTCCTGTCGAAATGGTTCTTTGCATACCAGTGCTGGCACTACTATCAACAACCAGAGGTTTCTCTATTCCACCATGAGCCTAAATTAAGAATGTCATATTTACCAACCACGTAAAGCACTGAAATAGCAAGCACAGGAAACAGAAACACACTTCTGAAATTTCAAATACGAAACACACTTTTGAAGTTTTAAATATTTTTTTATAAGTTGTAACCAGTAATCAATACTAACTGTAAATTCTGAGCACCAATTTATCCATAAACCTAGCAGAACTGATACAAATAGGAAAGATAGTGTAAATTTTGTAGACTGGTAAGACAATAACTGGTAAAAGTTGTGAACATTACCAGAGAAATCAAGTGCTCACACTCTCTGTCTGAAAGAAAATCTTCATATATGGAGACCCTAGCTTGAGGTAAAAAGAAGTCACAATTGTCAGAAAACAAGGGGATGTAACTAGGGTTATTTTCTCATGCAAATTGTACACAACTTTTTGTGAACTTGCAGATAGTAACCCCAACATTTTTCATATTATAGCTGAAACCCTGCTTTTTTGGATACTTGTAATAACACCCAAAGGTTAAAGTGATAGAAACAGCATTTTTTGTTAAATATTTTCAATTTTACTCAACATGTAACCAGCCATCTTTTCTCCACAAAAAAAACAACCAAGTCAAACAAAGAGGATTCATATGTCAGTACCAAGCTTGCATGACTGTTTAAAAAGTGATCTGTTGGACTTGGATCTGAGAGAGTATTTGAAGACAGTATATAGGGTGCTAATTTCAAAACATTTGATAGTAAGTGTGATTTGGGAAACAATTAAATGTGTTTACTGTTTACACTAAATAATAAAATTAAAAACTGGGAAACAGTTAAATGTGTTTACACTTTACACCAAAAGAAAAAATTAGATAGAAAACAAAGTAATTTAGTTGAAATACCTTGGATGCCAAGAAATCTGCTTTGATTTTGACGGGTTAAATCGAACACTTTGCGTTTGTTCACGCAAAAGTATAAGATGCTCGGCATTCGATATTTTCCCCTTTGTTTCTATCCTACAGGGCAGAAAACAATGCTTATTTCTCTCACAAAATGTAACCATATACTACATGTTAGTTTTGCATCAGTATGGTTCACTAAAAGGTTTGCAACTTATAAAAGAATTGCAGATTTTGCTACTAGTTTCAAAAGAATTGTTCTTGTTCCCTTTTATCCATTTTGTAGCATTTGACTTTTTCTAATACTTGCACAATTAATATTGAATAAACTGAGTCTAATAAAGTGAATTAAGGTACATAGACCCATATTGGGTGAATAGAAGGGAATTGGAAAAGTTGAGCGAATTTTGGGCCGAAATTGTTCAATCAGAGTTTAGTTGGAGCGAAATAAACCTGAAAAGTTGTGCTAATTTACAGACATCAGTTGCTTGTCCCTAGTGTAAAGTAACAGTTAAAAGTTGTAGCTATTTTATATAGCTGATAAATTTTCCCCTTAAAAGAAATGTATACATGATCATATCAATGAATGAATTCAAACAATTATCATTTCAATTCAATTAAAATATCATTTAACATTGGGCAAATTTCAATGGTCACTGCTGCGACAGTGTAAATCTGAGCTAACAAGAGGAGAGAGCTTACAATCGAGAAAAGGAAGAGGAAAAGGAAAAGGGGAGAAAAGAAAAGAGCGCGAAGAGATGCAGAAATTGGAGAAAGCGAGATGCCATCCCAATTCCCAAGAATAAGAAATTGCAATCGCTTTTGGAGCTGGAAGATGATTTGCAAAGTTCAACGCGGGGCGGAGATTCCTTGTTCGATTCTTTCCAATTGTATTAACGCAATAAATGAGAGCCCTGCGATCAGATCAGATCTACCTGATTTATAAAAGTAGAATCTGATCGTCAGATCTTAAACTTCACGGTCCCAGCCCAAAATGTATTTTTCGTATGTTAAGAGAGGAGGACGACATATATATTGGGCCCAACTAAAAGGGAGAGGGTCCCAGCCCAACTGAAACTCAGCCCGACCCAAAATGAAGTGGGGGAGGGGGACCGCGGGACCGCGTGCATGATTGGCTTAATTTGTAAAAGTTTGATTATTAATTAATATTAAAATTGGTATAGTGTATAGTCTATAGAGGGTGAGAAAGAGGCACATCGATCGATCATTGCTCCTGATTTGCACTTGATTCTGTAGAAGACTATCTATCAACTATCATTCATGTGTTGATGAGTTAAAAATAATTTAATTTAATGTATGATTTTGAATCCTTTGTTAGTCTTCACTCTTCACATGTGGAGTGGAGATCATGCAAAGGAAGACTTTGGACGGAGATGGTCCAAACAAAACTTTTTTTCCCTCCAACTCATAGAAAGTAAGCCATTTAAATTAAAAAAAAAAAAAAAAAGTGAGATGGATTAATTATTCTCACATCACAAGAGAAAGAGAAAGAGAAACAGTGGAAACAGGGTATAATAATGCATGCTTCTGCGATTGCAAACATATTATTAAATATTTATCTTTATGTGCATGTATTACTGTTTTTGTTTAAATGGAACTTTGATAAATTTAGTCTAATTTTAAAATTTATTTAAAAAAAATTAAAAATAAATTGTTAAAACAACTAATAATAATATAAAGTGATCCGTCGTCTTTCTCCTGGAATGGAAACTAAAGTGTTGTAAATGCGTAAAGAATGATGATGGAGGGTAAAAATGGAATTAATAGATCTAGTAGCTAGAGAGACAAAGGGAATTAATTCAAGAGTGACCACACCACAGTTTCATGAAAGGGATCTGTATCGATCTACATCGATCTACTTAATTATTGCATGCTATGATGCTAATGCTATGATACACGAGTACACGACAGGATATATATATAATAGAATAATAGGAAGCTAGCATCGATCTCCCCTATTTAATTATCTGACTCTCTTATCAATTAATTCCTTTCAATTCCACGTTTCGCTTTCTTTTTCTTATATATCACCTCTCTTCTACCGACATTTTTATTTTTACCCAATTAAAAAAATAATTTAATAATAATAACCATGATCCAAGAACATTATTAAAACTTTCCACAGTTCCAACTTTTTTTTTTTTACAAAACAGAATTTTTTATTTATTTTTTGTTTTTTGAATTGAAATATTAGAAATGTTGAATATATTTTTTTAAAAATAGATGAAATACAATATAATTTGATTTATTAGAAAGACTATAACAAATAACTCGAATTAATATTTTTCAGGCCAGATTTTTCACGACTGTAAGAAAAATTAATATATTTCTTTATGTGTTATTGGAAAAAAAATAAAAATACTTAGATTCTGGGTTATTGATCACGGTTCAAAAGTTACTTCTAGGTAATCCATAAAATATTGTGATCTTTCTAATACATTTAATTTATAAAAAGTTGTATCTATTTTTGAAAAAAAATACTTTAATTTATTTAATGATTGTTTTAACTTTTTATAAATTAAATGTATTAGAAAGATCACAATATTTTCTGGATTACCTAGAAGTGACTTTTGATCTGGGATCAATAACTCAGAATCTAAATATTTTTATTTTTTTCCAATAACACAAAGAAATATATTAATTTTTCTTACAGCCGTGAAAAATCCGGCCTGAAAAATATTAATCCGAGTTATTTGTTATAGTCTTTCTAATAAATCAAATTATATTGTATTTCATCTATTTTTAAATAAATATATTCAACATTCTAATATTTCAATTCAAAAAATAAAAAAGTATGTTTCGTAAAAAAAAAAAAAGTTGGAACCGTGAAATTTTTCCACAGTTTGAGTAGTTTTAATAATGTTCTTAGATCATGGTTATTATTATTAAATTATTTTTTTAATTGGGTAAAAATAAAAATGTCGGCTCTTCTAGTTCTAGCTTCTTTCAAATAGTAAAGAGGGCTTAATTATATATAGCAATCACCACTTTGATTCAGTCCGGATTAATTGATCAATATATATATATATATATATACTTGACAACATTCGGATCATTGATTTTAATTAATTAATGTTTTATATTCGGATCATGCCTAGTGTGTGTGTGTGTGTGCGCATAAATGTTTAATTAATTACCTGATCTAATAATCGTGTGATTTGTTTAGCAGATGAGATAATTAGGAAAATAAATAGTATAAGCATGAATTCATATATATATATAGAGAGAGAGAGAGAGAGTAAAGCTAGGGTGTGATGTGCTCACTAAGAGGATTTGGTGAGCACAACTCCAAAAGTATATTGGATCGACTTTAAACTTCAAATTCAAACCGTTGAAATCCATGTACTTCATGAGTGATGTATATACATATAAAATTTTAAAAGTTTCAAGTTTATTTGCTACACGGTCAAGCGGTCAAAGAAATAATAAAAATTGAATATATAAAACAACTTATAAATTAAGTTATAAAAAGTTCCTTTCTTTGACCGCTTGACCTTGTAAAAATAAACCTGAAACTTTCAAAAAATTTAATGTACATGCATCACTCATGAAGTACAAGGATTTCAACGGTTTAGATTCGGCATTTGAAGTCGATCTGATATACTTTTGGAGTTGTGCTCACCAAACTTTCTTGATGAGCATATCACACACTAGCTTTGCTCTCTCTCTATATATATATATATATATATATATCACCTAATTAATTATTAATTAGGTAGTTGAAAGTAAAATTTGAGTTTGAATCCAGTTGGAAGTTGGAACCTACAATTTTGGAATTTGAGCGAGATTGGGGGAAGGGGAATAAACAAAGAAAGGCACGCGACGTACGCGTGCTCATTGGAGCAATTGAGTGCACCCACCTTCTCTATGATCCAAATTAAATTAATCCTAGCTAGCTAAATTCAAAAATAATTTACCTTACTGCTTACCACCGTTGCGTTGAGGTCTTTAATTACCTAATTAAACTTCTTCTCATACATGCTACAATATGCTTATCGATCCCTTTTAATTAATTGTTCAACTTCATTGAACATGCGCTCTGCTCGATCTGTACCATTCAATCTTTGATCAAACTTGCTAGCTAGCTAGGGACAAGACCCCATTGACAACAGTAAAGTAAAACGCCACTAGTGCATTCTGGCTCAAGAATTTAATAACAGAGGATGCGCAACTAAGAATGAATGAATTCTTCAGTAGCAAGTAGCAAGTAGCAAGTAGCAACCAGTACGTGATGAAATGATTGTTCAAGTTGAACACCTTTTTTGTGCTGTGCAACAGACAACAGTGCATGCAGCTCCATTCGCTTCTCCTACGATCGATATATATATATATATATATATATATATATATATATATATATACTGTACGAGAGTTCGATTCGAATCTAAATTTCCATGGCAGAGCAGAGCATCCATCATACCTACCCTTCCTCTGAATGACCCACTTATCATCTTCTCTCTGCTCTCTCTCTGCTCTCTGCTCTCTGCTCGCCTCCATTATTATTATTTCTTCTTTTCACCATCGACTCAAAAAGTCATTCATCTTTTATGTATATACAACAAGGAAAATTAAGTTATTCACAGATATGATCTTCTTATTAATTTACAAAATATCTCTTTCTTTGAGGAAAAAGGGAGATGAAATTAATTAATAGTGCGTTGTCATTCATCAGCATGCATATATGTACTATATCTATTAAACTCGTACACTTCTCATATTCATATATTGTACGGGTATTCGTTTCTCTCTAATAATTTGAACTATATATATCTAGCGGGCTGTTATGTAATATGCATATTACCATAGCCTCACTTTTTTTTAAATACAACCATTTTGCAGACTTCTTAGCGTTGTGTGCTATTTAAAATATTTATATCATCTCTATATATAAAAAGAGTTATTTTAAAACCGATTGATGAAGTAGTATATATTATAAGAGAGTTGAAATGCCTTCATTTTTTTTAATTTTAATGACTCAAAATTTTAAACTTAAAAATTAAAATAAAATTGTTACATATAGATATAATTTACATCATTTTATCTAAACACGGGGAAAAAATTATGACATTAATTTTGTTTTGATTGTTATCAAGAACTTGTAAAAATGTACTAATGTGGATAATTTATAAGCGTTGATTTTTCAACTTATTGATTCACATAAGAATAAAATCAAAATGTGATATTTGTTTATGAGCACGTAGAAAAAATAACATAGATCACATCTAACGATTTTATTTTGACGTTTATAATTTAAATTTTGAGTTATTAACATTTTAAAAATGAAGACACAAAAAAGAGACATTTGAACCTTCTTCATGTTATAATTATGTAATTTGGATAACATCAACACGGATATCAGAAAGTATAGCATAACGAAGTACATATATAATAATAATAATAATAATAATAATAATAATAATAATAATAATAATAATAATAACCCTACCAAAAGTGTGTATAATAATGAGAGAGATAATTATGTAATTATGTATACAAAGTTGATAGAGTATATCATGTATACATACATATATATAGTTGAGCACTTGAGCTTGAGAGGACCCTTGAATTGAGTCCACAACGCACTTGTAACTCTTTTTTATCATGCATTCTCTCAGTTACGTTTGACTTCATTCATTTATCTTTAGTCTTTATTCTCATTCTCAATTTCAAATAGTATATATATATATATATATATAATAAATAGTAGTGGCAGAGGCAAAGGCAGAAGCTAATGATGCAGGGGATCAGTACGTAGATTCTTTAAAATATATATGTAAATACCATTAATTGTTTCTGATATTCTATCATATATATGTATTAATTATAATTAATTAAAGATAATAGTCACATTAACTAACTTTAATTTTCAACGGGAATTAAGAGCAATTAATTGCTAACATAATTAATTAATGCGATTCACATATCTCCATTCTTATAATATGCACATAGTTGTCCTGATCCTCCAACGGCTAAGATTGAAAGATGAATTTTCAAATTGAATATCAACCCTTCAATTACATAATCTGTCTTATTTTGATTGTATACATCTATTTTGTGTGTAGAAGTTTAAATTTAGTTAAAAACATGCTCGACACACAGACTACTACATGGTTTATCACATTAAAATTGAATAAATCCTTAACAATTTGTTTTCTTATTCTTCCTTATAGCTATCTTCTATTCTTCCAATTAAATTATTTCTCTGTTTCTCCATTTCCTCCATTTCATTTCCCTGCCATCTATAAAAACTAATTAATCTGCGCATGCCACATTTTGTTAACTCTCAATAAAGATTTTTACAATAATCAATTGTCATTAATATGTGTAGACTAACTTGTATAGAAAGTTTTTTAAATGTCAAAAAATTATCTCACATAATGAACAAATATTTTAAAATACAATCCATTTTTTTTATGAAATAATTATTAATACCACAATTTATCTAGAGAATAATTATTATAATGAATATAAAAAAATTAATAATAAGAATATCACAAGGTATTCTTTATGTGAAGTTATCCAGAGGAGAGTTTCAATATAACAAATTTAATGTACAATTTGTGTTAAAAAATTTCAAATATAAACAAAAGGTGAATTTTGCTACAAAATGTCGTAACATTATAGAGGATTTTTTTATTTTTATTAAATAATATAAAAATATAGATTTTGTACGTTAATATTTTTATGGCTTAGCAAGCACTGAGTGGGTAACTCGGATTTAAATTTTGAAATTGAGTTAGTAATTTGGGTACAAAGTTTAAGTCGGAACCACTAATTTGGCTTCAAAATTTTAATTCAAATCACTAACTCAGAGCCTTCTAAACTTTTAAAAATATGGCGTACTCAATCAATTTTCTTATACTATTTAATAATAACTTTTAAAATTCAAAATTCTCCCAAAATTTTTGTGCTATAAAATGTTCAAAGTTTTGATGTGATAATTACAATACAAGTAATAATTCCTAAATTGCACTCAATCCGGCTGCAAGTATACAACCTTATCGAGTATTACTTAGAGATCGTCTCCACAGGAACAAGTTGGAATATTAAATCTAACCTAACAATTTAATTTAGTAAAAGAAAATAAAAAAGGTTTTTGTTTGTTCAAAAGGTTGGTTTGATTGTGATTAAACTAAATTAAACTAAAGTCTTTAAAGCAAATATGATTTTTAACAAGTATAAGAAATTAGGGTTTCTTCGGGTTCCTATCCACTAATGTTACGACTAATTTATTTATAAATTTTGTTCTTATATTTATGAAGGTACAGTTGGATATTGTAGGTACAAAGTGATATCTCTATATTAATATCATCTTTAAATTAGAATAAATGTCACCTCTCGGTACTTGGCTATACTAATCTAAAGTCATTAAGTTCTTATTGTCCCAATTAATTCAGAAAACCGTCTTTCACCTCTCGGTACTTGGCACAATTTGTCTAAACTATTAGGTAAAACCCGTATAAGACAAGCATCACCTCTCGGTACTTAGCCTATCAAATACTATATTCTTTATGGTCTGGACCTAATATTTAATTTCTCAATTGCAAATACCAAATCCTAAGATTTCATACGATTTCGATTAAGTCTTCACAATCAATTAAAATAAAGAATATATCATAACAAAGAACTGAAGGATTTCATGATGCGAATCAGATAAAATAAAAAAAATTTAATCCGATAACATCTAAGATCGTTCTATTATTGCTAATTTATCCATGTCGTAATCATATACATATTCCTGCAAGAGGGAATTTTATATCATACCTATGATCTTTAACGTAGCTTGATTCCTCTGAGGTTCACCTTGAATCCGAAACAAGAACGGTGTCGAGTTCGTGCTAGCGAACTCTCTTCCGCGTCTAGCTTTTCACCCGTCTATTAATCGATTGTATAATCAATCGATATATATATATTTTAGCAAAATGTTTTGGAGAAAAAAAACTCTAAACTCACAAGAGAGAGAGAAAAGCCATACCTGATGTATATATATTTTGTTCTATTATTTACAGGCATTAAAAATATAATTAGACTCTTTAAATTCGTATTAAAACATGAACAGAATTCGAAACAGCACATCAACTTCTGACCTTTCGTTACTAAAACTATCATAACTTTCTGTAGGGAATTCCAAACGACTTGAAACTTTCACCGTTGGATTCTAGATCCAAAGGGCTACATAATTCATATAGATCATATGCCCAGATTGGTTAATGTTTTCCCCTTCAAATGCTCATTCAAAGTTGCCTTAAAATCTGTCCATTTTGTAATCCGAATTTAATGGTCATAATCAATATTTGTTTGGGCTTATTCTCTTCTCAATTTGCTAAAATATGTTTTGGACTTGGGCTTGGGCTTGAAATAAATTTATATTTCATAATATTCACATATTATGATATGTGCAACGAATATTATTCTCATAATATGCACATTACAATATATATTTATTTCCCTGCTAGTCAGTCACATCATGTGACATAATATTTATTTCTTGTTTCCCGTTCAGTTGGTGTGACCTATATTGAGGATCTATATTATGTTGGCAATGAAATAAAATATTTAATTTCATAAACTGTAAGCGGTATTCTAGCTATACATTACAGCTACCCAAATAACATAGACGTTTAGTAATCCTTTTACGAAACGCGATCCTTACAGTAATGTAACATTTGTCATTACTTGTGTCCATTTCTTGCCTTATGATATTCTGATTAATATACAAAGTAGGACTGTGTCATCTTTGTATTATAATCATTTCTTGATCTCTATTAAGCAAATTATAAAATTATAACTGCACTTCAGTTATATTGGATCCATTTATAATTCTACTTTACCAAGGGGCCCAAAATATCATTTCTCATTATTAATGAGTGACAATGATGCTATTGACATATATCATTTTCCCGCACAAGTTACATATAAAGAACTATTATTTTTATCACCACTTCTTGCAAGTAGCTTTTAATAATAATCACGTTTGTACATTCCTCATGTGAAAACAATATATGTCTCAATCTTGAAATCAGAGACACGATGAAAACATTAATAACACTAACACAATCCATATAATGTTTCATCTATTAGGTCTGTTCAATATATGAAGCATTTCATACATTCGTGTTATTAAATGATAATCTTTTATCAACGTTTGTAGAACTACAACGTACTTTTAATCAACACGACAGTCTTATATGTCATATTAGTGTTCCTGCTAATATGCAAAGCCTGTGAACATTTTAGTGTTGTATATTTATTTACTTAAAGTCCTGCAGTTCAAGACCAAGTGCATCTTCTTGAACACTTCTAAATATAAATATAAAACTCATGGAACAAAATGTAAATCACATTCAATTCATAAATATAACATATATAAAAGAGAATCAACAAATGATAACTTTTAGAACACAAATCTAACAAGAACAAGGACATATAAAATAAAACCAACTAAATCATAACAAAAGTTTCAAGTACAGCCCTAATCAACCCTAGAAAAGCCTTTAACCAGTCATGACTAAAACACAAATGGAATCAAAATAATAAAAGAGTTCCAAAGGAAATAAAATAATGAAACCGGTTGATCAATAATGTTTTCTTCTCACTTCTTCTCTCTTCCTTGCTTTTCCTTGTTCAAAACCAGCAATTCTCTCTCTAAAAAACCGTCCTTAATATATTATACAGGTCTCCTTTTATATCCCCTTCTAAAAACTAGAAATAACTAACTAAAAATAGCAAATTCGGGCTCTGAACCGACCTATTTGCGAGCCGCAATGCATTCATTGTGGGCCGCAATGAGTAGAGGCATTTAACAGGTTGCGCAGAAGAAACTGGAGAGGTCATTGCGGGCCACAATAAGTGTGCTGGAATGAAGATGTTCTATGTTGGAGAAGTCATTAGGGGCCGCAATGAGTTTGGTTGTGGGCCGCAATGGATGTTGGAATGAAGATGCTCTGTGCTGGAGAAGTCATTGCGGGCCGCAATAGATATTGGTAGTTGCTCCAATCTTCGCGCTAACTCATCTGTTTTGCTTCGTTAAGCTCCAAACACTTGAGTACCTGTAAAATAAACATAACTAAGGCAGTAACTTGAACTTTTGGACATTTCTAACCTAATTAAACCTAATTTAATCAGAACTTAGCTTAATTTACATAACAAACCCTAGGTTTCAATAGATACAATTTCAACTTATCAAGTTTACTTTTTCATTTATATTTGAAAATTTATAACTCAAATTGCACATGCATCTCTTCTATATAAATTACTTTTTTTTCATAAAAAAATATCTTATGGTAATTTGTTATAAATTTATTTTACTTGTGGCATCATAATATAAAAATGGAGATTTCATAAAGAAAAACTCCATTTTTATTTTTGTTGACCACATGAATCAATTTTTCTATGCTTAGAAATATTAATGACAGACCAAGTATATAATTATTGTGAAAACCATCATTGAGAGGTTCAAAACGTGGTAGACCAAGATTGATTAGTTTTCATATACGGCAGGAAAATTCTGCCCACCGATGGGCAAAGGATTTGATTCCTTCATTTCTCATCTCCCTCTATAGTTTCGACAATGAAAATGAAAACAATTATATTTTTCTCTATTTTGTTTAGGGCTATTGTATTTTTGTGAATAAATAAATATCAAATCTTATGCTGACAAAAATAATAAATCTTTCTATTCTAAAGAGAAAATGAATAATATCTAGAACTTTCGTGTGCATAAATGATATGTAGAGAAATTTTTATTGTTAAAATAATTTTCATGAAGAATATATATGTAGAGAAAATTCTTATTTGAATCATTTAATTATATATTTTTTAAATTTGTTTCTTCACATATCATCTCCTCTAAATTGTTTAATGACCTATCTCGCTTGGAGAAAATTAGATATTAAATCACAATGATATTTCAAAAAAAAATCATGTTATGTTTGATTTTTTTTTCATTTGTTATTATTTATTTTATTGTTATTTATTATTTGAATTTTCGTTTTTTTCAATTTGTCTTTTATTTTTATTTAATTTTTTTTATTTTGTATGAATGCATGTCAAATAAAAAGTCTCTTCATATTCTATTCAATCTTATAATATATCTTCGTTGCAACGCACGGACACTATACTATATAGTTAAATATATATATAGTTACTCCAAATAATTTAAACGTACCCCACACTCCCACGGCATATATATGCGAATGTATGTACATGTATTACGTCTACCTGTGGCCTGTGGCCTGTGGCCTGTGGGACAAAAAGAAAGATACAAAATTAATTAATACGTACACAGCAGAACACAACACAACAGACAGCATGAGTATGAGCATGAGTGAGAGTGAGAGCGATTGCTAGATATAGGAGTGGCAACGAGCTATTAAAAAGCAAGTTAGGTCACACTCGAATTCGGCTTGTTGGTGCATCAAGCTGAGCGAACGAGTTTGAATTTTAGGTTCCGAGCTAAAACTATTGCTTAAGACCAATTCGTGGCTTGTCCAAACGAGCTGAGCTAGCTCGTTACTAACTTGACAGATTTATAAATTTGTATATTTTCTTTCTTGCTATATCTTAAATTTTTATAACACACCTTATCAATTATGGCTAAAATAAAATAATATTTATATGACTAATTATTAAGAAATACTCTTAATTCAATTGTAATTAAGCAAATCAACTACTATAAATTAACTTTATAGCTAAATTCATACATACAAATATATCAAAATCCTAAATTCATACAAACATATTCACATAATAAATTTATGCATACCAAATCAGACAAATTCATACAAATAAACTTAATTGCTTATAATTAATTCACACATATTCCATACAAAATTACCAATAAACTTAAACACAGTCCAAAGTGCAATTGCTATAACATTGGCTATAACATTTATAGATCATAATATCTCCAATCTGAAGTGAATGGATCTGATTAAACTATTAAACTATGTATACTAAATAGCTCGTTAACAATCGAGCTTGCTCGTGCCGAGTCAGGCCAAACTCAAACTCATTAATTCTGGCTCGAGTATGTAGTGAGCAAACTAATTTTAATTCAATCCACTAACAAACGAATTATTACCGATTGAGTCACAATCGAATTTTACCAAGCGGGCCACGAGCCACGAGCTTTTTTGCCAATCCTAGCTAGATACACTGGTAGGAGACTAGGAGCCAAAGCCTATGACTAGGAGGTGGTCGGTGGGGGTGGGTCAATAAATTGTATTTATTTCAGTCACATTCAATTTGGTTCAGCAATTATACTTACATTGCATTGTAGATCGATACCATAAGCAATTTCTACCTTTGTATTTAATTTGTTTCTTAACTCGATCTGGTTTTATATTCCAAAGTTTTGAATTTAATTGGCATTCATTTATGTTATGTCGTAATTTTCTTTTCTGAAAAGATGGTAAATATATAACTTCACCAAATCAAAAGACATGAGCACAAGAGATTACCTTAATCATGCTAATTTAGTAAATTAATCTGAAAAGAACATACTAGAAACATACCCAAAAAAACAAACTTTTACAAACATCTACAAGCAGCTGACGTGGCTTCATTTAGTTATCTCACTTTTCCTAACCCGGCCACTACTGAACTCTCTAAGCAAATTTGTAGACCGTTGTAAAAGCTAGCTGCCTCTACAGAAAGAAAAAAAAAAAAAAAAAAGGTTCAATTAATTGTGAAGTATATTCACTTATAATTAGCATATACCCCTCAAAAATACTCGAAATATGGTGGAATACTGTTATATGCTGGTGCTTCCCTGTCTTTTCTCAGAACCCTATAGTTACCACCTAAGTCATTGCTGATTCTGGTTTTTTGCATCTCTCTCGGCACCTCTGGCGGTTTTACCGACCTGATCAAAGCCCAATTCACGCCTTTAAAGAACTCGTGCCGTTTTATCTCAACCGACCCCTTGACACTACCGATTCTCTTTTTCGGATCCTTCACCAGCAATTTACTCATCAGGTCTTGTGCTTGAAAGATTTCTTCCATATCTTTCATGCTTCTCGCGCCTATTTTTGGAAAGCTCAATGGCTGCTTGATTATGTTGATTAGGGTTTTCTGGTTATCTTCTCCCTTGAACGGCGTTCTTCCGTATATCATCTCGTATAGAAATATGCCAAGTGTCCACCAGTCGACTGCACTGCCATGCCCCCGACCAGATATAACCTCTGGTGCAAGGTATTCGTGTGTACCAACAAATGATTTTGATCGGGCCAATACAGGTTCTGCTACTAGCTCCGGGTTGAGCTCAGTTTCTTTGGCTGAATCATTTCCTCTAATTGCCTCTTGGGTCACCTCATCTCTGGCGACTTCTCTGTTACACTTGTTAACCCCACTATAGAAGCACGAGAGAACCGGTTGTATAGGCAGTACGCAAGATGAACTGGAGCCTGGGCTTGATGCTGAGATTGAATTTTTAGAGGTTTTATTGTCTGAAACTGAAATAGTGTTTGAGAGTTTTTCTTGACGGAGGAGTTTCGGTACGACATCACAGCGCATAGCGAGGTCAAAATCAGAAAGCATAATGTGCCCATCGTCTCGTACCAGTACATTTTCTGGTTTCAGGTCTCTGTATATTACACCCATCATGTGTAGGTACTCCAATGCCAGTAGTATCTCAGCCGCATAAAATCTGACAAAACAAAAAACAAATTTTCATAGTTTATGGGACAGTTAGGAGTGACGAAGAACAGTATTTGCTATAATATTATAATTAAATGCTAGGTAGCCTGACATTTTGTTTTGAAGGATACTCAAACTCAAATACATATATACTAGAATTTGAGAGCATTGGCATATATATTAAAGTTTTGAAAGTTCTTAAGAAGTACCTGCAGCCAGAATTAATGTACCAATACCCGTTTATACATAGAAAATTGCAAAATTCTATTGTTCCTTCCTTTTAATTATTTTTTTACCCTCTTAGATAGCTATACTTACCTTGCTGTAGATATACTGAACCTTCTCTTCGGTTGCCGTTGTCGTGCCACATGTAAATCCCCGCCGGTACAGAACTCCATTACTAAACAGGAATAATGCGCTGCCTCAAAATCCGCATAGAGTGTTGGTAAAAACGGATGGTCTAGAGCACGCAATATCTCTCTCTCAGTCTCAGCCCGTTTGAGCTTGTTGCGAAATGTGAGCGCCTCCCGATCCACGACCTTCATTGCATACATGCACCCGGTCCACCGTGGATCCCTGAGCTGGCACAAGTACACGTTGCCCAAATCGCCACTTCCTAACCTACGCACCAGGAAGAAGTGCTCTAGACGGACCCGTCCGGTGGGATTGACAGACCGGATTGATTGAATTGCCTCCCACTCAGCTTCGGTCGATTTGTGAGGCTTTTGCGTCTGGCGGTGCGTCAATTTGGGTACTTGAGTATAAAAAGATTGGACAGAAATGGAGCTTGAGCTGGCCAAACTGGTTTCACTAAGCCAGCTCCGACACGAGCCAATGGCTGTGAAGGAAGAACTGCTGCTGTCATAGTCAGAATCGTCTCTACTTGTGGCCATGGCCATGGAAAAGGAACAGAGGATGTAATTAATTAACTAGCTAGATGCCTAGATGGTTTCCAAGTTTTTGTAAGTTTTGCTCTCTTATACAAAGGCCTAAGGGGTGCTGACTGCTGAGGAGAGATGGAATAGGGAAACTAGTTATATATAATTACAACTGGGGTAAATTTAAATTTTGCCAAGGTGGCTAGCTGGTGGTTGACCATTATTCTAAATTTAAATTCAGGAAATTAACAATTTTAATTTACCTTTCCTGAACCATTGAAGTTTTGCTCTCTTATATAATATATATATATATATATATATATATATATATATATATATGAGGAGAGATCAAGTTACAACAAGTTACAACAAGTTTTTTTTTAAATTTGAAAGTCCAAATCGTCGATCCAAACCGTTAGATGTGATCTCTACAATAAAATGTGCTTGAAGACCAAATTTTATATTTTTTGGATTTTTTTACTATTTATTAAGATGGGTACAAAATTCAATGGTCTAAATTTGACTAGTTTTTGTACCTATCTTAATAAATAGTAAAAAATTTTCAAAAAATGTAAAATTTGGTCTCCAAGCACATTTTATTGTAGAGATCATATCTAACGGTTTGGATCGACGATTTGGACTTTCAAATTTAAAAAAAAGCTTGTTGTAACTTGTTGTAACTCAAAAAATGTTGTAACTTTATCTCTCCTCTATATATATATATATATATATATATATATTCAATCCACGAGGTAAAAATCTCTATTTTTTAAGATAATCAGAGCAAAATTTATTATTTTACAAAGATATCACTATTACCGACAGTATATAGTATCTACCGATATTATTAATTATTTTTATTTTTATAGATAAAACAAATTCTTGTAATTCTCTGTCACTATTTCACTGTAATTAATTATAACTAATGCAACAGTTAATGATAAATATATATATATATATATATAGAGAGAGAGAGAGAGAGAGAGAGAGAGTTAGGCTGGGGTGCTATGGATAGCATAGTGGCCTCCCGTGTTACGGCTCAATATTCAAGTTTTCAAAATCCAAACGGTCGATCCGAACCGTTCATTGTTTAATCCATATTGAAATGTGCTTGGAGTCCAAATTTTACATTTTTTGGAATTTTTTTGCTATTTATTAAGATGGTTTCAAAATCGCTGTTTTTATTAAAATTCTGCACCACTGAAAAACAGCGATTTCAAACCATCTTAATAAATAGCAAAAAAATTCCAAAAAATGTAAAATTTGGTCTCCAAGCACATTTCAATATGGATTAAACAATGAACGGTTCGGATCGACCGTTTGGATTTTGAAAACTTGAATATTGAGCCGTAGCACGGGAAGCCACTATGCTATCCATAGCACCCCAGCCTAACTCTATATATATATATATATATATAGTTTTGTTAATTACATTATCTATAAATGCACTATTTTTTTTGCCAAAATCATAACTTTGAAAAAATTATTTACTAGTAATCAATACTATTTATGAAGAAAACAATATACTTGTTATATTGTAGAGCGAAGTTCAATACATGCCATACATACATATAAACCTCATATTTTAAAATGTTCATTATCCATACTACGCAGTGATCCAATTTTTAATAGTGTGCATAAAAAATAAAGTCCAATATTAATGCAACTTTATATATTCTCAAAAATTAAGTGCCTATCATTAAATACTGATATACTTAACATGCATGCATGTTTTATTAAAGAAATATATATATATATAGACAGGCTAATATGCTTTCGGCAGCACTTCGGTCGAAGTGCTGCCACCCCATTTTTGATTTTTCAAAATCCAAATGGTCGATCCGAACCGTTCATCTTGTTCTCCATATTAATATCTGCTTGGAGGCCAAATTTTACATTTTTTGGAATTTTTTTGTTATTTATTAAGCCACTTTGAAAATCGCTGATCCAACGATGGCTTGTCAAACAATAAAATCAGGGGTTCACCATTGGATCAGCGATTTTCAAAGTGGTTTAATAAATAGCAAAAAAATTCCAAAAAATGTAAAATTTGGTCTCCAACCAGATATTAATATGGAGAACAAGATGAACAGTTCAGATCGACCATTTAGATTTTGAAAAATCGAAAATGGGGTGGCAGCACTTCGGCCGAAGTGCTGCCGAAAACATATTAGCCTCTCTCTCTCTCTATATATATATATATATTATATGAGGAGGGATCAAGTTACAACATTTTTTGAGTTACAACAAGTTACAACAAGCATTTTCTTCATTTTAAAAATCCAAATCGTTGATCCAAACCGTTAGATGTGATCTCTACAATAAAATATGCTAGGAGACCAAATTTTACATTTTTTGGAATTTTTTTTACTATTTAATAAGATGGGTACAAAATTCAATGGTTTGAATTTAACTAGTTTTGTACCCATCTTAATAAATAGTAAAAATATTGCAAAAAATGTAAAATTTGATCTCCTAGCATATTTTATTGGAGAGATCACATTTAACGGTTTGGATCGACGATTTGGACTTTAAAAATAAAGAAAATGCTTGTTGTAACTTATTGTAACTCAAAAATTGTTGTAACTTGATCCCTCCTCATATTCTATATCAAATTAAAGTTTATGTAATGCAATATGAAATAAAAATGTAGAGCTAATTAAAGTTACAATGTTTTTACTGATTTGTTGCAAGGACGTGCACATTTCACAGTGGTAGTTATAATTAAAGTTGAGAAAACTACTGCATGCATCCGTTAGCGCCAAACTTAATAATTAGTATATGTTACTGAGATGAGTAGACTAATTATTTATGCTAAAATAACTTTACTTGTGTAATTGTTCCTGTTTAAAAAGTAAGTAAAATATATTTAGGTCGACTTAACTGAAAAGTGCTTAAACAGAGAGACATGAGACATGAGACATGTATGACCCGTGCCTGTGTATTAAATACACAGCCCATAACTATTACCAAGCTCTTTTTCCTCTCCTTTTTATTCCTATAATAAACGGAATAACAAAAAGCGATACAAAAAAAAGGTAATTAAATAATTGAAGGCTCTAATCGCCAAACCATCATGCATGTGACTCATTTAACTGCCTACATTACCCTTTGTTCATTACATTCCTTTACACATGTAGCTATATATAATAGAGGGAACGTTAGAGATCAAAGTAGAGCATATGATGTACATGCATGTAGATCATGAGCACAATCATAATTAATCATATATAATCGAATTCATATCTATACATAATATATATCATCATGATTATACATTTATGTTCATCACTTGTAAATCACCAAATAAACCCCTCGACCTCTACTTTATTCGAAAATGTATTGATATATAATATACTTTGTCTTTTGAGACAACATGCATATCCTTAACTAAGACGTGTTGGATTTATTGCCAACCTCGTTGGATTTAATGCCAACATTGAGCATATATGTAATCTAATTATGCATTGTTTACTGTCATATATGATTATCAAATTAAAGTGATCAAATAAGGAAGTAGACAATCAATATATTCATTAGAATGTGGTCCACAAATGTGTAGAACAATTTAGGCAAAAATCAAATCATTGATGGACTGATTCTGAAATTTGCAATTAAGGAAACCAAATTTTCAGCTGCTGCACGGATTTTGATGCAGTTGCACATTTTTTTATGCACGTTTTTTAAGTTGGCATGTGGCAGAAAATTGGTTTAGGGTTAGGGTTAGGGTTTGGCAATATGCCGACTCTACATCTCTATAAATAGGTTGGTCCCCAAAGCACAAGGATATACGAAAAGTTACAGAATTTTCTAGCCGTCATCTAGTCAATTCTGTAGTCTTCTCTACTTCTTCTCCATTAAAGAATAGAGAGGTGAGATCATTAAGAAATTGTGAACACGATCTCACAAGGGCAGTCTTGTAGCTTTGGAAGGCTTTATCCTAACACTAAGGAGGCTGCCGACGCTTCAACCTCTACATCGGCACGAAGTTTTTCTTGCCGCTGTCTTACAAGTTCATCAACCGCTTTTGAGAGAAGCTGTGCATAAATACTCTAATGGAGTCAGGTATTGCGTCTGCTCCCTAAGAATTGATGAATTTTGCATGATGACCATTTTGGCATAGGTAGATCAATAGTGGCATATAGAATTGAATTGTTTATGTGTAACAATAAGGGTCCAACAAGTGGTATGAGAGCCACTCCTATGCAAATTTGGAATATTTGTTTAGAATTGATCTAGAGAATAAGCAATTGATTGTTAATTTTTCAATTGTTTTGAATTGCTTGCTAGAATAAATTCTGTTATGGATTATTTTATTTTGGGATCAACTAACAGTCCCCCTACTTCAGTCCCCTATATGTCCCCCGCACTAAAAGACAGAAAAAAAGTTAAAACGTGCTAACTACCACCAAAGAGCAAGATTAATGATATTTTATTAATAGTCAAAACGTATAGTATTCATACCTACGAATTTGTAGTATTCATACTTATTATTAGAACCATTCGTTATATGTAAACACAAGTTGGAGGGGACCAGTAACAACCAGGGGGACCGCTGACGTCTTGTGACAGCCTGGATTGGGGACCACAATCGTTTGAAAGCGACATTTACCAAGATTGGAGACCACTACAGCGAATCTATATATTATTCATATCTAAATAAAGAAGTATTCATATCTAAACAAATGAAGTATTCATTCTGACGATTACAAAGTATTCATACATGTTTAAAATAATTTATACAATTCAAAATTCAAAGTTAGATTCATCTCTCTCACCCTATCTCTTCCAAGAAGTATTCATACTGACGATTACGAAGTATTCATATATAACTAATGAAGTATTCAATATCTAACAAATGAAATATTCATATATATAACTATTCATATTTAACTAATGAAGTATTCACATATGACACTAACAATATTAACATCTGACACTAATAATATTCACACCTGTTCAGATTGGGACAAAAAAGAAAGGTTGTTAGGGGGACAAAAAAGAAAGGTTGAAAATGGTGAATTTTGACCACGTGGGAGAACAAAAAAGGAAGGTTGTTAGGGGGACAGATAGGGGACAGATTCAAGGGGGACAACATCTTTACTCTTTTATTTTTTTGGAAATTATGCATTACTCTGTTTTGAATTTTGTTACTTTATTTTTTCGAAAATTACATGTGATCAATTGATTTGTCTCATGTCTCTGTATAGTTTTGATTTAATCAGTTATGGTCAATGATTAATATTTTATTATAAAAAAAAATTTTGGTATTATATATTCGGTAAAGCTAATCATGATTTGTATTTGGGCCTCCAAAATAATTAGTAACTTTTTTTTTTTGCATTGTCGATATATATATATATTTCAACCTTACCGATTTGTATGTGCCATTAACCATTGACCATTAAAAGGAATTAATTTTCGAGTAATAGAGTAACAAAAATTTATAAAAGAGTAATGCAATTATGTTAAGAATTCCGCTGCTATTTTGGTAAAGCCAAATTTTTGGAAACTATAGATTATTGTAATGCAATTAAATTTTTTCTTTTGCGTTAGTTTAATTGCACATTTAGATTATATAATTAGGGTGTAAATTATTATTCTTTTAAAGGCAAAGGGATATGTAATTTGGATTTGAATTAATTGATTCCTAATTGTACCCAAAGGTACCTCTTTTGATGAGGTTAATTCAAATACATTTTATGAAGGAAGTTAAGGTGCAATTAATTGATGTAATCATTATCGGCCCAAAGGAAGGTAATGGTTACAAAAATTATTTGTGCAAGTGAGTAATAATAAAGTATAGTGATGATCAAAAATTTTACACATATGTCAACATTGTCGGCCCAAAGGAAGGCATGTTGTTCGGTATGTTCTAGGTTATCAGTACTTTATTATTGCGCCAAAGTATCATAAGAAATTGACCCGTTACCCAAAGGTAGCCGCTTAATGGAAACCGATACTTTGGTTTTATGATGATATTAAGACTCATAAAATATTTGGTGATTTATTAAGACAAGTTGCAACACTTTGAACGTAACAATGTCAAGGCAAGTTCTGTCTAGGCAAGTCGGAATTTGAAGTGAATCCTTGTGATCCCTGACTTACCTGGGAACTTACCTGGTTGTGAAATTCTGATGCGTTGTGACAATAAGGGAAAATCATCAAATATTTTTTAGCATTATGGCCTTTACTAGAATTAATAATTTATAATTTAAAATTTCTGAATTAAGACTAAATCGTGTTTATGCTGTGTTTTTTTGTGAATCAGCTAGCATTACTACAGGTCTTAAGGATATGCCTATGTTGAATGGGACCAATTTCAAGTATTGGAAGGAGAGCTTAATGATAGTTCTCGGTGTTATGGATCTGGACCTTGCGTTTAGAGAAACTTGTCCCACTATTACGGATGCAAGTACTTCTGATCAAAAGAAGGAAAAGGAAAAGTGGGACAGGTCTAATCGCATGAGTCTCATGATAATGAAACGGTCCATTCCAGAGGTATTTCGGGGCGCTATTTCAGAGTCCATTTTGAGCGCTAAACTCTACCTTAAGGACATTGAGGAAAGATTTGTCAAGAGTGAGAAAGGTGAAATAGGAACACTCTTGACAAAACTAGTCTCAATGAAATATAAGGAAAAAGGAAACATTAGAGAGTACATCATGGAGATGTCTAATGTCGTTTCTAAGCTTAGGGCACTAAAGATGGAGATCTCTGATGATCTTCTGGTGCACCTAGCGTTGATCTCTCTTCCCTCAAACTTTGGACAGTTTAAAATCAGCTATAATTGTCAGAAGGATAAATGAACAATAAATGAGCTGATTTCACACTGTGTGGAGGAAGAGGAGAGGCTGAAACGGGATAAGACTGAAAATGTCTATGTTGCTATTACCTCTAAGACTAAGGGTGGAGTCAAGCGCAAGAAACCGGACAAGTTTAAGGATACTAAAGCTACAGTCTCTACACAGGAGAACAAACCGGATAAGGGCAAGTCAGTTGCAAAATCTGATGAGCCGATTTGCTTCTTCTGCAATGGAGCAGGACACAAGAAGAAATACTGTCAGGCTTACCACACATGGCGTGCTAAGAAAGGTATATCTCTTGCTTTGGTTTGTACAGAAGTTAATTTGACTTCTGTATCTAGATACACTTGGTGGATAGATTCAGGAGCAACTACTCACATAAGTGTATCTTTGCAGGGCTGCCAAAGTTACCGGAAGCCAAGTGATGATGAAAGATTCATTTTTGTGGGCGATGGTAGCAAGGTTGAAGTGCAAGCTATTGGATTATTTAGATTATTATTAAAATCAGGCTTTTATTTGGATTTGCATGAAACTTTTGTTGTTCCGTATTTTAGACGAAATTTAATTTCTGTATCATCTTTGGACAAGTGTGTACGCGTCCGGATATTGCGTTCATCACTGGCATGCTAGGGAGATACTTGTCAAATCCAGATCCAGATCATTGGAAAGCTGCCAAGCGAGTCTTGAGGTACCTAAAGCGAACAAAAGACCATATACTCACGTATCGAAAATCGGAGAAGCTAGAGGTCATTGGCTATACCGACTCTGATTTTGGAGGATGTCAGGATAGCATGAGATCAACATCCGGCTACATTTACATGTTAGCCGGAGGAGCCGTTTCATGGAAGAGTGCAAAACAATCCCTTGTTGCATCTTCAACCATGGCGGCAGAATTTGTGGCATGCTATGAGGCATCAAATCATGGTGTATGGCTACGGAATTTTGTCACGAGACTTCGAGTGGTGGATTCTATTGAGAGACCACTACAATTGTTTTGTGATAATAATTCGGCAGTGCTATACGCAAATAACAACCGAAGTTCGTCAAAGTCCAAGTACATCGACATCAAGTTCTTAGTTGTAAAGGAAAGAGTACAGAATGATGAATTGAAAATAGAACATGTAGGAACAGACTCTATGTTAGCAGATCCTCTTACTAAGGGATTGACACCGGCAAAATTTGTAGAGCATGTTGCTCATATGGGTGTAATCTCTATTGAGGATATTCAGTTTTAGTGGGAGTCTATGATTTATAATTTAATGTTCCATTTTTTATTGCAATTTTGGATATGTAACTTGTGACATGTAACAAGTGTTATATATATTATGAATTTTTGACATTCTGTTTTCTCATTTATGTTTGACCTCTAATTAAGTTAATTTATGAAATTCAGTTTCAAGATTTAAGTAGGAGACCAAGTTAGAAATAGGCATGTAAGATCAAAATTGCATGTAATTTCTATGCTACACATCCACATCATTATTCATGTCATTCAGCTGTATTAGTGATGTGATTATTGAGGGTTTAGTTGCGAATAAATGCGACGAATGCCACTTTAGTCCTTTGCTGATATAGTTGATGGACCGAATTGGTTTGGGAATATATAAGGAAGGCAGTAAAGAAATGTGCGCACATAAGGAACACAATGCATAATTAAAAAGTCATAACATATTGCTCAAGTGGGAGATTGTTGGATTTATTGCCAACCTCGTTGGATTTAATGCCAACATTGAGCATATATGTAATCTAATTATGCATTGTTTACTGTCATATATGATTGTCAAATTAAAGTGATCAAATAAGGAAGTAGACAATCAATATATTCATTAGAATGTGGTCCACAAATGTGTAGAACAATTTAGGCAAAAATCAAATCATTGATGGACTGATTCTGAAATTTGCAATTAAGGAAACCAAATTTTCAGCTGCTGCACGGATTTTGATGCAGTTGCACATTTTTTTATGCACGTTTTTTAAGTTGGCATGTGGCAGAAAATTGGTTTAGGGTTAGGGTTAGGGTTTGGCAATATGCCGACTCTACATCTCTATAAATAGGTTGGTCCCCAAAGCACAAGGATATACGAAAAGTTACAGAATTTTCTAGCCGTCATCTAGTCAATTCTGTAGTCTTCTCTACTTCTTCTCCATTAAAGAATAGAGAGGTGAGATCATTAAGAAATTGTGAACACGATCTCACAAGGGCAGTCTTGTAGCTTTGGAAGGCTTTATCCTAACACTAAGGAGGCTGCCGACGCTTCAACCTCTACATCGGCACGAAGTTTTTCTTGCCGCTGTCTTACAAGTTCATGAACCGCTTTTGAGAGAAGCTGTGCATAAATACTCTAATGGAGTCAGGTATTGCGTCTGCTCCCTAAGAATTGATGAATTTTGCATGATGGCCATTTTGGCATAGGTAGATCAATAGTGGCATATAGAATTGAATTGTTTATGTGTAACAATAAGGGTCCAACAAGACGATTAAAATATAGAAACGATCCAAGCTAGCATCTTATCCAGAAGAAAAGCAAGGCAAATTTTGAATTTCTTATATATATATATATATATATACACACGTCACAACAGCTTATTTCTTATTAGTGACTAGCTTAATTTCCGGGATTTCGCAAGGTTGGCAACAAGTGCATCCGACTTCTGTCTGATCTGCTTTAAGATCCGTACACACTAGATTCACACAAATAGTAAAGCAACATGCACATATCATAAAGTGAAACCCATCAATCTCAAATTTGAGTCGTCCGATGTACTAAGTGTTGGGGTTTCGGGGTAGCTAACCGGAAATCGTTTAGACTTAAGGTGCGGAATGACCATAGAACAAAAATTTCTACGGCCAACTTAAGCTCAGGATTAAATGGGGTATGTCAGGAAACTTTTCAAGGCGGTCCACCTTCAGTATTCCTTTGGCATCAAAACCCAATTTAATCATTTTACAGATCTACTCCATGATTGATTTCTAAAACTTTAATCTACTTACCTATTAAATAGATTAATATAACATATTTATACCTTGTTTCCAAATCACAGTTGGAATGCAGACCGAGCGAGTAGAGCCTCACCAGGGAAGGAATCGACTCGGAGTATCACACGTGTGATACCTCTATTGGTTATCCACCAGGACTAACCGGAGAGCGGTTTATTTCTTCTGCCAGAAATACCGTAAACCACAGAATTCTGCAAAAACACTATTCATGGGGAAAAGACGAAAACCCGTAAACACGAATTTTTGGTTACTCAGTTTTATCAATGAGCAAAACTGACATACCGCGAAATTCGGTAAAATACTATTCATCAATCCCGTAAATATACTCCACAACAACCCGCAAGATTATACGTCAACTACGTATAACTTTCTTTTCTCAACCGAAACACTATTTGGGAGAGAAACCGAGAAAGAGAGAAAAATCGATTCGATTCTGCACGAAATGATACAAGTGAATTAGTGATTTTTCTCTCTACATGCACCCCTCTATTTATAGGCTTTTGAGGAGGTTCACAAAAGACCGAAATACCCCTCAACATATGCCTATTAACAAGGTATGCCATTGACACCTCATCCTTTTATATGTGAAATGACCAAAATACTCCTTCCACACCCTTCCACACTCTTCTCCATGTTTCTACACATGCAAGGTGGCATAGGTGTGAAATGACCATTTTGCCCTTGTGGATAGGATTGATGACATGTCATCTGGATAGGATCAATGACATGTAATGCGGATAAGCACGAATCTGAAAAGACCCGAATGCCCTCGGCCCGAAGACAAATAATATTCGTATAATTATTCTGAACAATTATATATATTTTTTTCTTGCGGTTATTTGTTTCGGTATCAATGACGTGTCATCTGGATAGGATCGATGACATGTCATGCGAATAAGGACGAATCTGAAAAGATCCGAATGCCCTCGGCCCGAACACAAATAATATTCGTATAATTATTCTGAATAATTATATATATTTTTCTTGCGGTTGTTGTTTCGGTAATTTATACAATGTGTCATGCACATTTATAAATTAACCGGTTAACTTTTATACAACGTGTCACACACGTTTATAAATTAACCAATATTTTTTGCTTGTTATTTTTACATAACATTTATAATTTAATTATAACACGTATAATTAATTATAACCATCTTATCATTGATCATAACCAATTTATAATCAATCAAAATAAGATTCTCCAATTAGCTCCTATATGGTGTGACCCAATAGGATATGTGTTATGTTGGTAAATAGAGTTAAAACTGTTTTAACTTCTATAATCATGGGTGGCGTCTGGCAACACATCATGACCATCCAATTACACAGATGATGCTGTACTGTACAATATCACGATCCAGTAAACAATTTACTTGTGTCTGTTCTTCTGTCTCATAGCTATCAGATCAGTTTCAAGGTAGATGTGTGTCATCCTTGCTAACTGAATCTTTTATTGATCTTAAGCAGATTATCAAATATAATTACTCTTGTAATTATACCGCTAGCAAATAATCTAACTCTATCAAGGGGCCCAGTGATGCTATAGCTCGTATAGAGATACGAGGGACAAATAGTACTTTTGGTAGACTATCACTTCCTCAGCTAAGCTATACATATGGAAATGCTACCGTTATGACTGCTTTTTACAGACAGCGGTAGATAGCAATCACACATACATATTTCTTAGTGGGACCGATAAATACCTCATACTTTAGAACGTGACACTGAATGAGAAACATTAATGACACGAACACAATTCTATTTAATGTCTCATTCGGGGTCTGTCAAATTCCATGTTCCTAGAACATGTATCTATGTGATTAAAATGACATCTCGTATCAGGTGGTTTGTAAAACTTAACTATCTTTTAATCCACATACTAACATTTTCGCGGTAATTAGTGTTCCTGCTAATTACCTTGGTTAGTGACCTTTTAAGAGTATATATCATCTATATTATGGAGTTTCACAATTTCAGTCATGAACTCGAAATGATCCATAAATGCAATAATACTCAAGGCAACAAAATGATATTAATCATCCAATTCATAAACAAAGCTTTATGATAAATTATCGTATTATTGACTTCTAGATTATTACAAACTAACACTAAGTACGGACGCACTCTTTTCCCTTCAAAGTTAATAAAACAGACATATATTACCTTTTTTTTCTAAAAAATATTAGTGGCATGCCAGCTTGAAATAGGAATAAATTAATGATGAAGCTTTTGAACCTTACAACTTTTATGTTTTTGTTAACATAGATCTTGTCGTCTCGTTAGTTTACAACATGCATGTTAATTGTTACATACTTTCCATTTTTGCTCTCTTATCTCATTTTGAAAAAAATTAAAAATTAAAAAATTGATGCCGTTCTCTTCTCTGAAAATATATCCTGCGAATATTTTCCTCCATAATGATAATACAAAGCAAATTGACATTTGAAGTTGACTGATCGTTTTATGGTTGGATTTGAGTTCAGCAGCATCTGTCTTAACTCTTAATTAATCAAGTGGCATGCAGGAAGCTAGTATGAAATTTGATCTGGACCGTTCATCTTAAAATTAATTAGACAGCCCATATCAAAAAAAAAATATATATATATATATAATATGGTCAGAAATAGATAAATAAATTAATCTTCGGATCTGAAACTGATGATCCAAATTCATTAGCTCAAATATATATATATCTACAATGAAATCATTACAATTGGAGAGGAAACCGAGAGAGAGAGAACCAAAAGGGGAGAAATATAGTTTAGAGGTCATTCTCTTCATGTGTTCCTTTGTGTCAATTTTTGGTACCACTACCTAGCTACAGTAGATAGCTAGCTAGCTACCTTGTGACCTGCCACCCACCATCTCTATCTATCCATACATTTTTCACCTGTATTTAATTTGTATTTCAACCCTTGTCTCCACGGCACATATATGACGTACCAGTCATATCTACATTTTTCCAGCGGCTGCAAATTGTTTGCCAAACTCCTTTCCTTTTGTTAATGTGCTTTCTTTGAAAAAAGAAAAAAAAAAAAAAAAAAAAAAAACCAACACAGAGTTCAATGAATTACAAACTGAATTAATGTCATCTAAAAAGTATTTTGTCAGAAAAAAGAAATACACTGGCAACAATTCAGGCATCATAAGACAGAGTTGCTGTCGTATGAAATGTGATTATTGGTACAGTGAAACCAGACCTTACTGGTACATATATAAACTAATTGATCTCCCCTGTATGTCTATTCCAGTTGATATTTATAGTAAACCAGACCTTACTGGTACATCTGGAGAGTAATTCACAAAAATGTACTATCAACTATCAAGTATCAAACTTAAGCATGTACGTGAAGCAAACACAGGACAATATTGAACGAACCTTATATTCTTCCTTGTTTTTCTTGAATACAAGACATAATTTCAGAGAAATAATTAAACATATATAATGTCTGAAATATCATTAATTTTAGCCTGTGGATTGGATTGGATTGTTATGTCTTACAAGACACTTCATGCAGAAAAAGAACAAAAAATCAAAAATAGTAATCACTAGAACATGGAATAATCTTTTAAAATTTTGAAAAACATTTCCATTACAAAGGACAAAATATTCACAATCTCAGTTTAACATAAATACAATTTTGTGTTTAACTATGGTTTTGAGGTTGAAAAAAAAAAAAAATTTTGACCAAACTATAAGAAACCCAAAATTATGAGGACCAAAATGCAATTAATGAATGATATTTGAGGATTGTTATACCATTTCATGCTTTTCTTGAAATTGCCATACCTTATGACCAGGATTAGGGTAACAGAGAATCAGGTTGTGTCTGTACTCTGTGCATTTTGCAAGTCATATAGCAGGCAAGTGCATTTGCTTTATATGTCCCCCAATTTCTCTTCTCCATACTCTGAATTTAACTGATATCATTCTCTGCATCTGCATGCCAGCCATCCACCCAACATCCTGTGCACCTTTCACTACCTCCATACCTCTTAGTTTTTTACAACCAAATAACAGAAAAATCTTATAATCATAATAATAGTTTTATTATTAAGTGTTACTAAAAAAAGAGATGCTCTAGACAAAAACAAATCGACTATACTGGTAGACCGGTAGGTAGTAGTTTGGTATAGAAAAAATGTCTTCTTGAAATTATATTATTTTTTAATTTTGTTTCTGGATGTCTAATGTGATTACTAGATAAATAAAGATATCATAATAGGAGAATTTTAACTAGTTCGTTGTACCAGCATCCTATAAAATACTTTTACAGATAAAGCAAGCTAGGTACTATAAAAATTTCATAATGTTATTCAAAACAGCATTTAGTGCTTAGAAAGATAAAAACAAGAGCAAAGATAGGAAAATTGATACAAAGATAAAAACAAGAGCAAACGGACCAAAGGTGGGACAAAAATCCAAAAATTGATAGTTCACTGAATTGCAATCAATTCCAAAATGGACCACAAAAAATGAAGCGCTTTTGCATAATGAGAAAAAGGTTTTCACCGTAGTAGAGTAATTGACAAAGCCAAAATACACTCCAAGATCTTTAAATTTGGCGAAAAGTGCATATGAACAATTATTTACAACAAGATCTAGTAGAAACAAAAGGGGTCCACAAAAGGAAAGACCACCTGTCGCAATTCAAAAGCTAAAGAAGACAATTATACAAAAGTATCTTTCTTTCTAGTGGTCTTGTCATGGCAACTGGACATCAAAAAATAAATAAAAATAAAAAAATTGTAAAACTAGTTGTAATGAAATCAGTGAAGAACCAATTGGGAGTACTCATTAGCAGCATCTGAGAAAAAACTGTAACACATCATTTTTATTTAGACCAACTGTTTCACATCATCACAAGATTTAAACCCAAAGAAAAAAAAATACAATTTGTTCCTTTTTATTCTTTGTTGGCATTTCTTTTTGTTGATTTGGACCTGACCTGTGATTTTTATAATTGTTCCTTCAAAAATGGATGTTGGATATACTTACTTTAGAAAAGATCGATGTATATGACATACAACAAACGGATAATTTAATTTTATAAAATATCCTGCCCTTTTTAAAACAACAAATAAAATATTTTTGTTTCTAATATTTATAATTTATAGAATGAGTAGTAGCCAAACATTTTGAATCTTCTCATATGCTAACCTCAACCGTATTTGTGTAATCAAACTGACGCATCCAGCTCCTGGAGACCAAGTTAAAAGTCATTCACACATTGAATCAATTGAAGCCCAATTTATCCATCGTTTCAAAATTTGTGATGTGGGTAAACCTCAAATAATTACTCACCTATTCTACCCTTAAAACTTATTATATTTAATTTGAACACACATTGGTTGGCACTTAACAATATTAGTATATTTAATATATATTTGCTATCATGCCCATAAGGCCATACTGTAATTTTCTGGCTTGTCAGATGAAACTCGGTCTCCGAAGCTGTACTATTAATCATGTTTTTTGCCTAGCATCATCATTTAGAGATATTTTTATATGAGACTTAATTGACCTTTCTTTTTGAGGAAAAGAAAAACAAAAATTAGAAAATCCAAAAATATTTACCAAATTTCAAAACGGGAAACAGACCCAGCCTTCCCTTGAAAGAAGAGTCAGATTCTGAAAGCTCAACCTTCCTGCTGGAGAATACAAAGAATGCTCAACTCTTAGAACCCAAACTTCTTTGTTTTTTTAACAGGTACTAGGCATCGGGTAACAGGTTCAGTAATTAAAATGGAAAATGGCTGGGTACTGAAAATCCAACCATCCAGCTTGTAAACACCTGAGGGATTATCCCCTGAGATATCTCATATTTTGCATGACCAACGTGTCCGGTGCCTATTCAGGATAGCGCAGCGGGGGCAGTATTATTTGAGCTATGAGATTTGTGCAGAACGTATTTGAACAGTTGTGATTTTCAAAAAGTCACGCAAAATGTGAGATATCTCAGAGGATGCGAATTCGCAACACCCCCCTCCCCCCCCGCCCCCCCCCCCCCCCCCCCCCCCCCGCCCCACACACACACACACCCCCATAAACACACACCACTGACACAAAATAGTGGCTTCTGACAATAAAATTTGTACTTGATCATAAAATGTAATTAAAAACTAGTTCAAAAAACACACACACACAATTGATCATCTTTGCCCTGAGTGCCCTCAACATTATTCCACTATCTAAATGATCTATTCAGCAAAAAATCACCGCAAAAAATTTCCAATAGAAAATTTTAGAAACAACCTTATTACAAAATTATCTATTACTGGAAAGAAGAATTAGGTAAAAAGGGAGAAGGAAGATATCCCCAAAACTAAAAGCTGATATAATTAATTTATTGCTCATCTAACAAAAGGGAGGTGCATGATAAGAGGCTTGATAATTCCTCATCTGCAGCAGATCCAAAACCTTGCCACCTTATTCTTCCTTCCCGATCAAGGAGAAAAACATACCTGTTTCAAATACCATGAAAAAATTATCAATGGGACACAATGCCTTCTGCTTCAGTAATCTCTTTTATACCAATTTAAAAACTTTCCTCTACTTAGTTGTTATATACTTGAAAGAACCATGCTAATTAGAGTTAAAATAAGTAACCAATGGTTTTAAGTCTTACCAATTGATTTTATTGAACTAATTAATTCCTCCTCTTTCTACATTCAAGCTTAAAGATCTTGTTATAGTTGCATATTCAATATCACTAAACTAGAAAGCCTAATGACAAATTTTACGTGAAAAATTACCCTGTGAGAAGATTTAGTATCTGGAGTTGCTTCCTAAAATAATAGTGGTCCCCAAATGCGTATACAATTTGTCGTTGTGGCGTATTGGATTTCTTCATAATCTTGATAAAGGATCGCCTTATCAGACCGAGGGATAATAGCCATGAGTCGACAAATGATACCTGAGCAGAAGTAGATGTGTACTAGCTATATTTTAGATTTAGTTATCCCTAGAAAGAGCCATTGGATTACCATGGTATTGAAATAGAGTGATTGCTCTAATCACCTCATATATTTGAATATTTGCACCACCACCGAATTTATCCAGAAAAGGAAGGCTCCAAGTTTCTATCATTCTCTGTCAACGAAAAAATGAAGAATATTAAAATTATTAGATTTTCAATAGATCTGAACTTCCAATAATCTCTACAAGATTGTGCCAATAATATACAGCCAATTAATGTCATTTTGTTTCTTCTCACTCCCTAATTGTCTTTATAGTGGCTTTTGGTTATCCTATCAGATTTCTGAAAGGACATTGCACACATTACAACCAATATTTTTTAGTTAGGTGCAAAATTGTCAATATTTTACAACTGACAGTTATTCCATCACAACCGTATGAAGTGATGGTGCTTATTTGCAATATTTAACAATGGAGACCTATTCTTTTGAGAATATCTCAAAAGAATGTGACCAATTCCAAACGTCCGAAAAATGGCTCTTATTTGCAATGTTTCAAATGAGAGCCCACCTTTCTTCTGCCATCATCATGTATTCACATTTTGAGATTAACAGCAAATATCGAGAACTCGAGTAACACAATATATGGTTAAGCATGATCTATATTATTTTCACTATATGCAACAACTTATGATGGGAGAATGTACTATGCGCTAGTTAAACCATTCAGAAGAAGTTCAGTCAACAGCTAGAAGATTAGTCAGTTAGTGATTAGTGGCTATTGTGTAATTAGCAAGTGATGCACTAACAGAATTAGTTAAGATTAGTTAGTGGCATGAATGTAATTAAGGAATTAGAGCTGTTGCCTTTATATAGAGATGTAATCAATCATTTGAGGGTTACACAAAAAAGAATGAAATAAAGATTCTGTGATTCAATTATCTCTCTCTCTTTCTTTATATGGTATCATAGCCTGATCCACTTTCTACTAACCCCTTTTCTACATATCCTTCTACTGGCACACATGATACACAACTTGTGATGCTCACTCTTCCCATTTCGAAACCTTTAGCCCGGTGGTGCGACCGACTACTATTCGACTTGTTCTCTCGATTGCTATCTCATATGGGTGGGATATTAGACAACTCGATGTCCAAAACGCTTTTCTCCATGGGGACCTTAAAGAAGTCGTTTTCATGAATCAACCACCGGGTTTCGTCGACTTGGCTAACCCTCATCATGTATGCCGGCTATCCAAGGCAATCTACGGTCTCAAACAAAGTCCCCGTGCATGGTTTAATGTTCTAAGCAAAGCTCTCATTGACCAAAATTTCAAGTCATCTCGATATGATCCTTCACTGTTTGTGTATGCATCTCATGGTCAAACCCTTATTGTTCTAGTCTATGTCGACGATATTATCGTTACGGGTTCTTCCGTTGACCTTATCCAGTCCCTTATCACCTCTCTTCAACAACACTTTGCTCTCAAAGACTTGGAAAAGCTCCACTACTTTCTTGGCATTGAGGTCAACCGTTCCTCTCAAGGGTTACACCTTTCACAGCCAAAGTATCTTAAGGAGGTACTTACTCGAGCGAATATGCAAGATGCTAATTCCCTTCCCTCTCCCATGATTCCCAAAGCTCACTTATCTCAGTTTGATGGTGACCCATTCGATGACCCGCACCTATATCGATCCATTGTGGGGGCGCTCCAATACGCCACTCTTACACGTCCCGACATAGCCTATTCGGTAAATAAGGTCTCTCAATTCATGCAATCTCCCTCTACAACCCATTGGGCAACAGTCAAAAGGATCATTCGTTACCTCAAGGAGACTCTATCTCATGGCATCATGCTCAAACCGGCCTCTACCTTCACTCTACACGCTTATAGTGATGCCGATTGGGCCGGGTCACCCGATGATCCCAAGTCAACTGCTGGATTTTGTGTGTTTGTAGGGCCTAATATCATCTCCTGGGGTTCAAAGAAACAACCCACGGTTGCCCGGTCTAGTACCGAAGCCGAATACAAAGCTCTTGCCGTCACAAGCTCGGAGTTGATGTGGTTACAGTACCTTCTAGCCGAGTTACATGTGACTCCCTCTTCTTCACTTTTCCTTTAGTGTGACAATGTCGGGGCTTCTTTCTTGGCATCCAATCCAATGGTCAATGCACGTACCAAGCATGTTGAAGTGGATTATCATTTTGTGCGAGAACGTGTTGCTAGCAATTCGCTTCAGATTCGCTTCCTTTCTTCTAAGGACCAACTCGCGGATATTTTTACCAAGCCACTTGCCGCACCTCGCTTCTCTCTTCTTTCCTCTAAGCTCACTGTGTGCATCGGATTGAGGGGGGAGTAATAGAATACACTCATTCAAGACAGAGATGAATCCATAGTACAGCAGCAGCTGTACTATGCGCTAGTTAAACCATTCAGAAGAAGTTCAATCAACAGCTAGAAGATTAGTCAGTTAGTGATTAGTGGCTATTGTGTAATTAGCAAGTGATGCACTAACAGAATTAGTTAAGATTAGTTAGTGGCATGAATGTAATTAAGGAATTAGAGCTGTTGCCTTTATATAGAGATGTAATCAATCATTTGAGGGTTACACAAAAAAGAATGAAATAAAGATTCTGTGATTCAATTATCTCTCTCTCTCTTTCTTTATAGAGAAGGTTATCTAGCATTTTAATAACACCACGTCATCTATCACTCATCAAGTAAATACACACTCCCATTGGCAAGAGAGAGCCGGTACCTTCTGATGTCCCTGCTTTGCAAGAACATGACAAGCAGAAAAGAAAGGACTCATAAAATTGGCCACGGCGGCATTTTTATAAACCTCTTGATGCCAATTTTAAGTACACTGGAATGTTACGTGTGCTAATAAAGACAGCACTACAGATCATGTTTAATTGTTGTATCATGTCCAGTTGATGTTCTTTTAGTTAATTTGTAAAAATTGGAGGCCCGGTGGATGCACATGACCCTTCCTCTTTGCAAATCCTTCTTATAACAGCCGCAATCTTTTCAAATTAATCTTCCTAGAGCTAATCTGGAATCTGGACCATAAAATCTATTATATGTATTATAGCCATCCATCTTCTTCTTAGTCATTCCCGCATTACAACTTCTAACATCTCTCATGCATTTAATTTTCTCAAAGTCCAACCCGCAATTACCACCAATCTTATTGTATGAGTCTTTCTTACTGTGTTGATTATTTTGTGATACAAGAAGATGAGAGATAAACAAATTTATATTTTATTAGTGACAACTCGAATGCCATTGTCATCTTTCTCTAAGTTGTGATTTTCCAATGCAGAGCATGGGTCATTAATTAGTACAATTATGCACATGCAGTTACTTGATATATATACTTTCTGATAATCATCAAGCATGCATCTTTCCTTTGAGTTATGCTTCCCTTTTAATCATGTAAATACTACAGATATAGATCAGTAACAAAAAAAAAAGGCCAACAAAGGTTCTTACCTGAGAGCTTGCCCGAAAAGAAAGGCACATCAATGAAGCATCAGGAATCTTGTCTCCCGCAATAACAGGTAATTTCATAGTCGCGCAATCTGCCAAGTTAACTTCCAGCTCAGGAAACTTAACTGCCATATCTGCTGGAATTAGTGTTTTATTTGCCACCGCAATCTGCAAAGCATATCATGACTTCATAATACTTCATATCAATTCTTAAAAACTCATAGCTTGGTGCTTATGTTGGTCATGTCTTGTAAATATCCAGAGGGACTTAAATGGGGGTCTGTATTCTCACAGATAACTGAGGATGCAATTAAGAAAGAACGGTCCTGATTTAATCCCAGTTGGGCCAAAAGAATTTGGTGCCTATTTAGACATAGGGGGTCCGCTGTAAGATTCGTGCCAGAGTTAAAAAGAACAGTCTGATTTTCTCTATTGCACCTCAGGTAAGCTGAGGGGATACGGACCCCTTAAATGGAAAGGGTGCATTACCAGTGAAGTATGTTATGTCATACATTGTATCAGTAAAGTATGGGAACTACTAGAACTAAAAACCAGAGCAGATGATGCTATCTTGGTGCCAACTGTCACTCTTTAAGTTAAAAAAGTGAATGGAAATGTTGCTTAGTGCAGATGTAGAGTGGCTTGTAAACTGATAGTATCATACCAAAATAAATCTAAAAGACATTAGTTGGGGGTAGAGGACACAACACAATGGTACAAGTCAGAAAGTGGATGAACAAAAAATTAAAAGAAAAGAGAGTGGAGTTGAATGAATCAACCTTACCACCATGTTTACGCATTTCTGCTATATCTGCAAAATAACCCCGGCTTAACTCATCTGAACTGGAGAAACACACAATTAATACTCACTCAATAGGAAAGAAATATAATTAATTTAATTTAATTAGACAAGTAAAAGAAAAAGGTACAGAGAGAAAGGCATACAGCCTAGCTTTCTCCTTCTCTATAGCCTCTTTGTTTATCATCTGTAGAGAGAACACAAGATTATATGAGCTCATGAATTAGATTCATACATTTCTCTAATTATATTCCTCTATATATATATATATATATATATATATTAAAAAGAGGAAGGGAGGAGTCCTGACCTTGTGGAGATCGAGGAAGGCACGGGTGGTGATGTGGAAGTACGGACTTGGTCCGAGTGGGAGAATCTGGTTAGTGGGACCCGTCGGGCAGAGCATCCTCGCCTGGAACTGGAAGGCGGCGATCGGAGAAGAGCGAGATGCAACCCGCCTTAGCATTGTCTCGTCTTGTCGGAGTTGCGTAAAAGCGCGACTTCTTTATGAATTATTATGAGGCTGGAACTGGATTGATTTTTGGGCCTCATAAAATGGTAATTTTATTTCAGGCCTGAAAGTATAAATGGGCCATACTGTTGCCATTGTGCTCCAAATTGTTCAGCTGTTTGGAATTGGCGGTCACTCTAATTACAATATTACAATAATAAACATTTTAATCTTCATTAATTTAATGCTAAGCCTTAGTGATGTTTGAACCAATTTAATTAGAGTGATGGAATATGCCAGCCATACTGACAATAACTTTATTTAACAATCAAATTAATTAATTAATTAAAACTATACATATTTACAAAAGAATGGCGCATGCACCATTAGACGACGGAGAAAAAACTTCGGACCCACTTGCAGTAAGAGATGGGCTTTGTCAGAGATAAACACCGCGACCATTAGTTGTGCTGTCAGCACAGGAAGGCGAAATCCGTTGGATGGAGATCGGACGAGTGAGGAGGATTAGGCACAAGTAGGTGCGTTTAAGGTGCTAATTTTAAGTTTCGTAATTACCACTCCCGCTCATAAATCATAATTCCCTCTCACTAATCAAGAAAAAAGGAACTGCGACTCTTGACGCCCTTCTACTTTGCAAGGTTTAGATTTTGATCGATGAATTCTCACCAAGATTCAACCTCTAAGAGACGAATGTGCAACGAATCTCCACCCGTTGAGGTATATCTCTCAATCTTGATCTCTCTGTGTTTCTGAAAGTTTAATTTTTTTTTTATTAGGGTTTTCAGATTTCGTTATTTCTGATATCCCACCTGTTGAGGTATATCTCTGAAGCTCTGTTTTTCTGAAAGTACATCTGAAATTGGATTGGGGTTTTCAGAATTCGTCATTTCCGATCATATTTTTTATCTCGATTTGATAAAGTCAATGCTTTTAATCTCTTATCTGATCAGTATCAGAGTTTGATTCCAATCAATCTTCTGCTGCACCTCTAATCTCTACATCGATTGTATTGAATTGCAATTGCAAAAGCAATACTTCTATGACAAGCAAGCCCTCATAGCTCTTGTCAGTTTTGAGTACAGAGAACTCGAGAAAGGGCGCATTATGGACGCTGCTGTTGGAAGTGCCAATAGCCCACTTCAGGCCAGATTGCTCGACCTCTCCAAAAATACAAATCAGCATGAGGGACTAGATTGCAGTCCCAAGAAGAAGCGGTATCTATTTAATTTTTCCTTATTCTGTATTTTAAATATTTGGAATGGATTTGGATATTACAAATCCAACATAATTCTATAAGAAAAATATTTGTTTTCCTAAGAAAGATGTCATGTTTGTATTCCTCTTGCTAACTCTCTATTGATCATGTCCCAGGAAGAAAATCACGGATGGTACGAAGAGCTGTAACTGCAGGAAGTCCAAGTGCCTAAAATTGTATGTTGCCTCTGCTATTTTGTAATACAAAATTCATTGTATGTTGGAATTTTCTTCAATGTTCCATTTTTATGTGTTTCAGATACTGTGAATGCTTTGCAAACGGCTTCTTCTGTAATGAAAATTGTGGGTGCTCTGACTGCTTGAACAAGTATGACCAAGAGGAAATAATTTTGCAGAGCCGGCAAGTTATTGAGGGCAGGAATTCTCATGCATTTGCACCTAAAGTAGTCTTGCATGCAACTCAATCACCAAAGGCAATATCTGATTTGTATTATTATTGCTATCTTTTAGTTGTTGCTACTAGAAAGCTGGAATTTTGTTATTGGTACTGTGTTGTTGTGTCATCTTCATAGTTGCTTTCTGTTGTTAGTGTACTCATTATGGCTTGTTTAACATTGTGTTTCACATAAAAAAATGATTCAAGGTAGGTCCTCATCTACAAAGATTTATTTTATTTCATTTTTTAGTTAATTAATGAGTATTTTGCACTCTTGTTCTGCAACAACTGAAACGTTGAGGGGGTCAAATTGGAATTAAGCCTAAACATAATTTATTTACTTCATTTCTTCTATTTTTTTCTTATACGAACTAATGTAGTTTATTCTTTACCTTTGTTCATACTGTTGCACGATCATAACTGGTGGTGGGTTGTACCTGTAAAAGGACCAATAATGCTTGATCTGACCTTACCAGCATAAAATTGGCCTTATGGGTTAATAGTCATGTGCAAATCAAGCTATGCTGACTTGACTGGATAAGTCATGTCCGTCCGAGCTCGACTTGTTTTGTTGGAGATTAGCAAGGGAAAAATGTTTACCCAGTGGCCGGCCTTGGAGTATGATGGAGATGGAAACAAAAAATTTAGACTCAAATTCAAACTACTTGTGAATTAAGTGTCATAGACCAATTGGACCCATATGGGTCAATTCAAACCATGACCTTTAAGCATCTTTTGGTACCTGCTGACATGTGGGTCAACATTTGTTGAATCAACCTGACCTGACCCGTTGCCACCTTAACCTCTAAGGTACTTCTTACAACACTTAATTCAGTATTGCATCTTACCTTCACCTCTCTGTACCTGCATAATCAACTTTGTACAAGATTGTCATATGCTACAAATTGTGGTTTATTTAATTCAATTTTCCAGTAGGACAATTCTGATTAGCTCCCTTTTTTCAATTTCTAGGAATCAGTCAAGTCTACAACACCAATTGCAAGACACAGAATAGGATGCAGCTGCTTAAAGTCACTTTGCATAAAGAAGTATTGTGAGTGCTTTCAGGTACTTAGTATGCTATCCAGATATCAATTAATAGAAGACATTTTAGGAAAAATTGACTATTATTTGACTTCTCTTGCTGTCTCCTCTATTATTTTGAATTTTAGGCTGGAGTTGGCTGTTTCTCTGGCTGTCGATGTGAAGGCTGTCAAAACAAATTTGGGAGGAAGGGAGGTAGGAATTTTACTCCATAAATTTTGTTTCTAGCTTTTCAAATTTACTTGTTTCTAATTTATGTATGTATTGTTGTCTTGTTTCATACATGAGGCTATATGTAGTACATAGACAGTTGTCAGTGGCAAAAAAAAAGGCTGCAGAGAATGCCAATATATTTTCATATTTTAGGTCTCAGTAGCTATTTTGCAAGCTAGGGTTAATTGTTTTTGAATTTAATTGAATGTTGGGTCAACTGAGGTTTTATCAGCTTTATTTGAAAGCAATGGGAACTGGCATGGTGATACATAGCTGTACTAGTACAGTACTGTACCAGTACTATGTTTAATGTATTTTTCCTCTCTTTTTTGTGTAGGATGTGGTAAATTAACTAAGGTAGAGCTGAGCAAGAATATAATTGGAACAGAGAGAGGCACTGAACTGTCAGGACCCAACATTATTATAGGCAGCCAAGAAATGTGCACAGAGCCTTCTCTTGACCCTCTTACACCTGCAATTGAGTGCTCCATGTAAGTTCTCATATCATAAAATCCGATATATAATCTTTATGTATAAATCTTATGTGGTTTATGCATGTATTTATGATCTTTATATTTATATTGGTATTACAGACCTCGCATTCCATCTAATTCATCCTTCTCTACCCTCTATCCTGCCTCACCAAATACCTTGGTTGACAGTATACTTGAGCTACTCAAGAGCATAGAATGCATGTCCCCTTCGATCGGCCTCGGCGATGAACCACAGGAGCCAAGGCCGTAGATCTTAAATCTGCAAATCAATTATAATGACTTTATTTTCTCTCAATTCGCATCAAATTTGTCTTCAACATTCTAAATATATATAATAAAGATAATAGATATCTACAGAATTTTGAAGATGATATTTAAAGTGATTTATTTGAGCACCTTTTTTAATAAACTTAGGGTGTGACAAATTGTTTGTTATTTCAATTATAAAATTGTTGGTCCACGAACTAATGTATGCCGCACCATTCCAACCGTTCCTTTTTCTTAAATTCTCACATGTAATAATGCGGAAATAGATGATGAGACTTGTAGCAGTTTGCAAAATGGCACCTGCTAATGAAATGTATGCATGCATGCCCCAGCTAGCTCTATACCACTTCGTTCATAGCCCCTGAGTCCTGGCCCTCGGTTGGACCCAACAATCTACATGCACCGCACGCGTATGTATGCGAATCTGTATCGGACTATCGGATGCGTGTTGTATTGAATTCATATTCTCTGAGATATCTCATACTTTGCGTGATTTTATGGAAAATCCCAACCGTTTGAGGACGTTCTGCACAAATCTCAAAGCACACAAAATACTGACCCCCTACATCACTCCCGAATAGGGACCGGACACGTACGTCACGCAAAAGTTGAGATATCTCAGAGGATACGGACTCTGTTGTATTGGGGTAACATAGGAAGCGCACAACGAAACATCTGGGCCGTTTGATTTTTATTGTTTTTGTTTCAATAGCTATTGTTACTACTTACTAGGGATATGTAACTTTCCGTGTACTAATTAATATTCATTCTAATTGTGTGATTTTATCACTTTTTTTTTTTTTTGTCGAATCTCATCTTTTTAACATGCTCAACGATTCTATATCATTATTAATGGGATGTCATATACGTTTTCTATAAATATATTAGCAATATTAACCATTTGATATACAATTTTTTTATTCAATTTGGAACAGTACCTACAATTAATTTCTTACAAATAAATATTGGAGGAAATCAATTTTTTTCATATAATTATATATATATATATATATAAAGAGAGAGAGAGAGAGATGGGCTAATGTGCTTTCGGTAGCATATGGGCCGAAATACACACGGTCCAAATTTGAAGTTTCAAAGTTCAAAAAGTAAAACTGTTGGATTAGCGATTTTCAAAGTGGCTTAATAAATAGAAAAAAAATTCAGAAAAATGTAAAATTTGGTCTCCAAGTACATATTAATATGGAGAACAAGATGAACAGTTCAGATTGACTTTTTGAATTTTGAAATTTCAAATTTGGACCATGTGTATTTCAGCCCATATGCTACTGAAAGCACATTAACCTATCTCTCTCTCTCTATATATATATGAGGAGGGATCGGATGACACCGTGTATTTTCAAAGTCCAAACAGTCGATCCAAACCGTTCAACTTGATGGATATGTTAAAATGTGCTTGTATATCAAATTTTACATTTTTCTGAATTTGTTTACTATTTATTAAGATGGGTACAAAAATTCAACGGTCTGAATATAGCGATTTTGTTAAATACTTAATAAATAGTAAAAAAAATCCAAAAAATGTAAAATTTGACCTGCAAGCACATTTTAACATATCTATTATGTTGAACGGTTTGGATCGACTATTTGGACTTTGAAAACTTTAAAAATGCACAATATTATTCGATGTCACCAAAAAAGGGTGTCATCCGATCCCTCCTCTATATGTGTGTGTGTGTGTGTGTGTGTGTGTGTGTATATATATAAGTTATTAGTAATAACTCATATTCCTTTTAAAATTAAAATTATGTTATTACATTACTCATTTACTAAAAATAAACAATTTATCAATCGAATATATAAAATCATTAAATTAATTTTGAGATTTTTCATTACTTAGCATATTAGTAACCCAAATTTGTATTACAACAAAATTCTGAGCACATAATTTTTTATTAGTTAATTATAATTGATAATCAATCATTAGTTAATTATATTCTTCACTACTGCATGTGTCCTATATTGACTTAGACAAGCAAAACGATAACGTCAGTAACTTTTTTTATGTTATAGAATAATTCAATTAGTGGTTTGCAAGTTCGATTTCATACTTTTGTTTTATGAAATATCAATATATACTTGTAGAAATTGTTGACATTATTGTGAATAGATATTGACATTCTACGTTTCTTGTGTTCTGAACTTCTGATCAACACAATAAGCAATATGATCACTTGAAATACTGCACAGGGGTTCATCGGTACAAAATACTGCGTACCGGTCTTGGCAAAACTGTAGCAGGAGAGTGTCCAGGAAGACATGGGGTGCTTATTTCTTCTCAACAGTATGGATGCTGTGGAAACAACGCAACAACAAAATTTTTGAAAGCACCGTGTTGAATCCTAAATTGGCTGCGAAATCTGCTTGAAGAGAAGCGGTTTTATGACTAAAGCATTGTTGATGTGAGGTTGCTGTTTTAGATTGTTTTTGATATGAGGCTGTTGTTGTTTTAATTTTTTAAATTACTGTAATCACTGATAGCTTCTATCAGTTTTTCAAAAAAAAGACAACCACAGCTAATTTTCTTAATCATAAATATAAATTTTAATTCAGAAATACAAAAATACAAAAATTCTACTAAAAACAAGTTTTGATTCAGAAGAAATAAACAATAATAGTAGTTGTCTAAGAAACCGTGAAGAAATCAAGGTGACTGGCTACTACCTTTGTATACCCAAACCCTTACCACAATATACTCCAATCATTTATTAAAGTCTAGAACAAGCAAAAAGGATGCATTATTAAATCCTCTTTTGGCCCAAGTTTAAATCAAAGACCCAAACTTGAGGTGAGAAATTTGCACACTTCCTCCATCTCTTCTGGTACAGTGTAGTGTCCCATGCTGCATTTGTTCAGACAAAATTACATTGTAAAAAAGAGTAATTAAGTATTTGCCCACTTTCGTTTTATTTCCGACCTCACGAATGAAAAACAAGTCCTCCTTTCAAAAAAAGCCAACTGCCTATATATTGAATATGTATTTCTCATACAAAATGCTTGCTTGGTGTTAACATTGATTCAACTTTGTTTCAGCAAGCAAATGCAAGCACCGCAAAATTAGTAACTGCTGTTGTAAGCAATGACCTTGGTGACAAGGTTGGTATATATAAAAAGATACAATGCAAGTAAAGAAATTTATGAGGGATAAAACCATAAAAAAAAAAAAAAAATGAATAAACAATTATGAAGAGGAAAGAAGTTAAATTTAAATTAAGACCTGCTGTAAGACTTGAAATTGAGATTGGAAAAACCATGGGATTTCAACACATCAGCAGATTTCTCCCCATGCTTGTATTGTACCACGTCATCAGCTGTTACATTTTAAAATCCACAAAAAAAGAAGGGACAATTATCAGATGAGTTTAACTACTAAAGAAAAGCCATTTTTTGGTGCTGGCAAATGAACGCTGCGATACTGGTTGACATAAAATTTATAACATAAATTAAAAATCACATACCTTTTCCATGACAAAGCAGAATAGGCAAGGAGGAAGCCCTTGTTGGAGCCTCAGGCGTGCTTTCTAGTTTCCCCTTCAAGGCCCTACATGCATCCAATTGAACACATCAACATTACAAAATATAAAAACGAGCATAGGATACACAAAAGATTCCTCGAGCATGTATACCATTTTGATCCCTGCAGTTTCCAAATTCCCATTTTGCTCCTAATTGGTCACATTTCTGGTTCCATCCAAAATACCAGTCAATGTCACCCCAATTTATATTATTAACTTAAAGCAACAGTACAAACAAACTGTTATAGAGCAGAATGTTAATCGACCAAAATGGGAAGTACCAGTTATTTTCAATTATCAGGGATCAAATGTGAAAAAGGTTATTACTCTAGTAATATCTTTGCACTTTTCTCTTTAAAAAGTCAAAACATAGAGGAAGAATACCTCGCACACGGAAGCCAACCACTTAAACCGACAGCAACACTGAGGTTGACAGGGTAAGAATTGCCATTGTTGTATTTGCCATGAACAAAGCAAGTGGCAGAGTATAATGCCATAGCCGCACCCATGCTAAACCCACCTACTCCCAGTTTTACTGTACAGTTAAAAAAAACATAGTAAGCAGTTGACCCATGCATAAAAAGGACCAGATGATCCATTCATCATGACTTATATTCTTTTCCTTTCATAAATCAAGTACTGTCCAGTAAGATCCATGGACAAGTTTCCAAGTTAAATTGAGGATATTTATGGCAGAATATGATTAACCTATGAGAAAAATCATTGTTGTGTGGGTCAAATCACCTATTCATATTTTCACTAAACCATTACACGAGAGCCGAACAAATAGTTGATCCATATAGGATTTATTGTCAAATTGAGATTTTAATTTTTAACTATAAGTCATCCTCTGCTAATTGTGAACCATGCACCAAACTAAAATGTAAGATTCACCAAAAGATTTGTGGCATAAAATAATAAAAAAAATGTCTTCAGAGACAACTAAATGTACCGGAACCATGACCTAGGAATCAGGGTTTAAGGGTAGTGTTATAGGCTTTAGGTCCTAAGGCTTTTGATTAGGGATCAAGGACGTAGGGCTTAGGACTTTGGCCCCTACGATTTATAGTGTAGGCATAATATTGTTAGTATTATTATTATTATTGGTACCATTATTACTATTAGTATCACTACTACTGTTGTTGTTGTTGTTGTTGTTGTTATTTTATTATTTTCATAACTATCTACTTTGGTTTTGTGACTACGGTTGGGTTTCATTTCTAGCCTACCTCAACTTGTTTTGGACTAAAGGCTTTGTTGTTGTTATTGTTGTTGTTGTAATTGTTGTAGACTACTAAATGATGATATATGTCATTGCGTATTACTAAACCAACCTACTGTCACTTTGTACTGAATTTAAGAAACCATCAGAACAAGTAGATACAAGCATAAAAGGAACTTTTTCTTTTACAAGTTGCAGCCCTAATGTGCAAATAGCACTCAGCATTTTGCATTGTTATCACAATCTATTATCGTGGTTGCAAGCAAGAAAGAGCCAAAAATGACCCCAAATAATGACTGAACTGACGACACATTAACAACTAAATTGCACTATTTTTTCATGTTAAAGATTATTTCAGACTAGCCTATGTTAAATAAGAACCCAACATCTAAATCCATTTGACTTAATCTCTGCAGTCCAACTAAAACTAAGTTAAAAAAAAATAACTCATCGCAGTCAGGGTAAAATTGTCAACATTTAATAGCACATACCTTCTTCATCAGACTAAGTCTTAATCTAGAGGGAATATCTTATAAACGTTGTAAATTAACTTGTAAGTTGCCAGTATGACCAGTGCTCGGTGTTATTTGCAACAAAAAGTAAAACGGTTGATTTGCAAAAAAAACTATAATGAAAAATCATACTGTCGGTAGGCTCTGTAGATAAGAGATTGGCGACATGTGCAGCTGACGCCTCCATTCCCTCCACATCATCAGGTGCATCCTCCGACAGATCACGCACATCAAACCCTAGATAATTCGAAATGGCATGAAATTAATAATTGCTTAGAACTAATAGCTTGAATCGAAAAAACCAAAGAGAAGATTGTTACAGGCAGTAGAAGGAAAACCGCCAAAAACTGCAACTGGTCGTGTAGGGGCAGTGGGGCATATCCACTTTATCTGCACAATTTTGATTAAATTAGACAAGAACACTGCATGGACAACAAAAAAACAAGTAGCTTTTTCTGCAAAATACACCCACCATTCCAAATTTGCAGACAGAACATTTGATTTTTGGTTTTTCACAATACACCCATTATTATGCTCGCAAGAACTTATGTTGGAAAAGTTCATCTATGGCCGACTTTGAATTAATAACTGTTTGTTTCGACTTTTTATTCTTAAAGTGACTGTTTCAAAGAATAACAGGAAAAGAAGGAATCTAGGAGAATGATTTAATTGGCTCCCATTTGAGGTCTACATGAAATTACTGAAATAAGGGCTAAAGTAACAAGTACAAATTTCCTAACTCCATAACTTGAGTTTTGTGTCTTCTACAAATCAGGAATGCCTTTTTTTTGTAAAAAAAAAAAACAATAGACAAAAAATACAATTAGTTTAGCAGCTACAAGCTTACATTCGGTAGAGGAAGAGTTTCCAAGAGCGTTGACCAGCTACAAGCACACAATTTAAATTAAGTTATATTAATGGATTTCTTTCTTCATATTATGCTAGACAAAAATGTCACAAAAAGTTGATCACATCTACCAGTTCACAAAGGAACAGTAACAACTAGCCACCTAATTTATAAATGGAAAATACAGTATAGGGAAGTTTATCTGTAATCCTCAAAACCTTATATGACAGATATCTAAAATATGAAAGCCATCATGCAAATCCCAGAGCATAGAAAATATCAAACCCCCCCCTCCCCCCCCCCCCCCAACCAACAACACACACACCACCTAAGCACAAAATATACAAAAAGTGCAATATTTGTAATACCATTGACTTCACCATTCTCTCCAAATCATACCAGATATACCTCTACTGCATTACTTTGTTATTTTCCTTCAGTTTTGGTCCAATCACACCACATGTTGTATTTTTTTCTTCCAGTTAATTTGGGAATAAAAGATCATTCCTTATAAACTCCGTGGTATCAGAAGGCTAAATTTTACTAAATATGTTCCAATGCACGTGGGAGGATGGAAGGACACCTCTTTCTCCATTAGATAGAAAGAGAGCCAAGGGATTTAAATTAATTGCAAAGAAGTCACCCATTAAAACATTCTTTTGAAGGGGTAAAAGAGTAATCACATACCTGGCTCCATTATCCCCTAATCCATGGAGCCACACAATTGTCGCCAAGTGGCGCCCTTTCGGCCTCACCACATGGGTTCTTCCAAACTCAAATGGCCTTGAACTACTCTTAAGGCCTGTGCATTGAGCAGTTCATCTTATACTATTTATTTCGTATCATCTGGTACCAGAAACCCCCACCACTAGAAACACAGTGCACCATCACTATGGAAAGCCATTTTTCTATGCAAAAATGGGGAATTGAGGTGCTTTCTATCCAATCCTTTCCAATGAGTTAATGATGTCAGTAGGGATGAATTTAATGAACTTTTATTTTTATTGGCCAGAGCTATCACTTAATATTGAAGCTTTAATAAAGAAAAAACAGTAGAGAAGAAAAAAGATAGTACCACCGCTGAGACATAAACCCATGTTTAAATTGGAAAAAGCTTGAATAAATTAGAATTGTTTGATAAGAGTAAGACAGACCAGAGCCAATGGAGCTACTTCCATAGCTCATCTCTTTCAAGCCAAGAGCAGCTCTTAAAGCCCCACCACACCACCTTAGTTTTAAAATCGACCGAATTTTACTGCGCTACAAACAAAAGCATCAGATTGGGATCTTTAAAATTGAAGTACAGGAAAGATTAAAAGAAAAAAAAAAAAGAAAAAAAAGCCGAATTTAGAATGATGGAGAAAAAGCGAATGAGCTTTTATCCCCAAAATTTTGAGGCAGGGAATCAACCAGCAAATCAGAAAGCACCCAGCATTAGATGCTGAAAGGGATTTGATGGTGAAAGAAAAAAAAAAGTCACAGCAGGTTAACGATCGGATTGATGAGGAGAGAAAAGGTGACAGCTTATGCGAAATGGATTGGATTGGATATTTTTAATACAATACAAACCTGAGATAAAATTAGTGTTTTGCTTTCTCTGATTGGGAAGAGATTTTGATTCTATTCTATAAATTAGAGAGAGAGGAGAGGAGAGGAGAGGAGAGGAGTAGACTAGAAAGAAATAGAGCCGCGCACCGAGAGAGAGAAATAGAAATAGAAATAGAAATAGAAATGTTGAAAATATCGAGAAGATCTCATGACATCTCTCACATCACATGACATGATGACAACAAACTATACCTCCTCTGTTATCATTTCTTCATTTCAAAATCATGCAATCACGCTTTCATTTTACATTTCAAACATAACTAATGGTAAATCTCAAACAACCACAATATTTTCTAACATCGCTAACAAGGTTCAGTTCAAAACACGGCTATGCTTTGGAAATTGGACATCTATTTTTTTTAAATAGTCACGATAAGTAAATAGACATGACACACAACAAATGAATTACAACACATAAGACATAACCAACACATCTGACCAAGTTATGTCGTAATCTTATATTATTCATAATTTTATACTTCTGTATTACTTCACCTGAAAAAATCAAACATAACGCGCATGTACACCAACTGTAACATAGGTATTACTCCATCCGTATTCGAAAATTTAAATGTGAATATATATCTAAATATTCGTGTAAATAAGAATACTGATATGCTTTTACGTTTCAATTATTTGTATTCAAATAGTAACTTTATATCATATATCTTAATATATATTATGAAAAATTTATATTATTCATCATTATAATTTAGGGCTGTAAATCGAGCCAAATCAAACTTACCCCAATTTGAATTTGGTTTTAATAATTTCGAACTAAATTTGATTTGAATTAATTTCAAATCGAATTTTTTACAAACTTAATTTCGAATCTTTTACGAACTTTTTTACAACAAGGAAAAGTGATTGTAGTCGCCGAAAGTGAGAGATGAAAGTCGTCTAGAGTTTTAGAACTGAGAGCGAGAGTTACGTCTTACAAGTTATGACTCATAGCTGGACGACCTTATGTTTTAACTTTTAAGTCATCCGTGGAAACCAACAATTCACATTACTTTGAGATTCGAACTAAAATAGTTCGCAAACCTGTTTCGAACGAACCAGGTCCAGTTTGAATTTGGTTTGGATTAATTTCAAACTATTTTGAATCGAATTTTTTACTAACTTTTTCGAAACAAACGTGAATCGAATCACGAACTATAATTTTTTTGTGCAACCTTATTATAATTTGATAAATATTACGAACTTCAATATTTTTAATATTTTTTATATTATTTTAATAAATATCTGATCTAATCCTGACCCATATTCGTATTCGTCTGATATCACTATGTATTTGTATCCAAAAAATGAAAAAAATTATGGATATAGTTTTTGTATCCGCTCGGTTTTCACCCTACTGTAACGTCAATTAAATTTGTTTCCTTTTTTGGGATAACTTGATAACAAGCAAAATATGACATTATAAATCAATAATCATTAAGAACATTCTAAATAATATATTTTTTTTTTGGAGAAGAGGAATCTACTTACACTCTTTTTTGGTGACACCAGATTACATTCTACATTTTTAAAGCCCAAACAGTCGATCGAAACCATTCAACATTATGAATATATTAAATTGTGCTTGCAGAACAAATTTTACATTTTTTTAAATTTTTTTACTATTTATTAAGGTGGGTACAAAAATTCAATAGTCTGAATATAGCGATTTTGTTAAATACTTAATAAATAGTAAAAAAAATTAAAAAAATATAAAATTTGATTTGTAAGTATATTTTAATGTATCCATTATGTTAAGCAGTTTGGATCGATTATTTGAATTTTAAAAATTTTGAAAATATAGTGTGTAATTTGGTGTTACAAAAAAAAAAAGGGTGTAAGTGAACATGGTTTCGCTGTGTATATTATTTTAGTTTTTGAGGTCTAGCAAAAAAACATTTATAGGTAAAGCAGAATACAAGTTTCGATGAAGTATTCAGAGAACATGGACCGCGACCGCCCCATTTGGATTACAAAAATATAATATTTCCATTGCTCCAGGAATGCCAGCGAATCAACCTCCAAATTTCTCTTGCAGATGGGACCCAGAGGATTGATTCATTTCTCCGATACCTGTCCCCATAAATTGTCTGTACACGATAATCCAAATTATGAATAGCTGTTCAATATATAACAGACTTCGAAATAATATTCTTAGATAAATTATATATATTACTAAAATAAACATGTTGAATGTTTATACGATGATTTGAAATAAGCACAGAGGACGTATTAACAATTCATTTTGAGCTAATATAATTCGTAATTTTCCAATTTTATTTTGTTATTTTCTTGAGACAGTACTAAGGCTTCTGTTTTCTGAACCAAGAAAAACATCATGTTTATGTGTTCTCAATTTTTAATTTTTTATTCTATTCTTTGAAAAAAAAAATTGTTGTTGAGTGGTCTATGTCATTAGTTGCTTACGGAAAAGTAAGAGTGTCAATTCCTTGTGTGAATATGTGTTTCACCTAATAAAAGAATAATATAAATTATGTTTAAAGTTTTATAAAGTAATTTTTTAAGAAAAAACGAGGGACCATAAGTGTTTAAGCATTGCAAAAAAAAAAAAAAAACTAAAAACTAAAAACTAAAGATTGAGAGAGAGAGAGAGAAGCACAAGGAAAAGGAACAATGAGTGGAGATTTTTTTGTGAATCTATATATAAATAGGGACATGATCCTTTTTCAAAAAAATTAAAAAAAATTGTGAATATATTGATGTTTGTTGTGTGAAAATAATATAACAGAATAACAAAGGAGATTTAGAGACATTTTTCTTTCTGTCCAACCAATCCTTACAAACTCACTACTTTCAAAATTTGAAAAGTTGGATCTACTGGTGGAGACACTTACCTATTTTGTAATTACCATATAACTAAAAAAGAAAAGAAAAACAGAGAAGAATCAGTGTATAACAAAGACTTGATTCAAATGGGTCTGTAAAACAGAGGTGGCACGTCAGATGCCAAATGAGCTGGTTGGCTGAATGGCAGGCAACTCCACGCCATCATTGTCCTGTTCACTTGTCAAAATATCATTTATTTCCTTGCCTTTAAACAAAATTACACTTCCACTTCACAAATTGGTTGTGCATGCTCAAGGGTAGAGTGGGAAACATGGCACGGCGGAGCTAACTCCGTCACAGAACGGCACGCAGGGATGGATTCAGGATTTTCGTCGGGAGACAAAAAAATATTGAATCAAGTTTAAATAGCTAATCGGATTTAAATCCATTAACTAATTGGGTATTCGATAAAAAAACAATGATTTGACTTATATTTTCCAATGCTCTTACTTGTTATTTATGATGTTTAACTTATAATTCTAGTTACTAATCATAATTCAAAATATTTACTTTAATTTTAACACTAAATTTAACTCAAGTTGCAAATCAAACATCTAGAGGGGGAAAAAATATTTCAGGGGGACAAAGTCAATTAGTACCGATTGATCACCACTAAAACTCAAAATTCAAGGGGGCGGCTGCCCTCCTGTATAGTGCTAGGTCTGCCCCTGATGGCACAACACGTGTGTCAATTACATGCCGTGGCCATATTTTGAAACTTTGGCACGGCACATCACGTGAAAAATCTAGTCACGTCACAGCACGGCACGTAGTCACGTGAGTCACGTGTAATTAGGACCATTAGATAATGATTAAATGGTGAATCTTAAATCTTGAATAAACTAACTTAAATTATGATTAAATGGTCACACGAGTCACGCGAGGCACGTTAGATCACTGCACATTTGAGCACAGCGTGATCATTCACGTGCTGTGATCGCTCCTTGATATTTTAGTCATAGCACGTCACATCATGTGAAAAATTAACTTGATCACAATACGGCACGAGACTAAAATCACGGCGTGTTAGTCACGGCACGGCATGAAACCAAAATCACAGTATGTTAGTCACGGCACGGCATGAAACCAAAATCACGGCGTGTTAGTTGATGAGTATTTTGTAGATAAAGAAGTGTGATTATTTTATACTCGTTTTGCCTTTAAATTTATTGTCCTTAATATCCAAAGAAACGTTTGTTGCAAGCACATAACCAATCAATGTAGTACTTAGGGTGTCGAACCACAAAGAGTATGGTAAATACTTAGCTTAAACTTTAACAATTAATTTCATAAAATAAAAGAAAGTAAATTGCAAATAAAGTAAATTGAGGATGTTTTGTTCTAATAGTCCTAAGTTTGGGTTCAATACCCGAAATAAAGGAGTTTTAAACAATAAATGAAAATAAAATAAAGAAAATAAAGATTGGTTTGCTTTCAAGTTAAAGAGATCTATGGATATTCGATCTACAATTCCTTGCTAATTCCATCTATTCGGTGTTGTTTAAATTCATGTTTGATTATGATGATGTTTCTAACCTATGATGTTCTTTGAATAAATATTGACACCATTATCTTGGGTGAATGGTTTAATGTTCCTCAAACTCAGGAGTTTTACCTTGCCCGGCGAGATATTTAATACATATGCTCCAAAACAATCAGGAATATTTATTCTAAGAAAGCTAAGAATTGATTTATAATTTATGTTAGCCTTTGGAACAAATATTGATACAAATACTTTGGGTGAATGGATTAATGTTCCTCGATTTCTAGGTCTATCACTACCTAGAGGGATTTTTAATACACATAATTCAAAGTATATATCAATATTTATTCTAAGGTGTCCTAACTAGGTTTTGACTTCAATTTAATACTTCACCAAACTCTAATCTTAATTTTTGTAGTTCCGGCTTAGATATCAAAGTTCGATCACTTCTAATCCAAAACCTAAGGTATATGTTTATGGTTTCAATTAGTACTTTCCTTACCTAGACCAATGCTAGAATTTTAATAAACTAAAGCGGAAAGACATGATATAACATGATTTCAAGCTACTTCAATTCACTAAACCTAACCAGGTGAACTATAATTCAAGTACTAAAGAAATTCATAAAGAATAAATCACATAAATTAACATCAAATCAAACAATCATCATAAAAAACTAAAATCTAAATAAAATAAAATTAAACAAGTTCATATATTGACCTAAACCCCTAGAGAGAGATATACTCCCTCTTGGAGAGATCCATTACAAAGATTGGCAAAAATAAGAAGAAATTGAATAAAGAAATTATTACACTCTTTATTAATTAAAAAACCTCAATCTTGCCGAAATCTTGGAAATATCTTCTCTTTCTCCTTCCTAGAAAAACTTTTGGAACTCCGAGAATTGCTACAAATTTATCGCCGTATTTTATGGAAATGAACATGCACCCAGGGGAAAAGAGAGAGATGAGAGTTGTGTCCTTGAATGGGAATGAACCCCCCCCCCCCCCCCCCCCCTTTATAGCTAAGGGCTATGCCCAACTAAGAGATTAGGAAGTGGAGTTAGTGGGTGCTATATTTGGATTGTTTCACAGGATTGAGTTGTCCACATTTGGCTGTCAAAACACGTCCTTGGTGCGCTAAAAATAGAAACCGTGTAATTTTGGCTGTCTGCGGGTCCAGTGCGTCCGCACTGATGGTGAGTGCGGATGGCTAACCTGCACTGGATCCAACTTTCCTTATTTAACTTCCTATAATTTCTACGCAAATAACCTTAGTGTGTCCACACTGGATTTGAGTGTGGATGGATGACCCGCACTGGTGAATTTTCTGTGTTGTTCCAAAGTTCTTGAAATCAACTAAGTATTGAGTGCAGATGGATGACTCGCACTGGAAGATGAGCGCGAATGCATTTCGCTCGGACCTTTTCTTCTGAGGCGCTACGATGTTGGAAATTAGGCTAAGTGCTGAATGCGTCCACACTGATGGTGAGTGTGTCTGCACTAGGAGTCTTTTTCTTCATTTTTCATCCTTTCCTGCATTTTAAAGCCCAACAACTGCAGTAACTTGATTATAGGTGTATTCTATTCACTTTATATTCAAAATACATGATATTCGGTGATGTTTTATGATAAAAACTAGATCGAATGTGTATATAATTTATGCTTATCATTAGTCGCGGCACGTTTTTTCTACTCTACTTAAGGGTCAAGCTAAAGATCAGAGATACAGTTGAGTGCTCATCCTCTTCAGTGCTAGTTTTTTTTATTGGAACTAAAATTAAGGTTTTAAATAGTGATTATCGCTTCATCATGGAAAAATAAAAAACACTGTAGCTAATTATAGCGTTAAAAATCGCAGATAGCGCTTTAGCTTTAAAGGTCCGAAAACACTATTACACCTCTATAACTAGCTATTAAGAATACTGACTAAAATACACTAAATAATTAACTATCATACTATAATCAAGAGAGGGTTTAATTGTATTTATTTCTTAGACTTCCATTGTATCTTTACTTTTTAAACTCTAATAACTTAAATATTAAAATCAAACTATCATATATGATCTACATTATTTTTTCTATGCACATGTAAAATATTATGACATTTTGACTTTATTATGATTGATATCAAGAGTTTGTAAAAATAGACTTATGTGAATAATTTCTAGACGTTATTTTTGAAAGAAATTGATTAATATAAAAAAACAAAATCGAAAAGCGATATTTTTTCTTTGTATTTGTAGAAAAAATAATATTGTTCACATCTAACAATTTTATTTTGACAAATAAATTTTCAAATTCTTATTATTAAGAAATTAAAAAGTACAAACTATGAATATACAAAAAATAAAAGTATTTGAACCTCCCTTCTCGTTATCAATTCAGTTTGAGCCAAACAGTTAAAGCTACTGTAACTTTTATTTATATTTTTATCATACACATATATAAAATAATTATTATGTTACTAGTATCGTGCATATGCGTTGCAACGAGGACATATTATAAGAGAATAAAAAAAAAGTAATGTATTTTGATAAATAGATAGACCAATGAAAATAATAATTATTTAATAATATCCACGGATGATATTAATATCGATTGGAACGGGACATTATAAGAGAGTAAATATATGTAAAATTCAGTATTTTATATAAAACAAGTTTGAATACTTTTAATTCATATGTACATTGATTTTGTGTGGTTTTATATTACAATAGATACTGTAATTTGTTATTTTATTATGAGGAGGGATTCAATTACACCTTTTTTGGAGACACCGAATTACACTCTCGATTTTCAAAGTTTTCAAAGTTCAAATAGTCGATCCAAACCGTTAAACATAATGGATGTGTTAAAATGTGCTTGCAGATCAAATTTTATATTTTTTGAATTTTTTTTACTATTTATTAAGTATTTAACAAAATCGCTATATTTAGACCATTGAATTTTTGTACTCATCTTAATAAATAGTAAAAAAAATATAAAAAATTTTTTTGATCTGAAAGCACATTTTAACATATCCATCATGTTGAACGGTTTGAATTGACTGTTTGGACTTTGAAAATATAGAGTGTAACTTGGTGTCACCAAAAAAGGGTGTAATTGCATCCCTCCTTGTTTACTATATTATCAATCTATTATAGTATTGTGCATGAAAATTTGTATAGTTTTTGTATTGATGTAGATATGTTATCCTTAGTGCTATTTTGCATGGATATGTTTTTATTTTTTATTTTTGTTAGGTAGAAAGATGGAGATCTAGTTTAGCAACTTCCATTTAATTGTCTATAAAGTACCTCGCATCTGGATTTCGAACCAAAGACCTCTACACGGAGAGTGTTGCCTTTTGCCACTAGATCAAAAGATAATTCTCGTATAGATATGTATCCTTATTACTATTAATGCGAATATATAATCCTTATTATTACTACGTGTGCATCCATAACTAGCATGTAACAAAAAAAAAATGCAATGATTATTTTTAACATTTATTTTTAGATGACATATTAAAAATACAAATAAATCAGAACCAGTAAAAAAGATGAGTATCTGATAATCAAATAAGGAGTGTTAGGAAAATAAAAAAAAACAATTGAGAAATTATGACATCTATATGTGGCTAGTGTATATGCCGAGTACATGTCTAAATAAATTTGAATTTCTACACGCAAAAAACATCAAAAAGATGCATAGAATAATAAAGAAAAAAAAGACAGATTGTTTGATGGTAAGAATGATGGTAAGAATGATATTTAATTTGAAATTTCATCTTTTAATTACAATCACGTATGAGGACATCTTTATGTTTAATATAAAAATGGAGATTTATATGCTACTGCAAAAGGCATAGTTGAAGGGTTAGATATGCAAAAGACAAAGGTCAACTCTGCAACTAGTTTAGTGGGCAATTTGTACTAAAAAGATTGAAAAAAGCAGGAGAGCTGGAGAGCGCACCATCACCATGCATGGGACAAACCTTTTTTTTATTCCAGGTTTTGGACCAATAACCAGTGTAGTACTGTGTGCCTAGCTGGCTAACTGTCGCTTTTTGCCGAAGGCTGCATTATCTGTAGTTCTGTACTACCATTTCTGTAGGCTTTCAAGGAGACATGACAATGAACGGGCCGGGCCGGATCGGTCTTGTTTAGCCGTGGACCGTGGTCCGTTCGTGCAAGCTAAGCATTTTTATTTATTATTTAAAGCCTAAAAATAATATGTATTACGAGCGCAGGCCTTCGTGTTGGTTCACCAGCTCTCCTTCCTATAAAGGCCCATTAAGGACCCAATATAATATTTTAACCACAATTCCGCGTTCACCAGCTGGGTCAGCTGCCTTTGCTACCTCAAGAGTCAAGAACTCAAGATGGCAAGATACGAAGAAAGTTCCCCCAAGTGCTCGCTATTATCACTCCATTTATTCGTTAAACTGGAGACCAGACTAATGTTAGTGATTTAATCGTTGTACATGATATGATACATTCGTTGATCACAGACCTCTCCTGTTATTATTTTGAACTGCAGAGGCGAGAAGCTATTTAGACCTTTCCCTCGCTCTCAATCTCAATTTCCAATCGCAAATTCCAAACCCAATCAATCAACCGACGACTCTATCTCTCTCTTTCTCCTCCTCCTCCTCCTCTAATCACCACGTGGCGTCACGAGATGAACCGGACGTCAGGTGGTGAACGAGCGAAGCACGTGAGGTCCCGTCCGTCGGTGAGTCTAGATCGTCTGCCTACGTGGGACCCACATTCCGACGTCGGGAAGAGGGAGGCACGCCGGGAGAGGTTGTCTGCTGACGCTGTCCATGTCATCCCTCTCGTCATCACTGTCTGTCTCGCTCTTCTCTGGTTCTTCTCTCTCTGGTATGAATCGTCATATACTCTCTTTTCAATTAAACTCATTGATATCTTGGCCTCAAACAAAGTATGATTTAATTACAGAAATCGGAGCTAATTAATGCAAAGTAGAGTTTAATTGGGTATAGTTGACGATTGACCTCACAAAATCAGGCTTAATTAGGATTCATCAACACTTCAATTTTAAACCAAGTTCTTCTTATACTAGTTCACCTGCTACTTTCTAGTTTCACTTTCTGAGTAGTTGTCACAGCTGTTTTGTAATTGGTCTTATGTAGTGCCTAAACAAACTATTTTCTCTGCTTTATTAGATATCTCCTAATTGCTTCACAATTAGGAACATCCATATTTGTAGTAGTTATCTGCTTTCGAATTCTATAAATGGTTTGTAAGAACATTTGCGCTTCTATGGAAACAGGTGGTATATACCACTTTTATCAAAAAAAAATAAAAATATATATCGTATGCTGGTAGGTTCAGTAATTGCTCATTAGTATATAGTAGCCAAATTTAATCTTGCTAGACAATGCATGTTGTGCGCTACATGTTCAGAGATAACAATAATCAAGAAACTGAATAATGTTCTTGTTTTTTTTTTTATGCCAGAAAGAAGACCTGAGAAATGAAGTGGTGCAGACAGATCAAATAACAAAAACAGTGTTTGTTTTGATTGTGTATACAAATAACATTTTTAATCTTTTCAAGAAATTGAATTTGTTTATAACATTTAACCAAAGTAAAAAGGTATGAAGTATAGATGGTACACAGTTTTGTTATATTTTGTTTTCTGTGATTTGTGAAGACATGTTACTATGTAATGAGGAACAGAGTAAAATAATAACTACAGGCTCTTGCATTTGATTCATAGATTTTTTTTGCATCAGTATTTACTTTTATCTAAATCTTTTAATTTTATTCATTGAGTTCTTGCATCTTTTAATTACAACAGTCAATGGCACTGATGAGGACAATTTAATTTAAGAAAGCAATGTAAGAGAGATAAACTTTTTGTTTATCAAATCTAACAATTGGGCAATTGGAAGCAGAGATGAAAAGGAGAGGTTATAATAGCTTTTTCTTTGTCTGGTAGCAAGTATGATTGTGGTTTAAGGGAACTTGCAGGATAAAAAAATGCTTGGCAAAGACATATCAACTCCCCTTCCTCAAGTATTAGACTGTGATTTGTGCTCTTCTCTGATGGGCATTACACTTTGATAGTTGTGAAAACAGGTGCACAACTAGTTTACCAGGGGGGCATTTACCAATTGATTAATTAAACTCAGAAATTCACAGAGTTTGCAGTTTTGACTTGTAAACTCAAAATTGAAATTATGCAATAAATCACAATTTGCATATTGGGCAGAAATTCAAATTTTCATGCGTGTATAGGTAGGTGGTTGTTGATGTTTTGAATGGTATATTGTATGGATTTTCTGTTATACTTTGCCTAATATGCAGTATATACTATGCTTTGAATGAGTTGACAAATCTGCCATATAGTTTAACATTTTAGTGTCCATTGCATTTACGAATCAATTTTTTCTTGTACTGCTTTCGTTTATTAGAGAGTTAACGGTCCTATTGCGTGGCTGCAGCTCTGAGTTGCAGTAGGTAACTAAAAATCAAGAATTGTCACTACGGTGGCTGAAATTATATCTAATCTCATCTGTTTGTCGGGAAAAAAAATGAAAAACTAATTCGTACAAGTGACTTAACTGAGTCCCATATCTCAATTTTTTTTCCCTTCCAAACTCTGAAAATCCAAAACCACATCTCAGATCAATTAGTGCACCGTTGGATTAACACATATGCTGATACAGGTATATTCATTAGTGCCCTCATAGATTAATTGCTGGTACTATATCACCTCACTGAAATCACTGAAGCACCATGTATCAGCAGCGTATCTCTGTTGATGCTCCCGTGAATCCTCTAGCTCTGGTCAGAAACTAATACTGTAAGCAAAAGAGAATGATCCATAGTTGTGAGTTGTAAGTTTGTAACTGTCAAGCGCGCTATTCAATTGTTTTCATTCAATATTAATTTGCTTGTTTTGTCAGGCTTGGGCTTTAACGGCCACAACTCTTATTGGGCCTGGCTTCAAAAGCTGACCCAAAAAAAAAAACTAATTCTAATTAATCTCCGTCTCAACAAAGATATAAGACATCATAATACCTGTTTCTCCCTTTATGACATTAATAGTTGATTGAGATCTGTGAACATATCTAAAATGAAAATTGAAAGATCAAAGACTGAACATTTGTATTTTTTTTCTTTCTTTCTTTCTTGGTGACCTTACTGTCATATATGTAGCTCTGGTTAAGCATTGATGATTAGCAACAAAATTATTTTAAACTCGGCTCAATTATAGATGAAGCCCGTTGAAAGTTCAAACTTTGAATTTAAGTTTAGAAATATATATACCATGAATCTCTTTCCGCAAAAAATAAACAAATTAAATTTGTTTTCAAGTGATTTAGGTGAGCGGATGAGGACGAGTACCTGAATTTTGTCCTCATGTGGGCGTAATCTCTCCAATAATTGGTTATCAAATTAAACATCACAAGTATAGTTTAACAAATGCATTATTTAAACTAGTCAATCTTTAGTTATGTTAAGTGAGACTGTGGGAGCCTCAGCCAGCTAGCTTGTAATTTCCAGGTCTACTTAAGTTGTTTGATAGTTGCATGTGTAATTCTCCCTTGTGATGTTTTTGTTTTCCAACATTTCAAATAGCCGCCTCTTTCAATGTTGAGTAGAACTAGGGTGTTCTTGAGTTCACCAAGCTACTTGGCGAACTAAAGTCTAAATCCGTCAAATCGGTTTTAAATGACGAATTCGAACGTTGAAACCCGCCTACCTTACAAGTGAAAGTTTTAAACATTCAAATTAATTTAGTATAAAGTCAAGCGGTCAAAATTAGATTGTTAATAAATTAATTTTGCATCCATTTTTGAATGTTTTTTTACTACTTGACTCTCTATAAAATTAAATTATTTTTATATGTAAACGCATCACTCATAAAGTAAGTAGGTTTCAACGTTTTAGATTTATCATTTAAAATCAATTTGATTAGTTTTAGACTTGAGTTCATCAAGAGGCTTGGTGAACTTAAGAACGCCCCAGTTCTACTCTTGAATGTTTTGATTTATTGAAAGGGGTAAATGTTATTTATGCTGCCTAATTGAAACATAAAACGAGCTGATTTGTACCAGTAGATATAGGTTACAGCTGCTTGAGCTGGTACTAGGTAGGCCTGTGATATGAGGCGGTATATGCAGGGTCCGAATCCCCTAAAGTAACTCAATCTTTGAGTTTTGGATTGGACCGTCCGATTCGAATTCATCTCTCGAGATGTGTGCGCTCCACTTCAGATGAATTATCACAGATTCGAATTGGACGGTCTCAATTTAAAACCCAAAGATTGGATTACTTCACTGGATATGAACTCGTATATGCATGGCAGGCCTTGCCATACACTACCACATAACGGTTTTACAGCTTTTAAAACATTTATACCATTAACATAGCAAAGTTTTATACAAATTAAACTTTCATGCCATTAAATATTATTCAAAAGTAGGCCATCTGTACCAGCATGACTGGTACTGTGTTTGTGTTAGCTAGGTTACATTGTGCCTTTAATTAATTAGTTTCTGTTTATTTATACTACAGCCATTTTGTAGTCTACATAAAATATATACATACATCCCAGCAGAAACGATATGTTCTTATATATCTTATTTTATGTGAATGGAACATTTTGGAATTTGGAGAGTAAATAACCCTGGAAGCATTCCAACTACCTTTGATCGGTTCAGTGCAGTAATGAAAGCACACAAATTTAAATGAAAATGATGAAATAGAACAAAAAAAAAAACTACTGTCCAGGTCAGAGATTCTGAAGTGAGCATGTTGGTTTTTACCTTGGTCAAATGCAAAATTCAAAACAAGTTTCAGTGGTAGCACAAGCTACAGTATTCTGACCTTCTCTGCAATTTTACTCAGCATAAGGCATCAGAAATGTACCAATCCCACTCCCTGCCATGACTGCTCTAGAATTAATTCTCTTACAATGCTAATGTGCCCTCTACTGTGCATGATTGTTAGCATTTAATGAGCAAAGGAGCATTTAATGATGAGCAAGAGTACCAACAGCAACAGCAATAGGATTCTCCCTCCGGTTTTATCCCCTTATCTCTCTCGTCCTCCCATTCATTTATTCATTCATTCATTGTTTATTTCATGGATTTGGTAGTAAACAGCAACAACACTTGTCTTTCTCATATTCTCATGTGCATTCTATTCTTCTTCTCATATATATATATATATGATCTTATCATTTGTTTAGCTGTTACATATTCCATTCCATCATCTGTTGATCAACAGGAACCTACCTATACTATACTTCCTCAATTCCTTATCCATTCAGATAATACATGCATAGCAACCCCTCTTAATTTGTACATATTCACATTCCTCTTTAATATTGAATAGTGTACCGGAATTTATTTATTTATTTTTAATTATGCCTTCTAGTTTTTAATTACCTACCAGTCTTTCAAAATTAAAATTATTTTTTACCATCTCACCTACAACAAAAACTTGATTGTTGGTTATTTTCCTTCTAAAACCATCCTTGTTAATTAAAACTGATTTAAAGTGAGAGATGGCATGCAGCATATATGGTTGTCCTATTTTGGAAATTAGGAGGAAGTGGCATGATTTTAGAAATATATATATATATATAGAGAGAGAGAGAAAGAGAGAGAGTGTGACTAATATGCATTCGTAAGCACTTCGGGCGAAGTGCTTATGGTTCAAATTTGATTTTTCAAAATTCAAACGGTCGATCTAAACCGTTCACCTTGTTCTCCATATTAATATGTGCTTGGAGACCAAATTTTATATTTTTCTCAATTTTTTTTACTATTTATTAAGTATTTTACAAAATTGTTGATCCAACGGTAGCTTAACAAAACAGTAAAATCAACAGTTACCGTTGGATCAACAATTTTGTAAAATACTTAATAAATAGTAAAAAAAATTCATAAAAATATAAAATTTGGTCTCCAAGCACATATTAATATGGAGAACAAGATAAATGGTTTAGATCGACCGTTTGGATTTTGAAAAATCAAATTTGGACCGTAAGCACTTCGGCCAAAGTGCTTACGAATGCATATTAGTCACTCTCTCTCTCTCTCTCTCTCTCTATATATATATATATATATATGAGATGAGTTACGATGAGCCATGGAGTAAAACGCGTTTGTACTCCACGTTGTATTTTCATTTTGAAACTCCAAACGACCGATCCAAACAGTTAGATGTGATATTCATATTGAAATGTGCTTGGAGACCAAATTTTACATTTTTTGAAATTTGTTTACTATTTATTAAGCAATTTTGAAAATTGTTGTTTTGCTGTGAACAGTAAAAGTAAAAATTTCTGGACCATCGGATCGGCGATTTTTAAAATTGCTTAATAAATAGTAAAAAATTTCCAAAAAATTGTAAAATTTGATCTCCAAGCACATTTCAATATGGAGATCATCTTGAGCGGTTCGGATTGGTCGTTTAGATTCTCAAAATAAAAGTATAGTGCCATGGAGCACCAACTCATTGTACTTTGTAGGTTTTAGCGTTGCTATATATTATGCATTCGAAAATATTTTGTTCTGTTAGCAACTTCAAATTAATTAATTAAGCTGTATTCTTGTGTAATTGAAAACTGTTGTCGTAAATTATAGTAACTTCTTCTAGTGAATTGATAGTTCAAATAAAAAAAAATTTAACCATGAATCAAACGTTTTTTTTTTAGAGTTTGTTAATTAGGACAAAATCAAACGTTTTTTTTTTTTTTAAAAAAGAAAAGAAAAAGGAATCAAGTTATGTACTAATAACTTATTTTGTTTCGTAGAATTTTTGGTTGGACATATATATAGCTCCTAAAGAAGCACAATATTCAATAGTTTACATTAATTTCATTCTTGAATTTGATTTAAAAATACTTATTAAAAAAAAATGTGGCAATTAACTTGTATTGTGATGTCAAAATTTCTCCTTTGATTAAAATAGATTGAAGAGAACTTACGTTAAAGATAATACAAATATTATGTATTAAATTTGGATCACATGCAGCATTTTATAGGTGATGAAACAATATCTCATCATAGTCTTGGAATTGTTTTCAGTCAAGGCTTACTAAATTATTTTTCATTTTTCCATCCATATACTGACAGCAAACCAACCAATAAAAAAACACTGATATTTAAAAGCAAATAGACTTCGTCCACATAAGCAGACAAAACAGCTAGCACTAAATTAAGAATTAAGCGCACAAGCCCAGGCATGGAAGAGAACGGTTGCCATACGAAACCATATTAATTATACAAATAAATTAGAATTTTCAATTTTCTAGGGATAGGGATAGGGATAGGGAAGCAAGCAACTCTACTAAAACTAAAGTGACAAGTATGCAAAGGACCTGGGACCTGGCCAGCTAGGTACATATCTTATAGTTTTTTCCTTCAATTTTTTAGCAATGCTATTGCTATGAGCAATGAGCCTACCCAACTTTTTTATTCTTAATTATGTGATACATCGATCGCTCTTTATTAATTATATTGGTTGGAATTTTTATTATGTTTAAGTCAATGCAGTATTGCAGTGTCACTTTAATTCTATACATGATATATAGATCGCTGTTTATATTGGTTGAAATTTCTATTATGGTATATAACTATATATATATTAAGTCAATGTAGTGTCAGTTTATAAGTTTCAATTAAACTATAAATGTAGTATACGTTTTGTCTTTCTTTCTTTTTTTCTTATTTGTTTTTGTTCATTTACAACGTATAACGACATACACATAGAAATATTTAACTTTGTTGGATATATAATATAATATAATATAATATAATTAGTGTGGGGACATATATTGGTTCAATCTCCGAACATCAAAGTAATTAACGAGTAAAGCCGAGCTCCGTAGCGTGAGGTGTGAGCTTGTAAAATCCGCGATAAGGGCGGGCCGGGTCTCAGACCCGTTAAGAGGGATTGCTATGCATATTAAAGCCCAAAAAGTCAAAAACCATCCAACGGTGGCTTACTTACACAGTAAAATCTCACTGGATCATTGAATTAGCGATTTTCAAAGTAACTTAATAAATAGTAAACAAATCTAAAAAAAATGTAAAATTTGGTCCCCAGACATATTTTAATATATAGATCACATCTAATAGTTTCAATTGACTTTTTGGACTTTGAAAATTAAAAAACGACTTAGTTGTACAAGATCTCAGGAACATCAATTTGATATTAGCCAACCCCGCTCTCTCTCTCTCTCTATATATATAGAAAGAGATAAAGAGAGAGTTGAACTATGGTGAGTTGTGAAGTAAGGGTCTTGTTTTATTTTACGGTCATATTTTCGTTTTCAAAAATCAAATAGTTGATCCAAACCATTGATTATAATCTTCATATTGAAATATGCTAGAAGACCAAATTTTACATTTTTTTTAAAAATTGTTTACTATTTTTTATAACATTTTAAAATAACTATTTTTTATGGTCCAGAACCCATCTAAAGACAACAGTTTTCTACATATCTAAAAAAATAGTGAGAAATTTTCAAAAAAATATAAACTTTAGTCTCCAAGCACATTTCAATATGGATATCATGTTGAACGGTTTGAATCGACGTTTGATATTTAAAAACAGAGATATAAGTGTAAAGTAAAATAAGATTTTTACTTCGCAACTTACCATAGTCCATCTCTTTCTATGTATAATTAAAGGTATGTTTTGAATGGAACATAAAAAAAAAAATAGTCTAATAGAATTTTAGAATTTGACAAGCATATAAATATTAGTAAAATATCACTATATCATCTAAAATTTGTCTCCAATATTATTCCAATCCTAATATTTTATGAGGTATGTTTAGGGCTGCAAATGAATCAAACCGAATCAAATTTATCCTAGTTTGAGTTTAAATTTGAATAAGATTTGAACCGAACTGGTTTGATTTGTTTCAGAATAAACTAATTTCAAATTATATTATTGTGAATTACAAATTTTTCGAATCGAAGTCAATCAAATTACGAACTATAATTTTTTTTGGCAACCTAGTTATACCGATAGTTTATGCAATAGTTTTCTTCTAGCGGAACAAAATTCACACGTTTTTTTTTTACCTCTCATAAATTCACACTAATGGATTATGGGGCAGCTCAAGATTTCCTTACCTTTTACGCTGCTTGATTGATTAAAATCACGACATGGACCTAGTTAAATGAAACTTATTCCATTGTTAATTTGCTATGTTACTGAAACATTTTTCTATTATAAGTTACTGTTATATTAATAATTTTCAGCTCTGATATAAGTTTGATTTCTGCATTATTAAAGATTGATGGTTGAATCAATTAGTTGTATTATTTGAGATTTGAACCTAAATAGTTTGCGAATCTTTCGAACGAATTATACCTAATTTGAGTTTGATTTTAATAAGATTCGGACCAAACTGATTTGATTTGTTTAAGAACAAACTAATTTTGAATTGCATTAATTGCGAATTTTTTCCCAATCAAAGTCAAATCGAATCACGAACTATGAAGTTTTTGTGCAGCCCTAGCTCGGTATGTTGCATGAAAGTTATATTGAATTCATGGAACAATTATATTAGAGGTTTTTGAAGGTGAATTCATGGAATAATTATATTGTCCGCATGCAAAATCTGGAATCCGTACGTTTACCAAATTAATAACAGTAAGATGTGGGATTTAATTAGATAAAACTTTGTGGATTTGATTTTGAGGTATATATATATATAGCTGCTGCTGATCAGTTATAGATAGAAATTAAGTTAGTCTATGATTCTCTGTCATACAGAATTGCATCTGAACCGTTGAATTTGGTCGAACGGCTGTCGATCGGACTACCTAATCTAAGTTGTAATACTAATTAATTAATACACTCGTTCCACTTCCATGCACCACAACAGTACTGTAGGCGAAGAAATGGAGCACCGAATTGTTAGTTTGGATTTTGGTTATTGTTCTTATGTAGAGGTGCTACTTTTATCTGATTATCCGGAGCTGATCTGGAACTGAATCGGATCCGACTCGAATCCGATTAATTTGGATAAGGTATTGTTTAAAAAATATAACCGGTTAAATTATGGTCATGGTTACAAAATTAATAATTTAATATCCGACCTGAATCTGAACCGGAACCGATACTGTAATGGGAAAGATATGGGTTTTATTGAATTATCCGATCCATAACCAAACCGGACCCGATACCCATATAAATACCCGATAAAACATATATTAATAACTATTAATATGTAAAAAACAACTTTACATATTAATTTCTGCATAAGTTCTAGTCAGCGCAGTACTTTTTTAAATATGAGAAAATAGAATGCAGTGACATATTCGTTATGTTTATACATATAGATTGATGTCAAATAATGGATACATCCTTCAATATTTGCCTTGATATCCTCTGCATAATAATGAAAATTTATTGCTCTCATTGATATGTCATTTCTACAAATTATTAGTATTTTATTCATAGATTTTTTTAACTATAAAAAATAAAATTGTCATCTCTAATATTTTACTTTAAAAAATTATATATCTTCTTCAATATATTTTTTTTCAAAAGTTATTTTCTCTCCATCCTCTTAATTTTTTTGTGACATATACCCGCTTCGGATCTGGAACCGCTCCATATCTGAACCGGACCCGATAATCTACAAACAAATTATGGGTATATATCTACCGGAACCGAAAGACTAGACCCGAATTGAAACATATAAGTGTATGGATCAAAATTTAGACCCGAACACTAAACTTAGTGTTTGGGTACAAGTTCAAATATAATAATATCCGGACCCGATCCGACCCGATAGCACCTCTCTTCTTATCGATCGCTTCAGATATATAGGAATAGGCCATTATGTATTCATTTTTTGCTAGCTAGTTCATTGATTTTGTTCATTTGGATAAATTCAAATTTGTTAGTCTGGGAATTTAATTATACACAAAGGAAAATATTTTGGTTATATTTAAATTTTCGACCACCTGCTTTTGGATTCAACGGATCTCGGTCATTATTTTTATTTTATTTTATTTTTTCTTTTTAAGATATATTTTGTGATCTCCATTTTTTTAAGTGATAAAAAATGAGAGTTATGTCTCAAAGCCAAATGGAAGTGATTAGTGAATAAATTAAAAAAAAAATCCCCTACTTTTTTCTTTCTACAAAATAAATCAGAAAAAAAAAAAAAAAAACTTTTTTCTCTCTACAAAATACATCAAAACGTGTATCATGCACGCACATAGGCTGAGCATTAATCTTTAGCTTAGAATTATTCCAAGATATGTAGAGACAAAATTTGAATTTATGGACAAGTTGCATGAAGTCAATATACATATATAATTAAGTTTAGACTAAATTAAATTCATAAAACTGATTATTGGCCTATAGTTGACCTACAAATTGTGGAATAATTCCAGCTCGTTTCTTCACATGCAGGATCAAACAAATTAATTAATAAGCCATACTTGCTTAGCTTAATTATTAGGTAATTAATTAACTACCAAGTACGCAGCTAGGCTAGGCTAACTATGTATGTAGTTGACATATATATATATATACATATATAGAGTGGGGTTAAAATGCACCCTTTTTTTGTGCTCCAAACGTGCACCATTATCTCGTTTCTTCATTTTTAAAGTTCAAATAGTTAATTTGAATCTACCAACGTGTTCTACATATTAAAATGTGCTTGGAGACCAAATTTTACATTTTTTGGAAATTTTTTACTATTTTTTCAGAATTTTTTATTAAACTTAACAATAATAAAAAATTCAGCACAGTGATGATTTTCAAAAATTCTGAAAAAATAGTAAAAAATTTCCAAAAAATGTAAAATTTGGTCTCCAAGCACATTTTAATATGTAGAACACGTTGGTAAATTCAAATCAACTATTTGAATTTTAAAAATGAAGAAACGAGAGAAGGGTGTACGTTTGAAGCACAAAAAAAATGGTGCATTTTAACCCCACTCATATATATATATATATATATATATTTGGCATATGGGATGACACGACACCTGTCCCAGTACCCGGTATAATAACAAAAACAAAATATTTAATGGGAGATCCCTACTTCATCACTATTATTTCATTGGTTTGCACATGATTTCTTCACACATTTTTATTTTCTTCGTCTTTGCAAATAAGAACGTGCCACACTGTATTCATCATTTGAGCGGGGCAGAACAAACAGTGCCAGTCTTCTCAAGCCCAAATGAAAGTGCTGTACATGTCGCTCATTTTTCTAAAAAATATTTCTAGACTTTTCAGTTCAGGCCGACATTTTTATTCTTATCCATTTTTCAAAATATTTTATTAAAAAAAATCATGTTTTAGGATTTCTTTTAAATATTCAAGTCGCATAAAAAATCTGCAGCTTGGGATTTTTTTTTTTTTTTTGCTTTTTGATTAACTAACCCAAGCCGCATATTTTTTCTGCAACTTGGGTGTTTTTCCTTTTTTTTGATAAACTCATTTTTTTTTATAATATAAGTATATATAGAGAGAAGTTGGCTACTCTACTTACATATAAACATATGAGGGTATATGTTTATAAGTCATTTTTTCGTTTTCAAAATCCAAAAAGTTGATTTGAACCGTTAGATGTGATCTCTATATTGAAATGTGTTTGGAGACCAAATTTTACATTTTTCTGAATTTTTTTACTATTTATTAAGCCACTTTGAAAATCGTTGATCCAACGATGGCTTTGTAAGAATTTAATGTGTATGTCTATTAGTGAGAATTTAAAAATTTTCTTATCACCACTTGGCTCAATACACAAAGGACGTTATTTATATGATAATAGCAAACACGAAACTTCTTAATAGTTTCATCAAGTAGCTAATGTGTACTAAATAAAAATAATTAAATTTATTCATTTCTCACACAAAAGGAGATAATAATTTATACCTAAAGAGATTGTCAAATCTCTTGATTAGAGGGAAGTCGATTTCCTTTCTAAATCTCTTGGAAACCACCTCTTTGATTGAAGCGCCTCTCGACCTTTTGGTTCACCTTGAACCTAAACAACAAACTAGCACATCTCTTAGATAGATGGATGTGGAATTTAGAGCTTAGATCCAACCACCTAACAAGAAGAGATGAGAGATGAGAGCCTCTCTTCAAAGTTTTGGCCAAGGGGAAAGGAAAAACGTGGCTGCTCAAATGGGCTAATTTTGGCAAGGGTTATGGCAAGGGTTATGGGCAGAAAATTAGCTTATTTTTCTTCCAAATGAGTCCCTTTAAATAGGCAAGGGTTAAGGCAACTCTTTGTATAAAGTTTGAATCAACTACACAAATGTCACTAGCCTTGTTTAGTCATTTTATGCACTCTATAATCTCATCTTACTATTGGTTTAATAAATTAATTTATGAACAAATAATATTATTCATATTATTCTATTATACAATATTTATATTATTCTTATAATGTATTCAAACATTATACCAAATAATATTTGCATAACTTCATAAATTTATTTATGGTCTAAGCATGTCATATTATGACATTTTATTTTAGCATTTCATCTCATATATTTTATCTTATACATTATTATGAAATGTAAAATACTCGTTGTTTTTTTTCAATTGGTGTAACCGTATAGAGGATCTATGTCATCTTGGTAATAATATAAAACTTTATATTATTGACTATAAAAGGTTCTATCATTACATTATAGTTACCCAAACGACATAGTAATTATTTACTCAATCTACTAATTTTGTGTCTATCCTTGTCACATGATATTATGAATAATATGCAAAATAAGATCGTGTCATTTTTGCATTATATTTGTTTTCTTGGTCTCTCAAGTGAATTATAATTATAACTACATCAGTTATATTGTATGCAATACAATTCCACTTTACCAAGGAGCCCAGTAATATTATAACTCAAATTGAGAGAATAATAACATTAACATATAGATTTCTCCCGCACAAGTTGCACACAACAAACTACTATTTTATTCCTATCATAAGATAATATTTAAATAGCAATCACATTATATACTTCTCATGTGAAAAACCTACACATTTCATATCTAAGATTCTAAAGACACAATAGAAACATTAATGACACAAAACACAATTCATATAATGTTCCATTCATTTAGGTCATATTCAATATATAAAATACATATTTTTATATATTCATGTAATTTAATGATAATCATTTATCAACATTTATAGAACTTCAATGTATTTTAATCTACATGACAATCTTCCTTGGTAATAAATGTTCCTCCTTAATTACCACGATCGTGAACTTATTTAGTGATTAAATGTTTCTCATTTTAGAGGTTCTATGATTCAAGACCAAGATCATTTTCTTCAATACTTTCAAAGATATAACATATAAATCTCAAGGAACAAGAATAATAATATTCGTAATAAAATCATGAACAACACATAAATTATTATTAAAAGATAACTTTCAAAACACACATCCTTCAGGCTTAACAAAACAGTAAAATCACAAGCCACCACTGGATTAGCAATTTTCAAAGTGGCTTAATAAATAAATAGTAAAAAAATCAGAAAAAAATGTAAAATTTGGTCTCCAAGCACATTTCAATATAAAGATAACATCTAACGGTTCAGATCAACCATTTGGACATTGAAAATGCAAAAGTGACTCATAAGCAAATACTCTCATATGCTTATGGAAGTAGAGTAGCCAAGCACTATATATAGTAAAGCTAGGGTGTGATGTGCTCACTAAAAGGATTTGGTGAGCACAACTCCAAAAGTATATTGGATCGACTTTAAACTTCAAATCCAAATTGTTGAAATCCATGTACTTCATGAGTGATCTATGTACACATAAAATTTTGAAAGTTTCGAGTTTATTTGCTACACGGTCAACTGGTCAAAGAAATGATAAAAATTGAATATATAAAAAATAACTTATAAATTAAGTTATAAAAGGTTTCTTTCTTTGACCGCTTGACCTTGTAAAAATAAACTCAAAACTTTCAAAAAATTTAATGTACATGCATCACTCATGAAGTACAAGGATTTCAACAGTTTGGATTCGGCGTTTAAAGTTGATTCGATATACTTTTGGAGTTGTGCTCACCAAACCCTCTTGGTGAGCACATCACACCCTAGCTTTGCTATATATATATATATATATATATATGAGGAGGGATCAAGTTACAAATTTTTTTGAGTTACAACAAGTTACAACAAGCATTATTTACATTTTCAAAGTCCAAATCGTCAATCCAAACCATTAGATGTGATCTCTACAATAAAATCTGCTTGGAGACCAAATTTTATATTTTTTGGAATTTTTTTACTATTTATTAAGATGGGTACAAAATTCAATGGTATGAATTTGACTAGTTTTTGTACCCACCTTAATAAATAGTAAACAAATTCCGAAAAATGTAAAATTTGGCCTCCAAGCATATTTTATTGTAGAGATCACATCTAACAGTTTGGATCGACGATTTATACTTCTAAAATGTAAATAATGCTTGTTGTAACTTGTTGTAACTCAAAAAATGTTGTAACTTGATCCCTCCTCTATATATATATATATATATATATATTATATATACATACACACACATATGAGATGAGCTACGCTACTCAATGAAGTAAAACACATTTGTACTCTACACCGTATTTTCATTTTGAAAGTCCAAACGACCTATCCGAACCATTAGATGTGATCTCCATATTGAAATGTGCTTGGAGACCAAATTTTATATTTTTTGGAATTTTTTTACTATTTATTAAGCAATTTTGAAAATTACTTTTTTGCTGTGAACAGTAAAAAACACTAAAAACTTCTAGACCATTGGATCAGCGATTTCAAAATTGCTTAATAAATAGTAAAAAAATTTCAAAAAATGTAAAATTTTGTCTCCAAGGACATTTCATATGGAGATCATGTTGAGCGGTTCGGATCGGTCATTTGAATTTTTAAAATAAAAATATAGTGTCGTGGAACACCAACGCGTTTTACTATATATATATAGGACTTGGCTACGCTGCTATGGGTAGCTAAGAGGCCTCCCGTGCTACGGCTCAATATTCGAATTTTTAAAATTCTAACGGTCAATCCGAACAGTTCATTTTGTTCTCCATATTAATATGTGCATGGAGACCAAATTTTACATTTTTTGGAGACTTTTTACTATTTTTTTAGATTTATTGAAAATTCTTGTTTTTCAGACAAATCTGGACCATACAAAACAGCGATACTCAATAAATCTAAAAAAATAGTAAATTTTTTTCAAGAAATGTAAAATTTGGTCTCCAAACACATTAATATGGAGAACAAGATGAACGGTTTGGATCGACTGTTAGGATTTTAAAAAGTCGAATATTGAGCCGTAGCACGGAAGGCCTCTTAGCTATCCATAGCATATTAGCCAAATCCTGTGTGTGTGTGTGTGTGTGTGTGTGTGTGTGTAGAGTGGGGTTAAAATCACCCTCCTTTTTGTGCTCCAAACGTGCACCCTCCTCTCGTTTCTTCATTTTTAAAATTCAAATAGTTGATTTGAATCTACCAACGTGTTCGACGTATTAAAATGTGCTTGGAGACCAAAATTTACATTTTTTGGAAATTTTGTACTATTTTTTCAGAATTTTTGAAAATCATCACCGTGCTGAATTTTTTATTATTGTTAAGTTCAATAAAAAATTCTGAAAAAATAGTAAAAAATTTCCAAAAAATGTAAAATTTGGTCTCCAAGCACATTTTAATATGTAGAACACGTTGGTAGATTCAAATCAACTATTTGAACTTTAAAAATGAAGAAACGAGGGAAGGGTGCACGTTTGGAGCACAAAAAGGAGGGTGCATTTTAACCCCACTCATATATATATGTATATGTATATGTGTGTGTGTGTGTGTGTGTGTGTGTGTGTGTGTGTGTGTATAGATGGGCTATGGTGCATTGCAATGCATAAGCCATGGTGTGCATTGGACCATAAATCACCAATTCAAAGTCCAAATGACCAATCCAAATCATTCATCTTGTTCTCCATATTAATATGTGCTTGGAGACCAAATTTTATATTTTTTGGAATTTTTTACTATTTATTAAGCCACTTTGAAAATCGTTGATCCAACGGTGACTGTTTGGAACAGTAAAATCAGAAGCCACCGTTGGATCAGCGATTTTCAAAGTAACTTAATAAATAGTAAAAAAATTTCAAAAAATATAAAATTTGGTCTCCGAGTACATATTAATATGGAGAACAAGATGAACGGTTTGGATCGGTCATTTGGACTTTGAATCAGTGATTTATGGTCCAATGCACACTATGGCCTATGCATTGCAATGCACCATAACCCATCTCTCTCTCCTTCTATATATATATATATGTATTGTTAGTGTTGGTGTCCTAGACCCAGATCATATTTATGATATGTTTAGTTTATTAGTGAATGATTTTATCATTTTGTACCTTGAGTATTCATATTAGTGGATCATTTAAGTTGATGACTTAAATTGTAGAACTTCACAATGAATAAATTTGTTTACTCTTAAATGTTCCTTATCTTGGCAATCAGCAAAGGTACACTGGTTGACCATATAAGATAAGTGTGGTGATTAGATAATGGCCATGTTCTATAGGTTATACGATAAGGAGTTATCGATCTAATCGCACATGTGCATACATGGAGATGTATGGCACTGGACAGACCCAAGAATGAAATATCATATGGATTGTGTTCTGTGTCATTGATATTTCATTGTGTCTTGAATTCTTTGGTTGAGATATTTATTTTTCTTACATAAGGGATGTGTATTGTTGGTACTGTCCAACGCTTTCTTTAACCGAGAGTTATAAAGGTAGTTACTGCAGTGCATATAACTTATGCGGAAGAACGATACGTATCAAGAAACCATTGTCCCTTATATGTTAATATAAGTGATGATATCTCTGGGCCCCTTGATAAAGTTTATATTATGTGCATGCAATATGATTATATGATAATCATATCATAATTAAACTTCAGGAAATCAAGAAAGAATAATTGGTAAGTATGACACATTCCTACCTTACGATTATTTGGATATCATGTGGCAAGGAATTGACACAACAACATTTTTTAATGTTACAAGGATCGTGATTTTGCATTTTGCTTTTTCATCCACGTCATTTGGGTAATCAATATACCATGGCTAGTTGTATCATTGATTTATGGAATTAAAATGTTTAATTCTATTGCCATAATGATGGGATCCCATAGGGTCACACCATATGAAAGATTAAAAGAAAATATATTAATAAATCATATGTGATATGTATATAATATGTGCTATGTTAATTATAAGAAGTTATAATTAATTTGTACAAATTATATGTTATTAATATATGAACAATTTTATGACATAGAGATGTTATAAAATAATCCTAGTAATTTTTAAAGTATATGTAACATATTTTAAATAGTTTTTGACACATGAGAGATGCATACAAATTAACATGAAATATTAATTTATATGTTGGCCTCTTTTAATGTATGAAATTGTGGGCTTAATTAAATATTAATATGATTAATATGTTTAAGTCCAAAGCCCAAATATATGCTGGGGAGAATTGATTAGTAATGACATGATTTAAGGAATATTTAAATATGTCATTAAATCTAATCAATCTCATTAAAGAGCAAATAAATTTCTGGACATATTTTTTAGGTAACTTTGAATTGGAATTTGAAAGGGCAAATACTAATCATTCTGGACACATGACCTATGTAATATGTAGCGTAGCCCTTGGAGTCTAGAATCCAATGGTGAAGATTTCAAGTCGTTTGGAGTTACCTAGAAAAAGATATAAGGATTTTAGTACCGAAAGGTCAGAAATTCTGTGAAAGATATCTTGGCCGAAATTTGCTCTTTTCTCCTCTCTCTCAATTTTTCTCATGTGTTGAGATCTAGAAATTCTCTAATAAGTTTTCAGAAATTAAGAAGAGGATCAAATTAGGATTAAGGTTCTATTTTTTAATCTCTTACTAGCCTTAGAGATACAAGTATTTCTTTAATCTCTCGATGGATACCTAAGGAGGCTCGTCATTTGAGGGGCTAAAGCACAACCAGCATTGAAGGAGGAAGGGAATAAGAAGTTGCTAAGCAAGACAACTCTTCTTGATTTGATTTGGATATCAAATCCAAGGTATTATCTTATTCTATTCTTGATTAGGCTAATTAAGATTATTTCTTACACTTACATTAACTAGATCGTTTGTTTAGAGTCGAATAAAATTTTTGTTTTATTCCTTGTTATCTAAGCATAAAAACTTTCATGTATATACATATGTATATGTATATGTATAGAGGTGGGCTACGGTGAGTTGAGAAGTAAAGCAACTATTTTACTTCACGTTTATATTTTGCGATTTTAAAGTTCAAAATGTTGATCCGAACTGTTGATCTTGTTCTCCATATTGAAATGTGCTTGGAGACTAAATTTTACATTTTTTGGAATTTTTTTACTATTTATTAAGCAATTTTGAAAGTCGCTGATCTGATGGTCTAGAAATTTTACTGTTTTTTATTATTCACAACAAAACTGCAATTTTAAAAAATACTTAATAAATAGTAAAAAAATTCCAAAAAATATAAAATTTGGTCTCCAAGCACCAGTGTTCTATATAGCGCGCTATAGTGTTTTGGACCCAAAACGCTAAGCTATACAATTAAAACACGCTATTTGAGCTACAGACGCTATAGCGATAATAGCGGTTCGCTATAGCGCATAGCGTGTAGCACAAATAGCGCTCGCTATGCAACATGCTGTTTTTTTTTTCTTATCAATTTATATGGGCTTTAAATAAAGCTCAGATTGGATTTTAACCGTGATTTTTTTTATAATTGACATACTAAGCTTTATATTAAATTATTAATTATTATTTTGATAAAAAAATTATTAATTATTAAATGAGATCAAATAAGGAAGCTACAACGCGCTATGCAACATGAGCTGTTTTCTTTTTCTTTTTTTTTAATTTATATGGGCTTTAAATAAAGGCTCAAATTAAATATATTAAGATATTTCTTGAAGTAACAAAATGATACTTACTATATGGTAGTTTGATTATTTTGAATAGATTAAGATAATTAATTATGCCATGATGTCTAGGTTATTTTGAAATTTAAATAAAAAAAAAAGATAGATTATGTCATGATGCTGAATATATTTTGAATAGAAAAAGATCGATAGTTTATGATATTAGTAATACTATGAATATTTTGAGTCGCAATTTGGACTTTGTATTGGTTCAATATGAATACTATAATTTTTTAATCAATTTGATGTTATTTATTATTCTATGAGACTTAGATAATGTTGATATTTAGTACAAATATATGATACAATTTTTATAAAAATAAAAAAACACTATGTGGCATAGCTTTCGCCATAGCGATGCTATTCGCTATAGCTTTTTTTTTCGGCTTCCCGCTATGACGCGATAAACGCTATTTAGAACCTTGCCAAGCACATTTCAATATGGATTAAACATCTAACGGTTCGGATCGATCGTTTGGACTTTCAAAATAAAGTACGGCGTGAAGTAGAAGTGTGTTTTACTTCGCAACTCACCGTAGCCCATCTCATATGTATATATATATATATATATATGAGGAGGGATCAAGTTACAATATTTTTTTAGTTACAACAAGTTACAACAAGCTTTTTTTTAATTTTGAAAGTCCAAATCGTCGATCCAAATCGTTAGATGTGATCTCTACAATAAAATGTGCTTGGAGACCAAATTTTATATTTTTTTAATTTTTTTTACTATTTATTAAGATAGGTACAAAATTCAATGGTCTGAATTTGACTAGTTTTTGTACCCATCTTAATAAATAGTAAAAAATTTCCAAAAAATGTAAAATTTGGTCTCCAAGCACATTTTATTGTAGAGATTATATCTAACGGTTTGGATCGACGACTTGGACTTTCAAAATTAAAAAAAAGCTTGTTGTAATTATGCATGCATGTTTTAGTGAAATTAATAATGATATTTAACTATCTACAATGCTATTACTGATAAAAAAAAATGAATTATTAATTTTAATACATATTTCAAATCAGTTATATATATGAATGTTTAAACCACTATATCGCTATCTAAAATGAAGGATTACCTAAATCTAAATATAAATCTCATATATATATATATATATATATAGGGTCTATCTAAATTGTTGCTAGCAGCATTTTAGCAGAGGTGCTGCCAGGGCTATTTAGTCGTATGATGAACAAACAACAAATCCAAACCGTTAGATGTTTAATCTATATTATAATCTACTTGGAGACCATATTTTATATTTTTTGAAATTTTTTTACTATATATTAAGCTGATTTGAAAACCGCAGATTTCAGTAAATTTCTACAGCATTGAAATCAGCGGTTTTCAAACCAGCTTAATATATAGTAAAAAAATTCTAAAAAATATAAAATTTCTTCTCCAAGTATATTATAATATAGATTAAACTTCTAACGGTTTGGATTTATTATTTGGACATCACAAAATAGAAAAATAAACGGCAGCACCGCTGGCAGAAATGCTGCCGGCAGCAAATTAGCCACACACACATAATATGAGACAAGAAATTCTTTTAGTTTAGTTTTAAATTTATGTTCTATTGAAAGTGGATCATATACAATTGTTAAAATAGTGGTATTTGGATCTTTATTGATATATTATAAGTGATATGAAGTTCTCACAGTTCGAAGTTAACGTCCAAAAACATACTAAGAAATTTACTTGCTGATTTTCAATCTTATTTGAATTGATTTAAAAAATCATCTATTTTTTGAAGAATCTTATTTTGGTTGATCTTTTGTAGCTACTATTTTCTTGATTATGTGTTTTGAAGGCGTGAAAGAGGAGAACATCTCCAGTTGTTATTGTACTGGAGGGCATCCGGACCAAGAACCCAAAGTCCCAAAGCAATTAATTTCACTGTTTTCCATATATATATATATATATATAGAGTTAGGCTGGGTGCTATGGATAGCATAGTGGCCTCTATGCTACGGCTCAATATTCGAGTTTTCAAAATTCAAATGATCGATCCGAACCATTCATCTTATTCTCCTTATTAATATCTGCTTGGAGACCAAATTTTAGAATTTTCTGAATTTTTTTACTATTTATTAAGTCACTTTGAAAATCGCTAATCCAACGGTTTTACTGTTTTGTGCAGCCACTGTTGGATCAACAATTTTGTAAAATACTTAATAAATAGTAAAAAAATTCAGAAAAATGTAAAATTTGGTCTCCAAGCAGATATTAATATGGAGAATAAGATGAACGGTTCGGATGGACCGTTTGAATTTTAAAAACTTAAATATTGAGCTGTAGCATAGATGCCACTATGCTATCCATAGCACCCCAGCCTAACTCTATATATATATATATATATAGGTTGCTTTGCAGTTGCTATACCACTAATTAATTAATTAACGACCTAAAAAATATTTTAAGACTAAATAGGTACACATCAATTAATCTTCTACCTACAGACTACAGTTAATATATACTTAATAGTTAATAGAGCTCATGATAATGGTAGATGGCTAATTAATTAAAGTGCGTTGGCATTTAATTCTTGTCGCATATCAGCATGTTGCCGGTTAAGCTAGCTAGCTAGCTACCTAGCTGCTTAAATTATTTGATATATATAATATATCCAAGTAATTAAAATGTGCAAATTCTCTGTAACATTACAGCACAGAGATTGAAATATCTGGCATAAAGCACAGGGCATTCAAATCATATCAAGTCAAATCAAAATAATGTGTTAAAAGAAAGAAAACAAAAAACAAAGAAAGATCTCAAATGGTAGGACAGACAGTAGAGTACTGTGTACTGCTGCTCCGCAACTAAAAGGAGCTTTTTTTTTTTTTTTTTTTTTTTTTAAAATAGCACTTATATGAACATGATTATTTGTAAAAGAAAAGGCAATTAATACATACAGCGGTGAGCAGCCTTAATTATTAATTAATTTGTTGCCTCCTTTTACGCGACATTTCCCCTTTGTTTTTTTGTTGATTTGATTTTTGAAAACATGAAATTCCAAATACCTTTTGTCCGGATGTTAAGCAATCTGAGGCTATATTGGAAATGAAGCTTTCCTAGCTACAATTAATTAATGTCTCTTGCCTTGTCAAACAAATATCAACCGCATCTAGCTATATATATATATATATATATATATATTGTCATAACTCATAAAATATATAATGGTGCTCCTCGATCAGCTCCTGGCCTAGAAAATTTTGAAAAATTAATTATTCCTAATTCTTTAATTGTGTGTGCATGATCCATTACTTGCCTTATTGCCACATAAGATTATCTGATTATGAACAGTTGTGGTTAGTAGTCACATGTGAACAGTATTTCAATCACAAATTTCAAATTTCTAATGAATTTATTTTACTTTTGTAATATACTTTAAAAAAAAAAAAGAGGTGGTAAAAGGAATATTCCAAGACAAAATTCTCTGCAATGAGACCAAAAATGACCATACACTTTGGCATACGGAGACCATGTTCTTCCAAATATGTGTAAACACATGACATTGATTTGTTCTTTGTTTTGAAAAAGTACAAGTACAAGGCCATTGATTCGATCTTTTTTCCTTCCAGCGCCTTAAAATTTTGTTTTCTAACATGAGATGACTAATTAATTAATGATCGAACATCAAATTAAAACAATTATATATATAGTAATTAACGAGTTCGGATCGGATCGGATCTTCTGAAGTAACTTAAATTTTGAGTTAGATCATTCAGGATTGTCTGATGAGAAAGTAGAGCAATCTATATATTAATTTCTCAGTGCATGGATAATAACTTAAAACAGATAGAGAAGCTGACAAAATTAATTAATGTTGGTGGTTTAAAGACAAATATTTAATTAAATTGCAGCACGATAGAATTGATAAGGATTGTAGAGGAAAAGAAGAGGTGTTATCTCATCTGAGACTGAACGGGACTGGACAGTATCACATGTATGAACAATGAACAATGAAATTAAGGAGCACACAACACAACACAACACAACACAACACAACACAATGCAAGTTGCAATGCACATTTGATATGGTTTGTACGTATGGTGCTTACATTACTGTTTTGGCATGCACGACCGTACCATTTCTCCTAAAAAGTACACAGATAATTGTCTGGACTGGCCGGCCATATGTTATATATGTTACTCCGGTCCTATGTGGAGAGAGAGAGAGAGATATGTGATATGCATGTCACACACTACAGTAGTAACTCTTAATTAATTACCCTCAAGTAACAATTAATTAGTCTTAATTTGCAATTGCATTCATGTCCATTTAAACAATTTTCTACCTCTAATGCACAAACAGCCCAGCACAGGATAAACAACAACAAAAACAGAGGGAAAAAGTGTGAATTAAAGATAGTGTCTAGGGGACTGAAACCAAAACCCATTAAGGGCGCCCGCGCGCGCGCACACACACACACTCATATCTAATTAGGCAGTAATTAATTTTATTCTTTCACATCTTTTGAGCCAATTATTATATATTTACATCATATAGATTATAGAGCGTGATATGGTAGATGTGTTAATATATATAGTTGGGTTTGAGTTACCTAATTAATTATCATCAATATTAGAGCGTGGCTGACATGTCGGTACCGTACGCTACCCCGGTTTAGAACCCTATGCATAATGCATGCACTAACCCTAGTCCCTAGCCACACAATTAAATAATTAATAGACTTTGGTTAATTATATTTATATATATTAATTAGTACCATCTTTTTTTTAACATATCACTAACTCTAAGTAATTATGCCGTACATTGGGGTCACAATGTCACATGAACATGACTGCTCCAACAGCGTAGCTACTGCTATTCTATTCTATTCTATTCTATTCTATTCTATTCTATGGATGCATATATGCCTAGCTATATATATGGGTCTGGTCTACCACTCTACCAATACAATACACCCAATAATTGTTTGACTTAACTTCAATTCATTTTCCTTAGATTCATTTCCAAATAATTACATATCCTCCAACTAATGAACTTTAATTTGTTACAAATATTTTATTTACTTTCCCCCAAAAGAATAAAGAATTCAATCTACTACCATTCATTTTATGCTCTATTCAAATGAGCCTTTTTACTTTTATAAATCAACAACAAATAACCAACCAATGAGGGTTCAATTAATTGCCTTCAATTTTTTGTATATCCATTATGCCTCCACTTTATAATTTTATAATAACAAAAATTGTAAAACTTATATGTCAAAATAAAACAATTAAATATGATCTACATTATTTTCTCTACATGCACATGAAAAAAAAATTTAATTTTGTTTATATATGAATCAGTAAGTTGAAAAATCAACATTCAGAAATTGTCAACATTAATGCATTTTTCAAAGCTCTTGATAACAATCAAAACTAAGTTGAAATGTTATAATTATTTGAGTGTCCATAGAGAATAATAATATATATTATATTTAATACATAGTTTTATTTTGACATTTAAGATTTAAATGTTTAGTTATTAAAGTTTTAAAAGTTAGAGGCATTTGAACCTTTGCTTATTAAACTATTGATCATTGTGTACTCCATGAACTAATTGTTTGCGTTTATTTTTTTTTCAAGTTATTTTTGAATAAGAAATTGAAAAAATAAATAATTTTGATGATGTATTAAATATATTAAATCATCTAATTTACCTTTTGGACTTAGTGAAAGAAAATTAATTTCCGATGCATGCGGTTAGATATGAAAATGGGACTCGATGGAGAATTAATGAGGACTAGGAATTGTAGGATATATTGATCCCTCTTCACAGTTTACATGGCAAAGACCCATAAAAGAGGACCAAGGAAACACATGCATGGCAACCAAAACCTCCTATTTACAAATTACAATACAATACAATACAATACAATGCTGGCTGCTGAGCCTGAGAGAGAAGAGAGAAGAGAGAAGAGAGAAGGGGAGTGGGATAAGGAGAAGAAGGAGAGCGCCACGTCATAACATTACAATTACGTCCTCAATTTATGCACTCATGCTCATCAAAACTACTGTTTTTCAGATTAATTGAAACAAGCAGATATTAATTTCCCACGAATATGGCTCACTTTTTTTTTTCTTTTTTTTAAAGAATGACGAGATTTGATAATTGTTTTTATCATGAGGATGTCAAATATCAAATGATACTGAGATAGCATAACCTTAACCGCTACCTATATATGTTATGTAAACCTCCAAAATGCACCAATCTTTTCTTAAATTTTTTTTGAATTGATTTCAGAAACAATGTAAATTAAAATTACCTCGTAAATAATTATTATCAGTACTCAGTACCTTTGAGAGAGATGTACTGGTACCTTTCTTTATGCATTACCTGGCCAATGAATAGTTGCTTTCACCTTTTTTTCACAGACAGCCAACAAATTAATAAAACTGGTTTCTTTGCCCAAGCCTTTGATTGCTATCCTTGCTCTGCAAATTTTGTAACAGTTAGCATGAAAAATGCATTAGGCAACAGAGTTTCAGATTTCCTAAAATGGGTATCCTGCGGAGTGTCACAGACAAACAAATTATATATATATATTTTTTTAAAAATTACAAAATAGTAACAAAATTAACATCAATAATAACAATAATGTTGGTGGTTATTGATTCCATACAAAAATAAGGTGTGGGACTTTTAGATTGTTTGATTTATAATTAAAACAGTTCTGCTTTCTATGTTTAAAATTAAAAAAGAAAAAGAAAAAGAAAAAAAGAAATTGCCCCTCCAGCTCCACTTTAGAATTTAGCAATATAAAAGGTAAATAGCCGTGCAATTGCATGGAAATAACAGAGGATATGGACCCACATTTTGTAGTTGATCAATGATTGGGAGTTTGAAGAACCAATCAAAGTTAGTGATTTGAAAGGCTTGAGAGTAATGCAGCTCTTTTTTATGTTGCACTCCCTCTTGGAGTTGTAGGGTTCAAAATTGGGTAGTAAAACCATCTCTAGGTGCTACCTTTTTCAATGTATAGGTTCCTACAAACATTAGACAGCAACTATTTACAAACTGTTATATGATTTAAGCACTATTTGTTATGATTTGAAGATGGCTGCATTTGCTATTTTGCTCTTTTGCATTTAATAGATCCTATCATTCATGCTCATATACTATTAGACAATAATGTACAATTGTAGAACACATTCAATTCTAAACTATCACTTCAGTCAACACTGGAAAATTATAATTGCATTTTTAAGTATCAGCAAAATATTCCTAAAGTCCTCATTTGTTGGTATTTGGTAGTGATCAGTAAACAAAAATAATCTTAGACCAAAAATAAATGGCAATAATATTAATTCTAGAAGGCACACAAGCTTTGTCTCTGTACAGAAAATTTGTCCTATGTGCAACTTAAGATAAATAAGGAATTAAGGATGATGATCATGTGAGTGAAATCCAATATATATAATAGTTTTTATTTTTAGAGAAATGAACAATGTGAGATCTAAGTCATCTTAGAGAGGCATTTTGCAACAGCGTCCAGGGAAAAAGATTAATTAAACACAGATTGAGATTGTGCCTATTCAATCAAGGGAGGAGGCAGGGTGCAAGCCAGCACATACAAACCTCAGCAGCGCCGACATTTGTGGGCCCTTTCCTGTCAGCAAGTACCCAATTTGGTTCATCAACTCCAGTGCTTAACAAACTGGAGATATCCTGTCAACCTACCTCATTGCTTTTTTTTTTCTTTTTCTTTTTTTAAATTTTTAGAGAGACTACAAAGTTGCGAAAAAAGTTAGAATTATTGATCTTTGGGTAACCACAATCCTAGAACATTTTTTTTCTCTAGTCAACTATGCTACCACCCCATCTCCTCATTGCATTGCTAATTCTTGATAACAATTTTACATTATCTCTTGGAAGTCTCTTCCAAGTTAAAAAAAAAAAAAAAAATCTTGATGACAATTACTTAAGAAATACAATGTTTAAGAACTGGTATTTAGTCTAGCGGCAAAGATACATAATTTTTATATGAGGCCATACATTCGAAATCCGGATAAAGAATTTGTTGTTGTTATTGTAATAACACGGATATAAAATTTGAATACTTAATCTTCATCTTCCTTTCAAAAAAGAAAAGAGATATGCAATGCTTGTAAACTTTTATATAATGGCCTTTGTCCGGTCCATATAATTTTGTACAAAGCATATCTCTTTAAAGTTTAAACTGTATCAACCCAGATTCTGAATATATACCATATAAATATATGTATATATGTATATATTTTAAAATATCTCCTGTAACATATATAATTAGGTTGTACGTGGCTGAGGAGACAACAAATATCTGTGATTGTTGGTGGAATGGAGAGGATCAAAGAGGAGATACTAATGTCTCCTCACTGACAGCTCGGCGAGTAACAGTCTGCTCCAAGTGCTCCAATCTTGGTTTTTCTCTCTCGCCTAATCACCAGCACTCTTTACTCACATATATTATATGTTTCTTTTATTTCTTAGCCTCCACATTTTTTTAGACTGTGCTAGCTAGCTCCAATGCCCTTCAATTCAACTAATCAAGTCAATATATAACTTCAAACTTCTTCGATCTGATCACAACCCAATTCAAATATTTATTTATCTTTCTTTTGTTTGTAAGTTAATTTGTAACCACGGTTAAAAAAATATTACAGAATAAAAAAAAATTACCTCTTACCAGTTACCAGTACCAACAAAATGCATGTCGTGCAATTATTTGACCGAACAATTTAAACCTAACATTGTACCATTTCGGTGCTCCGACCATTCCTCGTTGTTTGCATCACCACAATTTACATAAGCTTCAACTTTGAATAGTGCATTACATTTAATTCACTGGTCCTGCGCCACATAGGACCAGAGGAAGAAACAAACTCTCATTAGAGACAACAGAAAGAGAGATAAATGAGGCAGAGAAGATCCACATTCCTCTTTCAGTACACAACCCCCAACTATTTATTTTTTTTATTTTTTTGTCTTTCCTACTATTCTCCTCCTTTTCAATTCCTTCTTTATATATATTTTTGGTGTTTCTGTTTTTTTTTTTACCTGTTAAAATTTATACAGTGGTTACCATGCATCGATCCAGTGATTTAATTAGAGCGAAGAGATACCAACAGAGAGAAAGAAAGAAAGAAAGTAAGACACACAGGCACAGCATGCAGTCATAAAAAAAAGGCCTTTATACATTTTACATACAATCAAGTGATGAGGAGACCAAACTAAGCAACTCCATTTTATAAAAAAGTAGAGGGTAAGATAAGTTAGTGCTTTCTCTAGGAATAAGTTTGGTTGGTGGGAGATGCACTCCAGGGGCACTTTAGTCATTTGGTTAACTTAACTCTGAGATATCTCTAGTCCAAAATTATAACTGACTATCTGACAGCTGAGATCTAATCGGGCGGAAGATAACCGGTGCACCATATTGCGGGTAGAGAAGCATGAGAACCGTAGGCGAGTGAACGTATTTTGGCGAGACACGAAATGTGAAATTTTGCAAAATGATAGCAAGTGTGAGCTTGGCCTCTAATATAGCAAGGTTTTGGCCGATGCACATGCGAGCTCCGAGCCCGAAAGGGATGTAGGCAGTCGGATGCTTCACTGCACGGGCAATGCCATCAGCGAATCGAGCTGGGTTGAATTGGGTTACATCTGCGCCCCACTGATCTCTGTCATGGTGAAGTGCCATGATCGGGATTAACAACTCCGTGTCACGCGGTATCATGTGTCCACCGAGCTCGACATCTGCTTTGGCCCTTCGAATCGTCGCAACTGCCGGTGGGTATAGACGAAGTGTCTCACTAAGTATCATACCGAGCTGTTACAATCGTACAAAATTAATGAGACATCATTAGACTATGATTAATTATATAAGTTAACTTAATCAATTAATTAGGCATTAGACTATAATTTTTTTTTTTTTTTTTTTTTTGTTTTTTTTTTCTGAAAATGAGTTTTGAATGCATATCTATATCTATAATTCTATATGATGTGATGACCAAAGGAGTTGGGACAGGGACATATTTTCTAAGGCTCATTAGTGTAATAGACTAATAGCTAGTGACATTTTGTTTAATTAGTTGACAATGAAATTAATTAGGAAAAGTACCGTTTTGAGCTTGAAGAGGTGATCTTTGTTTGGCAGCTCCGAACCACACACCTCTAGCACCTCCTGCCGGGCCCGCTCCTGCCAGTTCGGATGCATGGCAAGAAGCACCGTAGCCCACGTCAGAAGATTTGACGTTGTCTGCTTGCCGGCAAAGAAAAATGTCTTGCACTCCTCGACTATGTCGAGCACTGTTATCGGCTCAACAGGATGCTTGTTCGCTTTAAGATTCGTGCTAGCATTGATCATGAGCCCCAACAAATCCTTCACAGAGTTGTCGTCGTCTGGCTTCTCGTAATCCTCCGTGGATCTCCTGCCAATTAGCCTCACAAGTGTCTTCTTGATCTCCTTGTCAAGCTTCCATGAGCTGGCATTCTTCTTAGTTGGAATAAACCTGCAAATTAGTTTTAAATATAATTTATATTATGTCTTTAAATAACACGTATATATATATAAGTAAAGTGGTCCCTATTGCAAAGAGAGGTAAAGAAGAAAAAAAGAGAGGCTTAATAATTAAACAAGTACATACTACATTAATGATGAAGAGTGATATCTAATAAAATATGTTATATATACTTGGTTTACAAATTTTTGTTTTTTACCCTGCTAGTGGAGAAGCCTTCCATTTTAATTTTATTAAACATATATATATATATATATATATATATATATATATTTATGAACCTATTGCATAATGTACACATAGGTGATCTGCTAACTGATAACTGTAACGGATTTAATGTGGCGATGGCGATGGTGATGGTGATGAGACAAACCTGTAGCCAGGGATGAAGACCTTGCGGAACGCCTCAGATGCAAAGGCCATGAGCTGTGTCTGAAGCTGGAACACTGCTTTCCCATCCTCATAACTGCGGCCAAATGCGGTGCGGGTTATTGCGTCCTCTGTTACAATCTGGAGCCACTCCGACACGTCAATCTCCACCTCACCGGAGGAGGAGGTGTCACACATGTCCGACCACTTGTCCACCATGTCCTTTATTGTCTTCCCAATATATGGCACTAACAGCTACGTACAGAAATTAATTTATTAAGGAATAAGTTATATAAAATTAATGTTCAGCTAGCATTTAAAGCAACAATATTTATTTATCCAAAGGAAGCTGAGCATCAGATTTAAATATTTTAGAGGAGCAAAGCAAACAATGTCAAAATCAAAATTGGTTTAATTAAAATCATTGTACCTTGAGATTGTCCATGTGGAATGTAGGGGTAAGAACCTTCCTGTGGTGTGCCCACTTTTGGCCACGTAGGCTGACAAGCCCTTTGCCTTCCAGCTGCCGTACCAGTGGGTGTGACTCGTACCGGTCGAAATACTCGGACCGGGACAGCAACACTTCTCTGATCAACTCTGGATCCGATATGGCGATCCTCGGTGTGGGTCCAAACCAAATCAGAAATGTAGGTCCTGAAATGGAGTCATGTTGTCATCCATTACAATTATGTTTTTGCAAAGAAGAGCGAGCAGCGGTACACTGGTACACTGGTACAGAGAGGAGCATATAATATAATATAATATAATATAGGCTGTATATATGTAATATGGTAACAGTGGATGGGATCATGGGGGGAAACCGATACCGATTCAGTCACTTAATGAGCCTCCACTGTACAACCTGACAACTCTTCAGTGCAGTAACAGAGAATAAAAGCTACCTTCTCTATTTTTATTTTTCTTCTTAATTTTTTTTTCTTCTTTTGGAATGCTTTAATTAATTTTTATTTATAACTTGAGCAATCGGAGTTGTCAATTAGATGAAAACAGCAACGGAGAATCTGAAAAAGGTGGGATAGCTCCAACTCAAGTACTATAGTGATAAGTGAGAGAGACAGAAAGAGAGAGAGAAAAACAGAGCATGGATCCAAATTCTGGTACAAAATTTTACAGAGCTGGAAATAAAAAACCCATCTTGGATAAGCTCCAACACGAAAGAAAACAAGCAGAAAAAAACAGGAACTGAACTCAAAATAGACAAATTAAAGAAGAAAGAATGAATCCAGATAAAATTAGCAAGAAAGGAAGCAATGAGAGATGATAACATGACATACCATAGATTTTCTTCCAGTGGGTGTAGAAAGGAAGAACTCTTGGTAGGATGTTGTGGTAATTATGAGGCTGAGGTGGCTTAGAGGAGGCCTCCACCATGAGAGAGATCATCTCTTTAACACATCCAATGAAGAAGTGGTACTTGGGGCCACGAATCCCCTGTTTCGCGAATTGTTGTTCGATTTTCCTGGGTTTCCACCAGAGCACATCAAGCACCTTTACAGTTATGTATATTAAACAGAGGGAAACAAAGCCGAGAGATAGAACCCATTTCCATGGCAACCCCATTGTAACTTGGTTTTAAAGTTTAAACTGAGAGAGAGAGAGAGAGAGAGAGTTGTAGGAGAGAGAGGTTGGTTGAGAAGGTGTTTATATAAGGAGGGGACAGAGAGAGAAGAAGAGGTGGCAAGAGCGGCGCCGGTGGGGCCGGCGTGTAAGGAAGGGGGTCAACGAAAGATGTGATTTTGAATTGGGTTTGGGTTTTAAGTTGTTGGATTTGTACCCGCTTTGTTTATAGTTTATACAGAGGTTTGCAGTGTGTGTTTTTAAAGCGTATCAGCTTCGCCTTTTAGTTGTTCTTGCAAGAGAGAGAGAGAGAGAGAGAGAGAGCGGGGCCGCAACGAACTGCAAGCCCTCCTCAACCAACATGAGACAAATCACACACTGGGGGATTACCAAAATTTGTTAATTAATCCTCCCTCTCCAGTTCCGTTGCAGATAGAAAGAAAGAAAGAAAGAAAGAAAGAAAGAGCTAATTATATATGAGTTTGGTTCGTTTGTTCTTTTGTACGTATGGCCCAAGTATAATTAATAACATTACAAAATTTAGTTACACGGGTGGGTAATACATTCTATAATAAGATTGTATTTATGTCTTTTTTTAATTTATTTCAAATAATCAACATAATTTGTAAACCATTAATGGTGAGTTAATAATTTATATATAGCAAACACAATCAACGATAAATTATTAAGTTGCTGCTCAAGCGGTTCATGCATGTAGTGTACAAGCATGCATATATATCACAAAAATGAGTTTGTTAATCTGTTTTCACTAAATATTTTCTTCTTCTTCTTCTTCTTTTCTTACGTAGTTAAAAATAAATAAATTTACATAATGCATTTGTTTTGTCTTTATAGGAATAAAAATGTTGTGTTTTCAATTTATAACATATCATATGAGAATTTTATTTTACACTATTTTTATTATGTAAGGCATAAGGGAGATGTCCATTTGAATGGAATGGAGAGCAAGAGATGTGATTAGAAGGAGGTAATAACAGAAGAAGCAGAAGATGATTGTAGTGTGAAAAGCAAAATGACCCCACACTCTGACGAGAGAGAGAGAGAGAGAGTGTGGGTCCCACTCTACTTTCTCTTCTCTTGCTCCTTGTTCCTTTTCTTTCTTTTTCCAAATCGTCGCATTTAATTTTTGTTTGTTTGTTTGTTTGTTTGTTTGATTGTTCTATTTTATTTTATTTTATTTTTAAGTCCCGGAAATGGGGGCTGGGCTGGCTGCATTAAAAGATGAACATAACAGTAAATTGAATAATCACACGCACCTATCCTATATTCCTATAATCCTATATTCCTATTGAGACTCTGAGACTTACTTGAGTATTGAATTGATGGGCCTGCCCTGCTATTCTGCTATTCTGCTATTCTGCTATTCTTCTATTCTTCTATTCTTCTATTCTGCTATTCTGCTATTCTGCTATTCTGCTATTCTGCTATGCTAATTTTTACAAACCATATGATATATATATAGAGATTCTGCGTTACCCTCCCGTTTTCCCTCTCCAATCAAATAGTGTAAATAATTCATTTCAAAATTCCAATGCTCTTAATTACATCAACAGATGCTTTAGGTTTACAACATGCATAACATCCAGGCATCCAGCTAAGTTTCTTAATCCGTGAATCATCCACTTCTGTGACAGGCAACTAATCTGCTTAATATCTAATTAAATATATCTTGAACAACTAACCAAATTGAAACTAACAAGCAAAAGATTTGCACACAACAAGTAAATATTACGGTCTTATTATTAAACTTTGTTTAGCAAAACAATTATTGAAGCAAGCAAATAATGCATTCATAGTTAGAAATAAAAAATAAATAAATAAATAACACTGAATTTTATTTTAGCTATATATATATATATATGTTCCTAATTTTATCAAATTCTGATTCGTCTGAAGCATAGGTGTAGTGTAGACATCTAAGATTCATATTTTAATTTTATACATAGATTATTTAAGTTTAAAAGAAGCTTCTTAAGCGATCAAATATGCTTTATAGACTAGTGGCACAGAGCACTGCTTTTTATTTATTTTTTCACATCTTCCCAGAAATGACAATCTTCTATTCAATAAAATAAACAAACAAACCATTGAGCCAACAAAATAGAATTAACTATTATAATCATAATTGATATGGTAACACAATCAGTACAAATAAAATAATATCAGAGATCTATGACCGTTTATTACATGCTTTAATTTTTCAATGAATGATTCAGATTTTTGTGTTAATCACATGATGCTGTGAATCTTTGCCCCTTAATTTTTATATTAAATAAAGGTGCATATGCAAAACACAAGGTTTACAGCTAAGAATGTTCTTACCGAAGCAAATTTGATCTTCAAATTAAAGCATGCATGATTCGGATTCAAGTAACTTACTTTAGCTAAAGAAGTATAACTGAGATTAAAAATAGAAATCAAATCCCTGTTTTATGAACCTCCCGTGAATGTTTTTTTTTTATTCCAACTTGGCCTTGGTATTTTACACTGTACTGATATAACCTCAACTTGTGATACATTTTAGAGTGACATGCGCTCATCCGACAGATAGAGTACTGTTAAATAATTAATCAGAAATAATTGATCACCGCCGATAACTTATTAACTAATTCGGCAAACGACAGTGTTGTCTCATAACAAAGGACCTTATAAATTATAAATTATAAAGATACTGTAACAACATTAATGGTAGAGAAAATTAAAATTAGTCTTGTCAAAATTTGGTCAATGACAAATCTCTGAAATTTCCTTTTCCATAATATAAGCATCATTTGCGTATAATTATTCCTTGCATTATAGAAGAACGAAATGCTCCCAAAGTTAATGAAATTTTTGTGTGTTTGTCCCCTCCTGTACCATAATGAAAATATTTTATAAATAGAATTGCTGGAAATGTCCGTACAAATGAAACCTGCCAAACCCGAAAAAAAAAAAAAAAAATATATATATATAATTAATATCCATAAGAGATCAACAATGGCACATTGGAATTTGAATCAACCCACCAAAGATATGAACAGAGTCAGAAATGATGTATTATTGGTTTGGCGACTGATGGTTTGTTTTGTGGCCTGAGACATTTTTCGTGATCAAATCAAAAGGAACATAAATCAATGAATATCCAAAGGCTTTATAAATTGTTCAGGTTGGGGAGATGTAGGGGGGGGTGCTTTTTGGAAGGATGCAAATAAATTATGGCACATGGCAACAAGAGGTTAGAGGAGAGGAGGGATCTACAATTCTATAAAGGATGGGAGGTGGCATTTTTTGCGTTTTGAACGGGCCGTGTTGGTCTGGGTCCACATGAGGCCCATAGTGGTGGGGCCCAAATCAAACCAGGCCCCTCCGGGCAAAATAAAAATAAAAATGAAGCTGGTCCAATTAGATTACACCTTTGAAAAATTTGCTGTATATTAATTCTAGCAAGTGGAACTGTGGAAGTGGTCTGGTATTAAATTATTAATTGTATGTAACCTTGAGATCTGTCAATTGTGATGTGTCATGGCCATGGGTGCCCATAAAAAGGATGGAAATGAAATATTACAAACATTGTATTTCTTTCTTTTCTTTTCTTTTCTTTTCTTTTCTTTTCTAGGTATGGCAAAACTGACTCACTTATTATTATTTGTAATAATATATAGCTCTTATTTTTGTTACCATGGTTTATTGCCATCTTCTTTACCATTATTATATATATGTTCTTGAATTTGTATATTACATTGTCATGAATATATAAGGTTAAACATCGAATAATTTCTATATCTAAATCATAAAATTTTCTTCATTATATTGCAATGCATTACATCAAGACAAACATCATAATCAAGAAAAAGAAAAATACATTGACGCCTAAAATTAATTTTTGGTCAGGATATGAAAGAGATGCATACAATACAATACAATACAATACAATACAATACAATACAGTATTTATTTAGTCACGTATTCATTTTTACATGCATGGATGTATAGATTATTAATCTTATGTTTTATGTGGGGGGACACTCCCAATCAGAAAAAAAAGAAGAAAAAAACAAAAAGTCATTTTCCTTTGTTTTGTTGTCAATGGAAATCCTATTATAGAATAGGTAATTGTCCCAGTGGTACCAAGACATGACAGGGCCCACAGCCTTGACATGTATTGGGTCCCACTCCCACTCCCACTCCCACAGCCACACCCACATTTCTTAATTTAGTTACGTTATTGGGTTTAGAGTTTAGTTTAGACGGGTTGTGGGCCACAGATGTGCCCCAAAAGAATTAGTTAGCGTGCAAATATATATTATATATATAGCAAGTTAGCAACACATGAAAATAATTAAATTAAAGATGCACTGCTTTTATGAAAGTTTAAGCAAAATGCAACTAAAACTCCACAAGCAAATTAAGCACTGCACTGCACTACACTACACTACGGGCAATTATATATGAGATTATTATTGTAATTATCAACTAATTAATTTGGACAACTTAATGAGTTACGAGTGCTGATTTTTTTTTTTTATCATGCATTAAGAACATAAATTAAGTTATAATAATTTTTTTTTTAAAAAAAAAAAAATAGTGCGAAGCCACCTCAATGATCACATAATTAACTACAATTTCCAAATTAAACTTGTTACAATTAATGTATCGGTAAAGACTAAAGAATCATACTGGTACTGCACTAGCTAGTTAAAAACAAATTGCCCGCAACTACATATTAATTGTTCACATTAATTGCCACACATTGGTCTGCACTTTGCACTGGAAATAAGGGCCAATTTTACTTTCAATTTTAAAATTGCAAATTCCACTAATTGCCTAGTCTTGTAGGTTATAGCTAGGTTAATTTCTAATTCATAATTAATTAATTATTTAATCTGATGTTAGTCGTAAATTATGCAACTGGTAGGTATCAAACTACGCTAAACTTTTAATGCACTACCTAACAACCATAATAAAAATTAATTAAAATTAAAATAGATGGGAGTTAATTTCGTAAGGAAGTGGAAACAATAGGTATATTTAATGTTGAGATTAATTTCACTTTAATTTTACACTCGATCGAATAATGAAGAACGGATCCTCTTTTATATATATATATATATATATATATATATATATATATATATATATATATATATGTAGAAAAAGAATCGATCGAGTTTATATTATGAGGGATGATGAATCCTAGCTCTCCAGCTCATTAATTAACTACTTGAGCTCTCAATTTCAGTGTATATATAGTGACATGACTCATTATTGAATGAGGCACAAAATTACATGTCAGCTTAATTTAGCTGTTTTAGGATCTGTATGTCATTTTTTACCCAAGCAATCAAGCATGCATGCATGCATGCATATCAAAAATATTTTATATATTTAGGTGTCTAATATACTCACATATTAATATTATATTAAATAGCACTCAAATAACATAATAGTTGACACATTATACTATTCATAAATTCAACAACATGTCACTGAATTAATTATATTCAAATTAAATGTTTTACTTAGTTTATAAGTAATACTAACGTTATCAAATTAGGATATATTATTTCCTCTCTTTAAAAAAAAGAAAAGAAAAACACTTAATTCCGACATTAATTTTTAAAAGGATATATGCATGGATGAACAACAATTAATATGCATGCACATCCGAAGCAACACGGCACTGCCAAGTGCATATATACTTAATTTTCCAAGAAAATTAAACCGACCATGCATGGAACAAACAACCAATAGTCAAAAGAGCCAATTAAGTTGTCAATTTTTATCAGCAAAAGTAATAAATTAATTAGAACAGATCTGATCCTAGCTAGTGATGTATATGTATATGTATATGTATATGTATATGTATGTAAAATTTAATTGCTTCATGTTTGAAAGAGTTGATTAAGAAATTAAGTGACAACGGCCAAATCAATGACTTGATCAAGTTTTATAATATATATGTGATGACGCCATCAAAATAAGCATAAACATGTGTCCCCTCCCCTCCCCTCCCCTCCCTCCTCTCCCCCCCACTTAATTTATATTTATGTATATAACTTCAACATGAAGTTAATTAGTATTATATGTCAATGCCATGACCCTTACTTGGGCTTAAAGGTCATATGACATCTATGCCCCGTACTTAGACTCGAAGGTCACATATATATTTTGATGGCGATCACATATTATAAAAATTGGTTCTAACTTTTTGCATCATGTCATGTCATTGATTCGGGCATTCGGCCATTGTCAGGTTCTTATAATTAATGCTTTCAAACACGAGCCAATTAAATTAGTACTCATTTTTTTTTTTTTTTGGATATTGTGTATTTTTTCATATACATTTATCTCATGTTTTTATACACTAATATTAATTAATTCATGAGTGATATGGTAGTCATAATATGAGTGGATGTTATGGTGTTTTAATGTTTTATGAAGTAAGAGCTTTTTCTTATTTCATATTTATATTTTCGATTCAAAACTCTCACATTCAAACCACTTAAAAAGATTTCCATATAAAAATGTCATTGGAGACCAAAGCTTATATATGTATATATTTCTTAGACTGTTTTTTTTAATATGTAAAAATGTCACTATTTTCAAAAGATTTTGAACCATCTGATGTCTCGTTATTTGATCTATAAAATAGACCAAATTTTGTACCAAAACATGTGTTTCAAACCACCAACTCATGTCTTTTACATTGAATATCTATAGAATGTGTTACTGCTGTGCTTTTATTTTCATTTTGCATAAAACAGGCGAAATCAGCGAAGTTGTTGAATTCTGAAGCTCTCAACGCACCTCGTTTCACATTCAAAGCAGGCCACATCAAACCCTGATGCGACCACAGACGTGAGTGCTTGTTAACCGCTTGAGAGACACAGGAACGCGAGCCGCGGGTCGCGTCAACCTTTTCCGGAAACAGAACAGATTTTGAAATAGAGACAAATTGAAGAAAAGTCGATCAAAAAGGATATAAAAGGATATAAAATGAGATTTCCTATTACAGAGGGATTCATTCTGCATTTTCTAAGGTTGGGACTTGACGGCTAGCTTGGGGATGAAGTTGAGAAGCGAAAGACGCAAGTTCTTCACGATCTTCTTTGTTCTTCGGGTTTTGTCATGACTATTTCCTTTATCACTTGTTTTATTTTCTTTTTGTTGATCATGTTTGAGTTTCTAGGGTTATGATATAGTTGGATATTCTGTTTTATATGCATGTTATTTGAATCTGTGTTGATGTTTGTGTTTGATTGTTTGAGTATTAATTTAATTACTTAGTTGAAATTGCTTGAACTATTCTTGGTTTACTATTAAATGTCTGCAACATCTTTCTTGTAATTTGGCCTTGATATTTCTCATAATGATAAGTTGAAATTGTATCTATTGAAACCTAGGGTTTGTTATGTAAATTAAGCCAAGTTTTGATTAGATTGGGTTTAATTAGGTTAGAAATATCCAAAAGTTCAAGTTACTGCCCTAGTTATGTTTGTTTTACAGGTAATCAAGTGTTTGAAGCTTAACGAAGCAAAACGGGTGAGTTAGCACGAAGATTGGAGCTTCTGCCAACATGCATTGCGGCCGGCAACCAAGCAAGCTAGAACTAAGCAAGTCAGAGCATTTCTGCACCTTTATTGCGGTCCGAAAGGACTTTTATTGCGGATCGCAATGACTCTTCAATTTTTTTTTCTGCGCAGTCTGTTAACTTCCTCCATGCACTGCGGCCCGCAATGAATGTATTGCAGCCCGCAATTAGGTCGGTTCAGAGCCCGAATTTGCTATTTTTGGTTGGTTATTTCTAGGTTTTTGAGTTGGGTATAAATAGGGACCTGTAGAACAGATTGAGTATGTTTTTTAGGTAGAATTTCTAGGGTTTCAACAAGGAAAAGCTAGAAGAAAGAAGAAGAAAGAAGAGATCATTGATCAATTGGTTTTATTATTTTCTTTCCTTTAGAACTCTTTTATTATTTTGATTTGTATCTTAGCCATGGCTGGCTAAGGGCTTTTCTAGGGTTGATTAGGGTTGTACTTGAAACTTTTGTTATGATTTAGTTGGTTTTATTTTATATATTCTTTTTCTTTGTTATGATCTATTCTTTATTTTAATTGATTGTGCGGACTTAATCGAAATCACATGAAACCCTAGAATTTGGTATTTGCAATTGAGAAATTGAATATTAGGTCCAGACCATAAGGAATAGAATATTTGATAGGCTAAGTACCGAGAGGTGACGCTTGTCTTATACGGGCTTCACCTAATAGTTTAGAAAATTGTGCCAGGTACCGAGAGGTGAAAGATAGTTTTCTAGATTTATTGGGACAGTAAGAACTTAATGACTTTAGATTAGGGTAGCCAAGTACCGAGATGTGACGTTTATTCTAATTTAAAGATGGTATTAATATAGAGATATCCATTTGTACCTACAACACCCAACTGTGCCTTCATAACTAAAAGAGCAAATTTAATAAACCAATTAGTCATAACACTAGTGGATAGGAACCCTAAGAAACTCTAATTTCTCATATTTGTTAAAAACTCAGATTTTGCTTTAAGACTTTAATTTAATTCAGTTTAATCGAAACCAAACCAACCTTTGAACAAACAAAAACATTTTTTTTACTTTCTTTTACTAAATTAAATTGTTAGGTTAGATTTGATATTCCGACTTGTCCCTGTGGAGACGATCCCTAAGTACTACTTGACAAGGTTGTATACTTGGAACCGAATTGATTGTAACTTAGGATTTATTACTTGTGTAGTAAAAATCACATCACATAACTAGACTAAGTACATAAGGTAGGTTTGTAATCCAAGTAAAACCAATTATTAGCCGAGATGTGAAACTTTCCATGTATCGAGAGATAGTGGATACCTTTAGTAAATCAAACAAGTAACTTAGGTGGAATACCAATAAACGAGAGTTAAGGTTTAGCAATCTAAGATGGTAGAAATTGCAATTCCTGTATCGTGTTTATTAAAGCCAATAAACGAGAGTTGAGGTTTAGGAACATTGGATACGGTCAATAGGACCCTACACATGACTATCAATACATAAATGAATGACTGTTGTATTAACTGTTAGATATGTGTTCTAAAAGTTATCTTATGTTGATCACTTTTACATGTTATGTTTATGAATTGAATGCTACATGCATTTTATTTCATGAAATTTATGTTTAATCTATAAAAGTGTTCAAGAAGATGCTCTTGGTCTTGAACCATAGAATTCTACATGATGACAAACATAAATCTCTAAAATATTCACAAACTTCGTTATTAACATGGAACACTAATATACCATGATAAGTTTGTCATATTGATTAAAGTACATTATAGTTCTATAAATGTTGATAAAGACTTATTGTTTAATAACATGAGTATATGAAATGTTTCATATATTGAACAGACCTAACGAATGAAAATATTATATGGGTTATGTTAGTGTCATTAATATTTTCACTGTGTTTCGGAATTCTAAGATATGAAATGTATTTTCTTTTACATGAGAAGTATACAATGTAATTAGTATTAAAAGCTGCTTATGATATATAGTGATAAAAATATTAGTTCCTTGTATATAACTTGTGCGGGAGAAAGTTGTATGTCAATAGTATCATTGCCCCTCATTTATAATGAGTGGTGATATTTTATGGGGTCATTGGTAAAGTAGAATTATAATACATGCAATATAACTGAAGTGCAGTTATATATTTATAATTTACTTAAGAGACCAAGAAACGAATATAATACAACGATGACACAGTCAGACTTTGTATATTATTCATAATATCATGTGACAAGGAATGAACACAAGTAATGTTATACGTAACGTTACTTTAAATGATCATGTATTGTAAAAAAAATACTTTACATCTATGTTATTTGAGTAACTATAATGTATTTTAAAAATTTTACATATAGATGCATCACTCGTAAGGTAGAAGGATTTTAATGATTTAAATTTGTTGTTTAAAGTCAATCCGATAGATTTTAGAGTTGAGTTCATAAAGAGACTTTACATCCTCATAGATGGCGCTACAGTTACTAAGAGAAGCTTTCTTATTTGTAAAAAAAATGAATCAAGTATATGAGCAAAGCCAGGGTATGATGTGCTCACCAAGAGCATTTGGTAAGCACAATTTCAAAAGTATATCGGATCGGTTTCAAACGAAAAATCCAAACCGTTGAAATCCATGTACTTCGTGAGTGATGCATGTACATGTAAAATTTTGAAAGTTTCAAATTCATTTGTTACAAGGTCAAGCGGTCAAATAAATGAATCTTTTATAAGTTATTTTATAAGTTGTTTTTATGTTCTCATTATTTCTTTGATTACTTGATCTTGTAGCAAATAAATTTGAAACTTTCAAAATTGTACATGTACATGCATCACTCATGAAGTACATGAATTTTAACGGTTTTGATTCATTATTTGAAGCCGATTCGATATATTTTTTGAATTGTGCTCACTGTATCCTCTTGCTTTGCTCAAAGTATGTGTATATATATATATATATATATCCATGTAAATTTGACATTCATTGACCAACTAAAGTGTGAAACATATATATAGATTTGGGCAATGGGCAATGGCCCGATGACAGTGTTAACTCCATATCTATTTCAATCATTTTTGTAGGATTGATTGATGCTTGTCGCTACTAGCTTTTACGGAAGACATATATATTTTATTTATAGCATGCATGCTTTCATTGAAGGACAAACCACAAGTAATTAAGTAAAAATGTTCAAATCTCTCGTCACCATTGGTCATTGGCCATTGGCATTTGGTATGATCAGAAATGTGACAATCAATCATTTATCACCAAAAAAGTGAGATCTATTTTTTAGGCCCCATTTTATCCGAAATAATATAAAAAATGTCAGGTACGTACGAAAAAGTCGATTAGGAATTAGGAATTAGGAATTGGGATTAGCCGCCGCACCAGAACGAAATAAATTTGGATTGCTCCTCGTCCTGGTCTCCTGGACCTGCTTAATTACAAATTTCATATGATTATGATTATGATTGGTTTCTACAACTTAAAAATAAAATAAAATAAAATAAGAAACATTACTTAATTAATTAAGACACACACCTCATAAGCTATCACCTTTTCCAATTTGATCTCTATTTTTTTTAAGGTTTAATTTCTTTTTAGGCCCAAACTTTACTTCGCTAATAATGCGGACAAATTTTTTCTCCGGGACTTTTCATATTTGTTAAAAAAATAAAAATATATGTTATCATCTGCACATCATGAATTAATAATGTTTAAATGACAAGTTGTACCGTGTCATGATTGTTGATTAGTGATGACAAGAATGCAAAATAACATGATTAATGCATCGACACATGCCAAAGCCAAACACACGACACACACACGTATAATGTTACATATATATCAATAACGTTTGTTTCCATCTCATAATCTGTCAATATTATGAATATATGCTGTAAATAAACATGTCATCATTTCATTTCTGGACAAAATAACGTTCTGTACCGAAATTTTTATTAATACCCAAAAATTATTTTGTAACCGGACAAAGACATAATAAGAAAGCGGTGAATTCCTAATGGTCACAGCTTTCATTAGCTTTCTTTCCTTATAGGGATCAAATTCCTTTTTAATTAATTTATTCTACACTATAATATCATTTCTAACCACTCTTTGATAAAATTCTCTAAAATATCCATGCATTTATTTTGTTATTTTTATATTTAATCTGCCTATTCTATTTAAATTTATTTCTAATTAATTAAAGTTGTAAGCAAAAGAGATTAAAAACAATCAACTTAAAGCCATGATTTAACTCACAAATTTCAATCAAATAAAAATGACTTATATCATTACTTAATTTTACATATCAACCAACATGAATAATTTAAACGAGCCTAACTTGAAATAATTACTAAAGTTAGACTCTCTTATCGTTAGATCTTAACCAAACACAAGTCTTAATTTTAGATCTTAACCAAACACCACTTGTGAAATTTGAACTTCTTTTCTTCAGAAAAACAAATAATAGCACTCTCCATTTGTACTGGATATCTTGTTCTTATTATATTAGTGCTATAGTGGATAATAAAAGATATTGTTTTTACTCCACATGATGATGGATCCATATATATATATATATTTTTTTTTGGCATTAACATAAAAATATTTATCTTCTAGCTTGTTTTCGCTATATCTTCTGATCTAACATCATGGTCCAATATTAATTACTCTCTCGCAATCTTATGAGATTCTTTCAGATAACTTAAAACTACGAATAAATTTCTAATTTTCTTTCTCAAATACAGTTTTTTTTTTTTTTTTTTTTTAAGATTAGTGACTTGAAATGCCTGCTAACAATTTCATTAATAAAAAAAATATTTACAATCGATCAAATGACCATAATTCCTAAATTTACTATTTTATTCTTATGAAAACCTTTAAACTACTCTAATATTCTAATTTATTTTAATTATTCTAATACTTCAATCCTCTTCACGCTCTAAGACTGGATTCACTTCTTCGACCACTGTCGTGCTCTAACTGAGATGTTGATCACTCTAACACCATCTCGCTCCACGACCAAATCCGTTTCTTTGACCGTCACACTCTAATCGAGATGAAGACTCTACGCTACGAGCTCCGGCGTAATTATTTTTGTTTTGAACTATTAAAATATAGTCCTTACTAGGGCATGTTTGGTTGTGGAGTAAGAGGTGGAGTAAACCCCTTACTCCACGTTTAAGGAGCCAAATGAGAAGTAACATAGGCGGTTTAAGATAGAGTAAGATTTGAGCTAAACCGGAGTAACTTACACTACTTAGAAAAGTGATTTAGCTTACTCCACTAAACATGATTAACTTAGTTCAATTTAGCTTAGAGTAAGAAATTTAATCCGATTTAACTTTACTCCACAACCAAACATGACCTAACGAATAAATTTTAAAAGTACATATTTAATACAGTTACATCATAATTATAATTTTGACAAGTCAACTTGGTACGATTTAATTAATTGTATTTGTGGAATTTGATGTTGCACAGTTGAAGCCCATATCTATATGTCAGCTAAATAATTATTTTAATTTTCCTTTTTATTTTGTGTGTAATTCGACTATGTAATGAGTAATGACCATCATTGGATAACACCAACTAGCTATGTTTTTGTCCGGTTACTAAATAACCGGATAAATGGTTCCTTTTCGGTTATTTAGTAACCGGATAATTTTTATGCATCTAGTGACTGAATAATTGGAAATGATCTCTTTGTCCGATTATTTAGTAATCGAAAGAGATAATTATCAAATTTCTTTCAAAAACTAAATAGACTGAGTAATTTGATATAGTTTTTTAGTATTAATAAAAATTTTGGCGTTATGTATGTATGTTGGTTAGTTTTTGCAAATGGAGATTTTGAATTTCTTTGTTGCTAATTGACTGATTGTGTTAAGTTAATTAGCTAGCCTAGCTAGCTGGTGCACCGACTACAACCACAATTCTGCCGGTCACATGTGATTGTCTCAAATTTCTAAAAACCGGAGGTAATTACTTGCATCAACATCACATTTTCTTTTAAATACAAGGAAATTTAACTTTAATTTGTTTAGTGTCTTTAATAAATACTTATTTGGATTTCAAACTCGTGACTTTATGAATAAAAAATATTGTTTTTAAGTTTTTTCGTCATTAAATTAAAAACTGATTTCTATACCAATATTATATTATTACTGAATTTTGGAGTGGGGGGTTGATTGGTGAGTGTTTTTGGGTGCTACGCATGACCTTTTAAGATACTTGAATCTATTCCCAACGAAGGATCAAAGTTGAAAAATAATACTACGCCATACAAAATTTCGAAAATACAAATGTATAATTATTTTCATTACAATATTATTTTGTAATGCTTTCTGAAAAAGTTATGACAAAAAAAATACATATTTTAGAAAAAAAATTTTGAACAATGAGTAGAGAAGTGTCTCCACTTAAATCTTTTTCATGTACTATGCTCCAGAACTCAACGTGTAGAAAAAGGAGAAGGAAACGTAATATAAGGGAAGGAAGATGACGTTGACAATGGCTTCCGTTCAAACAATATTATGTACATTTTGATTTGAAGGTAAATGACTTTGTAAAAAATGAACACGGAGCTCCCCTCCGCTACCCTTCACATAGTGGTTTTTTTCCCTTTGCTTTCTCTTCAATTCCTCTCTTATGAAGCAAGTGAACTCGTTCAATCAGGTGCTGTATGGTGAGCTCTCACCTCCGCATAGTGTTTCATGTCTTCCCCTCCTTTCGTGTACCCCCTTTTGAAGCATAACCTTAGACTCCTCCTTAGAAATCTCCTTAAGCCTTTCTTTAGACTCCTTAGACCTCCATAATTTTACCGAACAACATCTTCTTAGTCCAGATAAAGATTCGCTCATTTTGTCCGTATTAAGTCTCCATTGTATTTTTTGTCCGAAGTCTTAATTAAGACACAAATTGTATTGGATCAAGCCTCCATAGAACATTTTCTTAGCTTCTTAGTATCAATTTTTAATCCAACTCATCAAATAAGTATTCCTTAGCTCAAATTAAAATTTAATCTCACCAAATGCATGTACCTATCTAACGCCCCAACAGTAGTTTCGCAAACAGTTAAATGGAACTGACCATGTACTTAATTACCATAATCACGGTCTACCTAAATTAAATAGTAATTTTAGAGTGAGAAAACCACATTTCTTGCTTGATTTGAAGCGAGCGAATCGGTTCTTATGCATAATATATAAAATATTTGAAAATTCTCTCTACTATGTTTATATATGATTTATGATTTCTTACACTAGCTTGCACACAATATTATATATTAATTGAAGAGCTGTACGTTAATTAAACCTCCACAAAATTAAATGTGAGATCTCTCTCCTCGTAATTCAATTCAATGCAAAAATTTTGTTAATGAATAAATGAGTAAAAAGGGAAAGGAATATGAGCTGAAGAGATGGATAGATAGATATAAAGAGATATACTCAGACATTTCTTAAAATTAGAGAAAAATAAAATAAAAATAATAATAGAGAGTTAAGAGACCCATATTTTTGTGTATGTTGAGATCTACTGTTGGCTGTTGGCTGTTGGCTATTGGCCTATTGCTGAGGTCTCTACAGTGTTTAGCTTCAACTGCTCTCTTGTCTCGTAGCTCAGGCCTATCTACCTTTTGCTTTTAGTACTCTGTTTCCACTGTTCCTCATTTAATTTCCTCTCCATTTATTGCTACAAGTGGTAAACTTATTCATGCTACCAAATCAATGAATATACTTCCTCAATAAAAAAATTAAAAAAAAATCAATGAATATACTCTTTAGGCAATTAATTCATAACCGCCGACTGTAACATTCATTTTCTACAAAAAAACTTTTAGTCTATATTTCTGAGGACATGCTGAATCGAATCAATGTCTACCCTGCGTTCACTCAAAAAGGAATCTTTTAAACGGACCCAATTCGATTTTGTCTGTAACATTAACATATAGAAAATTCTTTAATATTAATATTAATGCGAATCTAATTGAATGATTCAGATGTATTAAATTAAAAGGTTTCCTTTTGAGTTAATTCAGAGGATACAAATTCATTCTGAATCAATATATATTAACAGAGATATTTCAGATTCAGACATCGCATTAGTTACATATATATATATATATATATATATAGGAATATGCTAGCATGCTATGCATAGCATAGAACCCCTCCATGCAACGGATGAGATTTCGAGTTTTCAAAATCCTAATGGTCGATCCAAACCGTTCATCTTGTTCTCCATATTAATATGTGTTTGAAGACCAAATTTTACATTTTTTGAAATTTTTTTACTATTTCTTTATATTTATTGAAAATCGCTATTTTTAGCAAATCTGTACCATAAAAAAAACAACAATTTTCAATAAATCTAAAGAAATAGTAAAAAAAATTCCAAAAAATGTAAAATTTGGTCTCCAAACACATATTAATATGGAGAACAAGATGAACGGTTCGGATCGACCATTAGGATTTTGAAAACTCAAAATCCAAGCCGTTGCATAGAGGGGTTCTATGCTATGCATAGCACGCTAGTATGTTCCTATATATATATATATATATATATATATATATATAGAGAGAGAGAGAGAGAGAGAGAGAGAGATAGACTAATATACAATCGATTGTTCCTGAGGTCTCGTACAACCAAGTCATTTTTCAATTTTTAAAGTCTAAATGATTGATCCAAACCGTTCATCTTGTTCTCCATATTAATATGTGCTTGGAGACCAAATTTTATATTTTTCTGAATTTTTTTACTATTTATTAAGCCACTTTGAAAATCGCTGATCCAACGGTAGCTTAACAAAACAGTAAAACCAGAAGTTACCGTTGGATCAGCGATTTTCAAAGTGGCTTAATAAATAGTAAAAAAATTCAGAAACATATAAAATTTGGTCTCCAAGCACATATTAATATGGAGAACAAGATGAACGGTTTGGATCAATCATTTGAACTTTAAAAATCGGAAAATGACTTGGTTGTACGGGACTTCAGAAACAATCGATTGTATATTAGCCTACCTCTATATATATAAATTTATTTTTTTTATTTTAATTCTAATAATTATGCACTACATAAAGCAAAAAAATACTTTGTTAATATTTCTGTCCGGCATGCTATAAGCGCCCATTTATTTTGTGAGGAGGGCTCAAATGCTTCATTGTTTTCATGCTCCAATTTTATTTTACATTTTTATTTTCAATTTCAAAGTTCAAATAGATGATCTGAACCGTTTAACATTATATCTATATTAAAATGTACTTGGAGATTAAATTATATATTTTTTGAAAATATTTTACTATTTTTTTAGATAGGTACAAAATCGTTATTTTTAGACGGTTCAAAATTTTCTGAAAAACAATAATTTTGTACATATCTTAAAAATAGTTAAAAGATTTCAAAAAAAATATAATTTAATTTATAAGTACATTTTAATGTAGATATCATGTTGAGCAGTTCAAATTATCTGTTTAGAGTTTAGACTTTGAAATAGAAAATAAAAATGTGAGATAATTGAAACATTGAAACTCTCCTCTTATTTTATATAGTAACGTAAAAATGCAAGCAACATAGTAAATATCTTCAACCAAATTTTTTTCCGAATTAAAATAGGAATTAGACAATATTTACAATCTTTTAATTAAAAATTCAATTTTAGGCCACATTTTTATTATTTTTTCACATTTTTAATAGGACAATTAACAATATCTCTTCTTTTACCTTTTTAGTTTCCACTCTCTAACCATTTTTATCATTTATAACAAAAATAATGTTTTGCATCATTTAGTGACTAATGCTCATTTTCTGTTGTTCAAAGACAAAGTCATACTTTCTAGCTATGAGATTAAATGTGAATGAAAATCAGTCATGTAAAATTTTTATGCTGTGAATCAAGGTTCTAAATAGCGCGCTACAGCGTTTTCAGACCATAAAAGTTATGGCACTATCAGCGCTATAGCGCGCTATTTGAGCATAGCATTGTTTTTTTAACCAGTACGCTATAACGCGATAAACGCTATTTAAACCTTTGCTGTAAATGAAAGTTTATTTTACACTAATCATAAATATTATACTATAAATTAATAAAAAAGAAAGTACAAATACATTTTATTTTAATAAATAGAGGTAGATTGAATATTTTATTTGTTAAGTTAGTATTTAGACCTGTAATTTTCCAATTAAGATTTAATATTTTATTTGTTATGAGATCAAATGTTCTGGATTTTTATACTTTCTACCATATTTAATTCAATTTTACCTACTTTATCATGTGCAAGACTAGAGTTTTGAAAAAAAAAGTTGGTCGGTTCAGACCAATGATTTAAATAGCATTTATCGCGTTATAGCGGCCGGGTTAAAAAAATTGCTCTATACTCAAATAGCAGCGCTATTTGGGCATAGCGTCATAGCTTTTATAGAAGAAAAACGCTATAGCACGCTATTTAGAACACTGGTCCAGACACAAACCTGACCATCCGCAAGACCGACTCGGACTAATCTGGATTGGGACTAACTTTATGCCAATTCGGACTGGGGTCACAAGATAGATCTAGTCCGGGTTTGGATTTGTTTTCTCCACTAAAACTGTGCCAACCCGGCTGTTTCAAAACCCGTGCAGCATTTTAATCCGGGCCGTGAATAATCTTAGACCAATCCAGATCTAAACCTAGATCAAAATTTGTTTTTTTTTTTAAACAATTGATTCGAAAAAAAATCAGACCGGATCAACCCGGATCCGTCATATAGGACTAGACCATCCCGGATCCGCCATATCGTACCGGACCAACCCATATGGACCGGGACCTGCATGCCTAACCTAAACCGTACCAATCCATGGATTTGTCCAACTCGTAAATCTTGGGGTTTTGAATTAGATCGGCTGGCCCATTTGCAAAACACTACATAACACAAACCTGCACATGATTTTTTAGTCATGTGCAGAACCACAGTGTGCATGACAAATCAATACTCCACATTGAACTCTGTGCCCGTATCAGATACCGATACGCGCTCAATGCGTCTACGATACGTATCCGATAACTGGCATATCCTTAATACCTTGATATAGTCAAGAATACGGATTGATTCGCTGCGATACGATTTTGACACGTCCGAATACGGTCAGGATACAACTGCACCAGCGACACTTCTGCAGAATAGAACCGTGGACCACATACACCCATACACCATATACACCGCGCATACATCCATTGTTGAGGCAAAATTATATTATACACCCATTGTTGAGGCAAAATTATATTTTCAGCAGCAAGAATCGAACCCTATGCGGCACAAGTACCAAGACCATTTACCACCGCACCACTCTCCATTTGTTGCTAAATTTAAGTAGCATTCTTATTTAATATATATTTGGACTATTTTATCTTTACCATATCCATAATTTTTTTATGTTTAATTTATATATAATATAAATGTTGAGTTAGTAATATAAATAAAATATAATATATAAAATAAGCGTATCGTATCCTTGATTTTTTGAAATTGTCGTATCGCCGTATCTGTATCCGTATCTGTATCGTATCTGATACGATACTCATACCCGTATCCATGCAACATAGATAGTAAGTATCATAATTTTGAAATATTGAGATGGTAACTAAAATATTTTGGACAAATTAATGATTATGAACATTGAAAACTAATGACAAAAATAATAGATAAATAATAAAGAGTGAGGCCATATATAATACTATATGCGTAGCACGGATTGTTCTGTACTACGCATTATATCTTCATCTTCAAGTTTTGAATAGTTGATATGAATTATCCAATATGATCTCCATATGCAATGTAATTGCAGACTAAACTTACATTTTTTATAATTTATTTATTATTTTTTTAGATAGATAGAAAATCAGTACTTTTGAATAGTCTAAATTTTTTAGATCAAGTGATTTTCTACTTATTTAAAAAATAATAAAAAATAGTAAAAAAATATAAAATTTGACCTACAAGTATATTTTCTTATGAAGATCATGTTAAACAGTTCATATCGATTTTTTGGACTTTGAAAATATAAATATTAGTCCATAATAGTAGTATAGGCTCACTCAATAATCAAATAGATGCTAACAATATTTGATGTAGTGGTTAAATGTATTGATGTGCGAGTGAAAAGTTGCATATTGAAAGTTTGAACGAGATCCTTTGTGAATATTAATGGATGGATAGCTTAAGGTACCCTAACCCATTACAAAACGAAATATCCAATAAATTATTAATTGATAATATAATAAGTAATAAAATTAGAATTAATAAGGTCACAAAAAGTAATTTTTAGTTTTTTTTTTTTTTTTTTCGAGGGAAAGCCCGTGGGCGTACAGTTTCGTATTTTACTTTTAAGACTTGAATAGACAATCCAAGATGTCTGGTAAAAAAACATTGAAATTCACAAGCCACTAAGGCAGCCTATTACAGCTGTAAATATTTTAATTATTATTTATTTAGAGGAAAACAAGTAGCAATAAGAAACAGATGTAAATAAATAAAAATAAAAATAAAAATAAAAATGAGGCACAGGCACAGGCACAGGCACAGGCGCACAGCACAGGGTGTGGGGAATAATTTGGTTGCTGCCACCTTTGTGAATAAAGTAGGTTGTAAGAAGCTAAAATACAAGGTGGCTTTTCAACCCCATATCCATATTTGTTGAATTGTAAAATCTTTTTGGTTTCCTTCTGTTCTGTTCTGCCTTCTCTTGCGCTCGATCAGAAAACAGAAATGATGGATCATTGTGAAGTGTGAACAGTTTCAGAGCTAGGTTGGGGTTGTCTCATCCTTTTGGTATAATATGTATTGTAACTTGCACTCTTTTACCTCTTCTCACTATTTAATGCATGCATTATTGCTATCAGTGGTATGTTTTATTTAACGACCAATCAAAATTTTGGTCTATTTTTAGGTGTTTTTTCTGGTAGAATATTCTCCGGTCATTTCAATATTTTCGACTCCTCCTTCCGCCTTCAGCTCATGTGAACATGTCATAACTAATTTTATCCGATCTTTTGTGAGCTAATGTTTGTACTCCAACGTGTAGCTATTGCTCTAGACAATTTATTAAAGATAAAGATGGATTTTTCATGAAGTTTAAATTTGTAGCCGTTTAAGAGAAACTTCAATCAATTTCTTAACATGTGAAGTGAAACTCAAAAGATGCAAATAGATATATTGGAGTAGGTCTGATGAGTATTGATGGGATTCATTTTAAAATTTGTGCACTTCACTTTATTATATATTTATGCATGTTCACTTTATTTTTGTGCACACAAATTTTAAAACGAATCGGATGATATTGGAGTCCATTGAATTAAAAATAGATCTGATGTCTATCAAACTTACTCTGCTATAAAAATCAAAGGAGAGGGAATAGATAATGCATTGTATTAAAATAAATAAATAAATAAATATATATATAATAATAATAATAATAATAATAATAATAATAATAATAATAATAGTAATAGTAATAAAAAGATCGAATTGGTCCGTGGAATCCTATGAAGGCCGAATAAATTAAATAAATGTTGGTGGAATGCCCCCATTTGTCTTAAAATGATGACAAATGGCATCCACGGGTCACTCGTGTCGTGGGCGCTGCTCACGTAATTAATTAATCAATTAAGTAATTAAATAATTATGTTAGTACGCTATAGCAAAGAATGAGGCATTATTTTTTAATTATTATTATTTTTTGTATGGTTCTTTATTTGTACTTTAATTTGTAGCCGCACCCCTTTTTTTGTAGGAACCATTTTTGTTTTTTTCTAAATTCAATTGATCTGTTTGACTGGTAAAAGCGAATGGCTTATATATGTATGCATTGAGATTTTTTTATTTTTTTACTTTTTTATATGTCTTTGCCTCTAATGAACTTGAAGAATATATAAATTTTAGCCATAGAAAGTGAATATATTGAAATAAAAGTAAGATGTTAAATTTAATTATCTTTAACGAAAAATGTGGTTGACAAGTGCTAGAAATTGAACTGTATGTAATATATATATATATATATATATATAGAGAGAGAGAGAGAGAGAGAGAGAGATAGGCTACGGTGAGTTGCGAAGTAAAACGCGTTTTTACTTCACGTCGTATTTTCATTTTGAAAGTCCAAACGATCGATCCGAACCGTTAAATCTTTAATCCATATTGAAATGTGCTTGGAAACTAAATTTTATGTTTTTTGAAATTTTTTTACTATTTATTAAGCATTTTTGAAAACTGCTGTTTTGCTGTGAACAGTAAAAAACAGTAAATTTTCTGGACCATTAGATCAGCAACTTTTAAAATTGCTTGATAAATAGTAAAAAAATTTCAAAAAATGTAAAATTTGGTCTCCAAGCACATAGCAATATGGACAACAAGATGAACGGTTCAGATCGACGTTTTGAACTTTAAAATCGTAAAATATGAGCGTGAAGTAAAATAGTAGCTTTACTTCGCAACTCACCGTAGCCCACCTCTATATATATATATATATATATATATATAGAGGAGGGATCAAGTTACAACATTTTTTGAGTTACAACAAGTTACAACAAGTTTTTTTTTTAAATTTGAAAGTCCAAATCGTCGATCCAAACCGTTAGATATGATCTCTATAATAAAATGTGCTTGGAGACCAAATTTTACATTTTTTGAATTTTTTTTACTATTTATTAAGATGGGTACAAAAACTAGTCAAATTTATACCATTGAATTTTGTACCCATCTTAATAAATAGTAAAAAATTCCAAAAAATATAAAATTTGGTCTCCAAGCACATTTTATTGTAGAGATCACATCTAACAGTTTGGATCGACGATTTGGACTTTGAAAATGAAATAAAAGCTTGTTGTAGTTTGTTGTAACTCAAAAATTGTTGTAACTTGATCCCTCCTCATATATATATATATATATATATATATATATATATATATATATATCCATTTTTATATTATGCACGTAGTTGTCCTGATCCACCAACGGCTGAGATTGAAAGATGAATTTTCAAATTGAATACTAGCCATTCAAGCACATAATTTATCTTCTTTTGATTAAATATATTTATTTTATGTGTAGAAGTCTAAATTTAGTTAAAATATACTCGCCACACGGATTGCTACATGGGTTGTCACAATTAAAATTGAATAAATCCTTAGCGATCTTTTTCCTAATTTCTCATTACAGCTATTTTTGATTCATGTAATTAAATTATTTTCTTATTTTAATAGCAATTTTTTTTGCTCCAAGTAGCGAAGATGTGAGAGAGAATTTGTATTGCCATTATATCCAAGTTTCAAAAAGAAAACATATAAAGCAGTGTAGAAAAATTAGGAATAATATACTGTGGATCATCCACATTTATTTGGCATCACCCGTGTATCTTTCTATTATATTTTTTTTCGTTTTGAAAGATGTACAAATTTAAATGGTTGATTCTTTACGGATGACAGTATAAAATCTATAGTATTTTTGTATATACTATAAATTGATTATTTTAACATGGAGCATGAAATAAATTATTACTTATTTTATGCAATGGTGCCTACGTGCTTATCTCCAAAAAAAATAGAACACTAATTGAATATAGCAACAAAAAAACACATCAAAAAGAAAATCAGCAGCCACCGTTGGATCAACAATTTTGTAAAATACTTAATAAATAGTAAACAAATTCAGAAAAATGTAAAATTTGGTCTCCAAGCACATATTAATATGGAGAACAAGATGAACGGTTTGGATCGGCCATTTGAATTTTGAATTTTAGATTTATGGTCCAATGCACAAACCTCTCCATGGATTGCAATGCACCATAGCCCATTTCTATATATATATATATATATATATATATATATATATATATATATATATATATATATATATATATATATATATATATATATATATATATTACATGCAATTTAAAGTGGAATTTTTTTCTCATTAGCAACTTAAGTTTTTTTCATTGAAAATATCAACTAAAAAAATAAGAACAGATATCAATTAGAGAAAGAATATCAATTGAGTATACTATATTAATGAAGTCTATAAAAACAGAGGAGTAAACAGTTGTTTTTAAAAAAATTCTCTCACTCCTTTGCTGCTTTGAATCAAAAGCTCGATGTTAAAATCTACACCCCTCTTCCTCTATAATTTCGATAATAAAAATAAAAACAATCATATTTTTTCGAATTTTGTTTAGGGCTATTATATCTTTGTGAATGGATGAATACAATATTTTGTGCTGATAGAAACAATTATATCTTTCCGATGTGAAGAGAAAATGAAAAATATCTAGAACTTTTTGTGTAGATAAATGATATGTAGAGAAATTTTCATTGTTAATATAATTTTCATCAATAATATATATGTAGAGAAAATTCTTATTTAAATCATTTAATTATATCTTTTCCAAAACAAATCACTGATCATTTCTCTTCTAAATCATTTAATGACCTGTCTTCCTTTTGGAGAAAATTAGACATTAAATCGCAATTATACTTCAAGAACATTTTTTTTATGTTATATATTTATATTTGATCTATTTTTTTTTCATTTCTTGTTTTTTCTTTTATTGTTATTTATTATTTGGATTTTCATTTTTTTTTCATTTGTATCTTTTATGTTCATTTAAATATATATTTTTTCTTAATTTTGTGTGAATGTTAAACCAAAATGTCTCTTCATATTGTATTCAATTTTATAATATGTTTCTGTTGCAACGCACGGGCACAATACTAGTATATATATATATATATATATATAATATATGAGGAGGGTTCAAATGCCTCTATGTTTTTGTGCCTCTATCATACCTCCATTTCTCTCCATCATTTTCAAAGTTCAAAAAGTCGATCCGAACCTCTCAATCTAACCTCCATACTAAAATATGTTTGGAGACCAAATTTTATATTTTTAGGAATTTTTTTACTATTTTTTTACTATTTTTTTAGATAAGTACAAAATCAGTAAATCTGAACCATCTAAAAACAGTATTTTTGTACCTATCTAAAAAAATTCCTAAAAATATAAAATTTGATCTTCAAACATATTTTAGTATGGAGGTTAGATTGAACGGTTCGGATCGACTATTTGAACTTTGAAAATAATAGAGAGAGATGAAAGCATGATGGAGACACAAAAACATGGAGGCATTTGAACCCTCCTCTATATATATATATATATAGTTTTGAACAATCATTGGAGGCTTCGTTCTTTATTTGTCGAAACACAAGAATCAGTAGAAGGGAAATTTGTCAAATATGGTCTCCTCTGTCCCAATCATTTAAAATTTTTGAAATAACTTCATTTGTGAGATTTTGGTGGCTCATGAATCATGATATAATTGAGAAATTAAAGGTGATAATTAAACCCCATCCTATTATTATTCTATATATTCTATTCAGCTCGATCCGACCATACACCGACAGTGTCTACTCATGTAAGTCATAACCCATACCATGCAACCTCTAACTCTCTCTCTCTCTCTCTCTCTCTATAAATATATATATTTATTTTTCAAGTACCAAGTCTTCATCTTTGTAGTTATGCTGTCTCTTCTCTTAAATGCCTTGGCCTTGCTCAATGCCTAAATCCAAATCCATATATATTTTGTTGTCTCTTTCTAACTTTTTTATTCTTCTTCCTCAACTTGCATGCATGCCATGCACGGTCCACATGCATGGATGATTAGGACCTGGAGGCTGGAGGCTGGTGGCTGGAGGCTGGTGGGGGTTTACCGATGACGGCAACCAACTAGCCAGGGTTGAATTGAGTTCATTATTGTATCTTTCATTAGCACCTCTTAATTCAATAAATACACGGTACGACGATCATTCGATCAAGCTAAGCTACAGAAAAATTGGGTACTTGTGACAATGACAGGAAGCATCAAATCACGTTTTATGGCTACTTACAGACTATCATATAATTGGAATGATTTGATGAACTTTCAACAATCATATATATATATATGTCATAACATCAATCAACTCCATGCTATAACATCAATTTTACTCTGTGGTAGAATTTAAAATGTACCAACAACTATACACAGATTCATTTAATTTGCAATTTACTTATTTTCAATTCAAAGCGTTAACTTTGATTTTTGAACTGTTTATATGTCTTTTTTTTTGTGTGTGTGTGTGATAGATTAATTGAACTATGGGCCATATATTGGCTTGGGATTTTCTGAAAGATTGAACTATGGGCCAAGTTTCCTTCAGATGGTATACAATACAAGTAATATTGACAAAAAAATTGTAGGAACTTGAATATATGAAAATATGCTCTCATATCAGTTTTTATATTTGAGATAAATGGCTGAGCAGCCACTGCTCAAACTGGTAAACATGCATATGCTAGAAGAAATGACCGGTAAACATCAAACATTATTCCATTAATCAAAACAATTTTTTTTTTTTTCAGGCAAGGATCAGAGGCAGCTTCTGCTTATGTTAGCTGTGGTCATAGCTCAAATTCAAACTCTATGCACTTTCAATTATCGTAGAAGAGCCCTAAAATGCAACACCAATTGTCAGTAGGAGTATACCTTAACAAAGAAATAATTAAGGAGTAGTGCAATAGCATACCAATTGTAATTCAAATGATAATTTATCCATGTCATGTCAGTGTTTGTCGTGATTTTATTTTTTTCTTCTCTAAGCACTGTACATTACCATTACAGCGTGTGTTCAAATCTAAAGCAAAAGATGGACTTCATTTTCATCAGGGGTTAAAAGTTAAAACAATAGAACAATCAACATATAAAGCGTTATTTTGTTTTTAAAAACAACTAATACAGGGCCTCGTCTGTATGGCCCCAAGCAAACCATAATTTATTTTGGGCCACAATAATTCATTCTCACCTTTCAGGTACAATATTGGTACGTTTTAAATTTCCTTTCCTTCCTTTCCTTTAGTAATTTCGTGTGCTTGTTTCGTGATGAGGTTTAAATTAAGAGCAATTCCTGGTTATAGTATAATTCGTTAATTGTTACGTACTATTCTAACTCAATATAATAGAGATAATACCTTGTTCTACTTCATTTTTTTTTAATAACTACTTCAAAAAATACCTTGTTAGAACTAGCAGCGTACTTAAACACTATCTCAGTGTATGATTTCGCCAAATGTATAACTAAGCAAAATCGAAAAACCTACTAATCCCGGTCGATATGCAGTTCACTTATACAAATCAATTTCCTCAGGGGCTATTTAAGTACTGTAAGCTGTCACATTGCTGATTCAACCACATTGTAGTCCCTAAAGCCACTATCTAACCTGATCCATTTTAACTAAGTGCTGATAATGAGTTTTGTTACAGGACACAGATGTTTAAGACCAATACTCAGCACTAAAATGTCACATGTCAGACTCAGATGCATCTTTTGCATAACAATTTAACAAAGGAATTAAAACTTGACCATCGAATTCTGGTACAGGCACACAAATATATGCAATTTTCTTGACTGGAACTTAATGAATAAGGCTTGATCATCTCCCTTAATCCTTACCATTTACAGTAAGCATGACAAGAGAAAAAAAAAATACAATAAAGGGAAATTGGTTAAAGCCAGAATGTGATTCCTGACTTTGAACAAGCAATTAAACTTAACAAGCTAATTGTTCCAGTGGATCAACCAACCAGTGAAAAATTGAAATAATATATTGTCAACATAAAAATATTATTATTGCAAAAAAAAAAGGTATTTGCTAAAGCACAGAGAGATAGAAGCACAATAGGAAAAAATGTGAGAAGCCATTTCTACAAGTTCCTATTATAATCCAATTATTCAATACAGAGCAAAATTTGATGGACCTATCACATATGAGGTCAAATCCAAACTTAAAAATGAGGTTTGCATAGAACGAGAATCTGGACTAGCACGTTGCTTCACTTACTCTCTTTGTCATATATTTCAGATCTAACAAAAAGATCAAGGACAAGAACAAATATAATTATATGTAGAGGGGGTAAGTTTGGGGTAGTTAACATGACTTTTATTCACAAGATAAAGAAATAGAATAAGCTCAAAATCAACAAATCTGAAGCAGAGATGACTATACCAGGTGGTTCAATTTGGTATGGGCTGGTTATAGCCAGCTACTGATACAGATTCGGACAGAACTAAGGTTTAAGTATTGTTTCAATTATTCTGTTAGTTGTGCATGTACTAAGAAATTGACATTGATTGGCATAAATGAATTAAGTGAAAGGAAAGGAAAGGAAAGGAAAGGATACATGAGGTAGGTTCCATGAGCAAAAGCACCAGCAAGAACGCCATAAAACAGCCGATCCCTCAAAACTGGGTTGCGCCTAAACCCAATACGAACTGTAATTGAGCAAATTATAAAACAAAAAGGAAGGAAGGACGGAAGGAGATTAAATTGAAACTAGAAAACAAATAAATATATAAAATAATAATCCTACTCAAGGGCAGAACGGGAGCGTAGATAAGAGGCACCAGCATGATCAAAGGGGTTCCCTTGCGCTGCCTCGGAGGGGTCGTTATCTCGCTAAATTGGAAGAGACTGATGTATTAATTCGCCAAAGTAAAAGTAAAAGTAAAAGTAAAAGTAAAATTCATACCCTGATGAGAAATCGGAGGAGGAAGAAGAAGCCATCGGAAGAACTAGATGGATCGCCTCGCCAGATACCTGGTTCGATTCCCTTTTTCAAAAAGTAAATGAAGAAGAACAACTTTTTTCCCTATTATTAATTTATTAAAAATTAAATGAAGAAGAACAACTCAAATTCTGAGTTTAGATCTGGACCGTCCGATCAGAGTCCGAACCAATCCTGCCCCTTTAACAGATCTGACGGTAATGATCGAACCCAAAAGTTTGACCTACTTTAGTGATTGAATTCGTTGTTCAATTCAAGGCATGTGAAATGAAATTCGAAATTCGCGTGGACTGGACTCTGGAGCGGTGGAGCCTCTCCTCCGACCCTCGATCTCTTTAACGGACCGCTCCATGAAAGTCCAATCCGACGGTGGAAAAGCTTAGACCTGGTCTTCCAGTTTAACCCAATGTTTAAAATATAATCAAATAAAGATGTTTCTGTATGCTCAAATAGGATCCGAATTTTTTATTAATAGAAAATAAATAAATAAAATATCGAAATACAGCATAACTTTTGGATTTTGTCGAAAATTGAGTAGAACGGGTTGTGTAAACCCGTCCCACCGGACGGGTCTAATTATCCAATCCGGATTATATCCTTAATTAACCGCAGTTAATCGGTTAAAACGACTTTGCGGTTAAAAAAAAAAAAAAAGAAAGAAAAAAAGCAAAGGCCGGACGGGAAAATAAAACCTGTCCGGATTTATATACATATTATATTATATTTTTATTTTTTAGATTATATTAATATACTAAAATTTTAAACGTTCAAATTAATTTAGTATAAAGTCCAGCGGTAAAAAAACGTTCAAAAAATAAATACACTAAAATTAATTTATTAATCTTTTAATTTTAACCGATTGACTTTATACTAAATTAATTCAAATGTTTAAAATTTTTGACCGATTGACTTTATACTAAATTAATTCAAATATTTCACATGAATTTTGGAGTTAAGTTCACCAAACACTTTGGTGAGCTAAGAACACCCTAGTTCTACTCTTATATGAGTTATTGTATTATATTATATTATATTATACATATATGTATTTTGTTGGAACTTTAGTTCTAAAAACTCAAAATTCACTCTTCAATAAATTTGCTTAAAATCTCCATTTGTAATATTTCCAACCTTGAGATTCAAATGTAAATCTTATATGTAATTAATATGAATTCCGTTTGTTTTCTCTGAATAGTTATAAAAGCCCAAAAAAGGCGTTACACAGAGCCACCTTAATTTGTATCTCATTAATCTCTATTAATCTCTCTTTAAGACAATTAATCAAGAGATCAATGGCTAATGTTTGAACATTATAAATGATGCATCTCTTCTTCTCTGTTAATCATATCTGAGACATATATGAAAAGGAGTAAAAACCTTTTCTTTGATTTAGTCCAACAGAAAGTCTTTTGGTCAATCCTCCATTTCCATTTTATTCCAATTAATCAAATTCTGATCTATGCTGGATATTGAGGAGTTATCGCCAGTTGCTTTCATGGCGTGCCTAAGGAGCAACAATCCCGGATTATCTTGGTTGCAGTTCCATCTTGCACGATGAGACAGAATACGCTTAAGGAAAGTGTTTCGTACACGATCCGGGTAACTCTATTTCAATTTAATTTATTTTATTTTATTTCTAACTATCCGAATATTCTGAAAATTTACACCAACATTCTTAAGCGTATTCTTATGATTCGGATAGTTAAATAGTATAGATTAATTATATAATTTGTAGTTCTAATAAACTGAGTCGAATTTTGATTATATAGATTAAGTATCTGTTTACTCCATTAATCTGGTAGTGATGAGAATATATGAAGCATGAAGTATCTGTACCAACGAATTTAACCATGAAATAATGAAATAAATAACAGTCTACATTACCTTTAATAAAATTACAACAGTTCATGTTGTACTATGAAATTTCTTAATAGATTCAAAAATATGAAATTAAATTCGGTCATTTTTAATTAAGTAGCATTTAGATTAGTTGAGTTTTATATATATGTGCACCGAATTATAATTACATGATCTCAATTATTCTGATAGGATTTCTATCAATTTGATTTTTGTGATATATTTAGTCATTAATTTGATTAAATTATAATTGGGAAATTAGGTCATTAATGTAATTAAGCTATTATTCAATTTCTAACTGGAAAAGAAATGAATTTTTATCTAATGAGACTGCAAAATTTTATGAGGAGAGGCATGTAAGATCTCTCTGTTTTGGTGTGCATATAGAAATAATAAAACAAGAGATTACATTCCATAGCTGATTATTACTTGTGATTATTCAATTCATCCCTAACAGAAGTTAGTAATGCTCCCTCTTGTATCATTAAAATTTTCTCCCCAAGAGATCAATAAATAAATAAATAGAATCATATGTTATATTCTCAGTTTCATTCATCTATAATAACATCGGATTCTAATCGATCCAAATCTTTATGTTTAAAAATAAAACCATATTAAACAAAATCCGTTGATAATTAAATTTGATTTGTTTATGATTTATATGAAGTATTAATTTGCTAATTAATTTAATATTCTGAATTTCACCAATAAAATTCTGGATCTGAATTTCTGGGAAAAAGAAGAAGAGAGAGAATGAAATATACGTATTGAGTACATATCAAAGTATTGTCACTTTAATATATTTGAATACATATAAAAGTATTGTCACTTTAATATATTTAATAATTTGATTTATTTGAAATAAAAAAAATTTAAAGCTACTGGCAAATAAATGTCAATGGCCTTCAGTGGAAATTAATTGACATTAAAATGGCATTAATGTTGACTCTTAATTGTCACATAATCACTTAGTCTTATATATAACCGAATGATGTAATTAATTATTATAATTGAATAATATAATTAATTATTATAGCCAACAAAACTGAAAGGCTAACTAATTGTCTTATAACTGATTTTGTAATCGTAAATCATTGATTAACCTCCTTGATTATCTCTTTAATTATCAGGGAGAAAAATGAATAAAGAAAATATTAATCTTGATCATTGGATCATGATCATGATCATTAACTCTGATATTTTATAACCGGAAAAAAAAAATCTAATTAATATAATTATGACTAAGCAAACTGAAAAGCCCTAATTAAATGCCCTTGAAATTACTTGTGTAATTATGAAATATTTATAACGGTCTTGATTATTTCCTTACAGACCGGAAAAAAGAAATAGAGAGTAATAAGTAATGAGGATTCAATTGATCTTTATGATTAATTAAAAAATAATCAATGAATGAATCCTTCCCATTATTATTCTTTGATTTTGGTTGAATAAATTATCACCTTTACTATAACCGGAAATAAAAAAGATGAAGCAATAATTAGTTCGGTGTACCAAAAAATTTGTGGGGTTTTAAAAAAAAACATTTATAAAAGAAAAATATAACCAACAATTTATGCACTGATTCTAATTATGTGATATCAATTATTTGGTGAATATAAAAATAATAAAAACGAAATGTGGGGGTATATAAAGAAAATCATGCAATTAGTATAATCAATTTAATCTATTGATTGATTTCTGTTACTGATCATAATAACTTATATTGATTTGAGAATTTTAAGATGAATGATTTTTACATTCCAGTGAAAATGATTAATAAGATACTATTTAGTATCTCATATATGAAATTGTGGGGGTATAAATAAAAAAAATAAAAATAAATACATCTACATTTTTTCTGGCCAATTAATCATTGTATTAAATTGGCAATGGCAATTAATAATAATTTGGATGCACTACATATGCATATCCTTAACATTTCATTAAAAAAAATTAGAAAATATAATTCTTATTATCTCATTAAAACAGAAAATGCAGGATTTAAATACTAATTGAAATATTAAATGGCATGATATTATGTATAAATAATGATATATGTGATTGATTCGTGTAGCATGATGTTATAAATAATTAATTCATGAAGATTATTATTATCACAGATAAAAAAAAAACAATTTTACAAACTCATGCAACAAATAATTATTTGTTGACATATAAATATTTATGAAGGATTAAAATTAAAATCCTTGTGTTAATTTCATCGAGGGGGATGGGTGTTAGTCTTAATGGGTCTTCTTGCGGTGGCAACCCAATCTTTGATAGGCGATCCCTTGAAAGAGATTCAATGGGTAATAACAAATCGATAAGTTGACCAAAAGAGCGCACACTTTTAGGAGCATCAACTCCAACTCCAACTCCATCCCTATGGTGAGTGTGCTCTATGTAGATGGTAGGTTGAGCAATTTAGCTCTTAATGAGGACCGAGGTGGTAATTTCCGCAGGATATGAATCTACACATATCCTTGGTAGGTAACTCACCTATATGAGTGTGTCTGTAACGGCTGCGATGCGAGGCATGGGTAAGCCTTTAAGACTCTCATGAAAATCCAAGACTTGCGTAAGGCCATTAATGCGCATACTGCGACGAGAAGCTCCATGTTGTGTGTGTGATGCTTGAATTTTGGATAAAAGGAACGAGTTCAAGACATAGTTCACTATGTTTCCTCCAAATTAAAGCTATCAATACTAAATGAAGTTCAAAGTTTCTAAACTACTTCATTGATGCACAATATTAATATCCAACAATTTGTTTCCATAATGTTTACCATTTGATATTCTTAAATTTTGAGTTTTGCGGGGGATTGTTGGAACTTTAGTTCTAAAAACTCAAAATTCACTCTTCAATAAATTTGCTTAAAATCTCCATTTGTAATATTTCCAACCTTGAGGGTTCAAATGTAAATCTTATATGTAATTAATATGAATTCCGTTTGTTTTCTCTGAATAGTTATAAAAGCCCAAAAAAGACGTTACACAGAGCCACCTTAATTTGTATCTCATTAATCTCTATTAATCTCTCTTTAAGACAATTAATCAAGAGATCAATGGCTAATGTTTGAACATTATAAATGATGCATCTCTTCTTCTCTGTTAATCATATCTGAGACATATATGAAAAGGAGTAAAAACCTTTTCTTTTGTTGTAAAATAAATATGAACAAGCATAAAAAAGAATAAGCAAAATAGAGATGAAAAGATGACAATCTCTTTATTCATATATTTCTCATGTGTGTACAATACAAGATTATAAAGCCTCTATTTATAGGCTACAAATTGTAAATGAAAAATTTCATCTAAATAAATGGAGAAATAGATTCCAATAGTAGTGGCCATCAATTCCAATTGTAGTGCATGGAGTAGTGGGGATAGTGGAGAATGAATATTGGGAGTTATGGACATCCACATTAATATTTTATTCATAACACTCTCCCTTGGATGTCCATTACATAAGAATATGCCTCATTAAAACCTTACTAGGAAAAACCCTACGGGATAAAAACCTAGTGAAGGAAAAATAGTACAATATTCTTCTAAATATGCAACTACGGCCTTACCAGGAAAACCCATTGGGAAACACCATAATTAAGGAAAATATAGTGCATATTAACTCCCCCTCATGACAGCATCAATTAAGATCTTTAAGTCGGCGAACTCCAATATTACGAACTAGCTTTTTGAATATTGCAGAAGGGAGTGCCTTAGTGAATAAATCTGCTAAATTTTTCACTTGAACGGATTTGCTGAACATTAATAACATTATTCTTTTGGAGATCATGTGTGAAAAAGAATTTTGGCGAAATATGTTTTGTTCTATCTCCTTTAAATCATTACATTGAGCAATACATATAATATTATATTCATATATGATCGTCAGGATCATTTCTTTAAAAAACAAGCTGCATGTCTGACAAATGTGTTGAATCACATATCTTAACCAAACACATACTCGGCTTGCTTTTGTGTATTGCTAAATTTTCTCATAGGTAGCAAAATATATGTTTAATTATATGCCAATATCTTCGCATGAGAGAAGAACTATATCTTGCTAAATTTACATCAAACGATACATCATGCATTGTATGTCCATCAAGATATATAAGTGCTCATATTGCACTATGATATGGTACTTCAAGACCAAATAGTTCTTCATCATTTTCTCAAGGTCTAAATGATCTTTATTCACATCTAATGATCTTACAACCATCAGAGTGCTTAATGAATGTTATTTATCCATAAAAATTATTTCAGCACTCTTGCAATATAATTTTCTTGATGTATAAAAATATCATTTTTAAATGTTCAATTTGCAATCCAATGTAAAATTTTGTTCTTCCAAGATCCTTTATCTCAAATTCTTCCTTTAAATTTTATTATTTTGGAAGCTTTTCAGGAGTTCCAATAATACTTAGATCATCAACATAAACTGCAATTAATATAAAATCATTTCTATATCTTTTCATGAAAATACATGGACAGGTCATATCATTCTTATATCTATGTTTCAATAAATATTCACTTAAATGATTATAGCATATGCGTCCATATTGCTTTAATCGATATAAAAATTTATTCAATTTAACTAAATAATGTTCTCGAGAACCTAAATTACATGCTTTATGCATCTTTAATCCTTCAGAGATTTTTATATAAATATCATTATCAAGTAAGCCATAGGCTGTAACAATATCTATTAGGTGCAAATTAAGTCCTTCATGGACTGCCAGACTAATTATATATCAAAAAGTTGTTGCATCCACCACATATGAGTATATCTCAAAATTTCTCCTTTCTCATTTTATTTTCTCATAAATATTCATTTATATCATATTGATTTTATACCTTGAGGTACAAGAACTATAGGTCCAAAAACTTCTTATTTTTCAAGAGAGTTTACCTCTACCTCAATTGCACCTTTCTATTTTGGCAAATCATTCTTTTGTCGACATTCTTTAATAGACTTCTAGTCATGATCCTCAATATTTATTATGTTTAGCGCTATACTATATACAAAAATATTATTGATATCAATTTCATCTCGGTTCCATCTTATTTCATTCATGATATAATTTATTGAGATCTCTTTATTTTCATAAATTTCAGATACCTGAGTTTCTGCTGGAACTCCAATATTATTTATAATTTTATTCTCTTCTGGAGTTTTATCTGAAATTATCATATCCTCGACTTGACCATTTTCATTCTTTGCTCCTTTTCTTTTTGAGGATTTTTATATTTTTAATCTTTGGAACCGATTGCTTTTCCACGCCTCATGCGTGTTAATTAGTCTGTCCAACAGGGACACTGACTTTAATTGGAGCATTAGCAGCTGGTACATGTGATTTGGTCACTTTCTTTGAGCCTGTGAATGTGTCTGGCAATTGATTCACTAACCTTTGCAAATGAATTATCTTTTGAACATTTAGTTCACATTCTTTAGTATGAGGATCAAAATAAGACAATGATAATTCATACTAATGTGTATTTTTTTCAGCTGATAGTTTTCTCCCCCTAAGGTTGGGAATTTTTATTCATCAAAACCACAATCGGCAAAATTAGCCATGAATAAATCTCCCATCAATGGTTCTAGATACTCTATTATATATGGAGATTCAAATTTAATATAAATTTCCAACTTTCTTTAATATCCCATTTTAGTGCGTTGTGGTGGAGCAATTATAATATATACCGCACATTCAAAAATTATTATATGGAAAATATTAGGTATGTGACCAAAAACTAATTATAAGGGGAAGCTTTATAATAGCTAGTTGGCATGATGCGAATTAGTTTTGTTGCATATAAAATATCATATCTTCTTTTTATATACGAACATCTACATGAAATTTAACATTAATTCTGACATTGTCTAGACGTACTTTCATAATTGGATAATCATAAAATTATGCCCTTTAATCAAATCAATTAAGCAAGTAATCTCGCAAACGTCAGGTTACGATTTGATAATAAACATACATGTGACCATCTTGTTGATACATCAATTAAAACCAAACATATTCAAATGGTACACATGTTGAAAATAATGTTGCACATATATCATATTGTATACGTTCTAGAAAAAAAATTCATCAGATTAAAGAATCTTCTAGTTCTTTGATGAATGTTCACATTAATTTGTTATTATTTTTCGCATCATTATTGATCCGGAATGGCCCAACCGATCATGCCAAACTATAAATATATTATTATATGTAAACTACTGGTTTACAACACGTGCTTCAATTGTACTAATATATGTGTTGTACAAATTGGAGGATATGCATTTTTTTTTATTCTCTTCAACATTTTTTTTTTCATTAGTTGTCTCAATATGATACCCATTTCGGCGGATATTCTTAAAGCTTAACCAATTGTTTTGAGGCTTAGAAGAATATAATGCATCATTAATATAAATTTATATCCTCCGCATAACAACAATATTGACAATATTGCTCTTCCAGAGCCTTCAATCAAATTATTATTATTATTTTATTAACAAAGATAAGAAATACCACCATAACAGTGATAACAAGAAATGCAAATAAATAAAAATGACCATAAATATAATTTCATAATAACAAAAACACATATTTTTTTATTAATTTGTTTACTATTATTATCATTAATAAAAAAAATCATAAAAGAATTTTGATCTAATGATTTAATGACCCTTTTAAATATTATCGTGTCTCCCAACTTGTTTTTATTATATTCTACAACTTTCATATCATGAATTAATTTATACTTGATATAATAACAAATTAACTTGTTAAAAGTAAATATTCACATGAGACCGAGAAAATTTGGTCAAGGCAATAACTAATACTTAACTTTTATCTTGGCACATGCTTGGCTTATACCGAATAATCTTAACATGATAGTTCCAAGTTTCATTTAATTATCTCTTAGGTTAGATTGTTAAATTCTAATGCTTTACTATCGTATATGTTTCTCGCTAAAGAATGAACTTAATTCAGTGAGTAATATTATTTTGAGTATATAAGATAGAGATCATGCCATTAGCAAATAAATAAAAAAATTCTCGATATATATATATATATTTAGTGATGCTTAATATAGAGCAATATGATGTTTCAGCGTACTACATGTACGTTGACGTACAACTGGTACGTGGCCAATGATAACATGAAATTTTTTTTTATTACTATTCTTTCCATTTTTATTTTTCTCATTATTTTCTTCATTATCTTTCCACTTCCGGTGGAAATGTGTATTATAAGAATAATCATTATGATATTTAACTTAGATCTGGTCCATGTTCACAAGTTTGTCCAAAATTATTATTATTATATATTGCTACATTGATTTCGAGGAATGAAACACAATTAAGAGAATATTTTGTTTAACAACTCGTTATTTTGTTCAACCATCAAGTGATAATGAATCAACTCGGAATGTTTCTTGAATCTTCTTCAGGAAGATTACATCATTAAAAAATCCACATCATATAAACCTTATTGAAATCTTCTTCAAGAAGATATATTGAAATCTTCTTATATTAATTTTTGTGAGTCACATAAATCTTCTTCTGAAAAAATTACTTGAAACATTTTTCATTTTTTTTTCTGAAATCTTCTTCCGGAAGAATAAATTATTGAAAAAAAAATTTAATATGAACATGATAAAAATTTTGCAAATCACATAAAATTTCTTGAAATCTTCTTCAAGAAGACCTTAATATCTTTTAAAATCTTCTTCAAGAAGATTAAATTGTTGAACATAAAATATTGCACAAAAAAAATATGAATCAGATCTAAATTTCACATTATAAAATTTATGATCAGCAGATGGCTTCAGGCCATTTGATAAATTGAGAACTTGTGATTAACACATGGCTTCAGTTGAGAATTTGTGATTAACAAATGACTTCAGGTCATTCGATAAAATTAAGAATTTATAATTAATAGAATTATAAATGAGCATATTGATTTTTAATTTAAATTCTCAACTTCATTTCAAATTAACATACTGGTCTTCGGGACATTTGAAATTTATATGATACACAATAGAATCATAAAATAATATAAAACAACAAATTGGTTTTCGGGCCAGACGTCAAAACAAAATTTTTATTTCCATATGAATAAATCATCTTATTTCAAGTTTCATTTAAATAAATGATATAAAAATAAATAAATATCAAAATTACCTCGAGCCTTCAACTAGTAGAGCTCTCGTGCTGATAACGTGTTGTAAAATAAATATGAACAAGCATAAAAAAGAATAAGCAAAATAGAGATGAAAAGATGTCAATCTCTTTATTCATATATTTCTCATGTGTGTACAATACAAGATTATAAAGCCTCTATTTATAGGCTACAAATTGTAAATGAAAAATTCCATCTAAATAAATGGAGAAATAAATTCCAATAGTAGTGGCCATCAATTCCAATTGTAGTGCATGGAGTAGTGGGGGTAGTGGAGAATGAATATTGGGAGTTATGGACATCCACATTAATATTTTATTCATAACATCTTTGATTTAGTCCAACAGAAAGTCTTTTGGTCAATCCTCCATTTCTATTTTATTCCAATTAATCAAATTTTGATCTATGCTGGATATTGGTTGTGGTTCCATCTTGCACGATGAGACGGAATACGCTTAAGGAAAGTGTTTCGTACACGATCCGGGTAATTCTATTTCAATTTAATTTATTTTATTTAATTTCTAACTATCCGAATATTCTGAAAATTTACACCAACATATTTTTAATTATATTATACTAGAGCAGAGTTAGGGTGTGATGTGCTCACCAAGAAGGTTTGGTGAGCACAACTCCAAAAGTATATCATATCGACTTCAAACATCGAATCCAAACCGTTGAAATCTATATATTTCATGAGTGATGCATGCACATACAAAATTTTGAAAGTTTCGAATTTTTTTGCTACAAGGTCAAGCGATCAAAGAAAATAACTTTTTAATATAATAATATTATAAGTATATTAATATAATAATATAATATAAAAAATAAAAATATAATATAATAATATAAAAAACAAAAAATAATATAATATAATAATATTATATTATATTATATAATATAATAATATTATATGTATATAAATCCGGACGGGTTTTATTTTCCCGTCCAGCCTTGGATTTTTTTTTTTTTTTTTTTTTTTGCATCGGGACGGGATTATACAACCCGTTCAAGTATTTTTCTTTTTTCTGTTTTAATCGCAAAGTCGGTTATTAACGATTAACTGTGGTTAATTAAGGATATAATCCGGACAGGATAATTAGACCCGTCCGGTGGAACGGGTTTACACAACCCGTTCTACTTAGTTTTCGACAAAATCCAAAAGTTATGTTGTATTTCGATATTTTATTTATTTATTTATTTTCTATTAATAAAAAACTCAGCAAATAGGATAGCTGGTTTCACATTTATGCATCCCTTTCTGTTTGTTTTGCTACAGAGTATGTGAGAACATACCAATTTTACTCTGGTTTCACATTGAGTAAGTCGAGGATGCTGTGATTGAAGTTCATTGTATCATGGTGGCACACTGTAGCAGCATTCACTAAGTACCCGTCCTTCCCTACGATGCGTATCATGTATCTTTCATATGCAAAGCTTGAGTGGCAATAGTGTGTGGCCTGGGGAAATGGTAGTGGATGGTACATCACTAATCTGTCTTGATCAGAAAATTTCTTTTACGTGAAGTACATTGGTTAATGTTGTTGAAACGATTTGTACATTATGTGTTCCTAATAAAGAGATGACATTGTCTATCATGGATATTTGGAAGATTATTTGAAGAGAACGGTATTGTTTGGAAGATTATTAATAAAGGCGTTGCCTATTATGGTTTTGTTGAGAATGATGCCTTCTCTTATTTGACCTCCTGGATATGTCCTTCTTCAAGAAGAAATTGCTTCTAATATGGGCAGGCGATGGAAATGGATCATATATAATATAATCGTATAAAAACACACATTGCACTTTCACTTTGTTATTTCTCTGCACTTTCTCTGCACTGTTTGAAACAATTTTTTCAGCAAAAATAAAAATTGCCCGCATGTCAGAAGTTGTTACTTTTGCATGTGATGGTTATAAAAAGAATCTTATGAGTTGTGACCAAGTACCTATTACGATTGATTAAATTGAAACTATAGTAATGAGTTTGGTTTCTTCCAAGGAGAAAAAATAATGATATATACCGGGATTGATGAGGTCATGGATAAACTGGGGCATCGTTGTGTTGGGTAGGACAGAGTGCCAGTAAACTTCTATAGGTAGAGGATTAATTTTGTCCGCCTAGGGCATGCCCAGTCCTGCCCGCCTATGTACCTGTGCCTGAGCCCGGGTATAGGTCGGGTACACCGGTATGGGCAAAAAACGAACCGGACTCAATTTTTTGAGCAAATACCCGACCATATCCGGACCGATCATATATGTACCCGACCATACCCATACCCGTGTATCCGTGCCCGTACCCCTATACTCGTGTACCTTTTTTTTTAAAAAAAAAAATTCAAAATTCAAAAAAATTTCCCTCCAACTCCTACATTATATATATTGTATATGTATATGTATATCAAATTTTAAAACACTTAATATATTGTACAAAAACCTAAGTTATATATAATTATATGTAAATATAATAGATATATATATATATATATATATATATATATATTATACATATATTAATTAAATTTATGCAATTTAAAGTAGTTGATTTAAGCAACATTGTTTTAAAATAATTAGTAATTGATTTAACCTATTAAAAATAAAATGAACATTTAGAAAATATATTATCAATTTAAAATGTAAACAAAAAATTTCGAGATATAAATAAATTGTGAAACTATATAATTAGAAGGAGAATTTGAAAATAAAATAAAATGACTCGTGTAAAGAAATAAATAGATACATTTGTACTTAGCCGATTAAACATACAAATTTTCGCAAGAATAATTTTTATATATAAGTTACAAATTTTATTTATGTAGGAATTATAAAAATGTGACTTGATAATTTTATGTAAATATATATATACTATTTGATATTGAACTATTCAGATTTTAAAAGTTGAATTATAAACACGTAATAATATTTATACGACACTCTTAAAAAAAACAGAAAAAAAATTGGATGGAGTACATTTTAGAATTATTGATCAAGTACTATATATTTGTGACAAAATTGAATTATTTAATATGAAGTCCATGGACTATATATCAACATGATATTATTTTTGTCAAAAATAAATTTTAACATATTTTTGGATAATTTTAGTAATATATATCTAAAAAATACCGTCAAACGATTACAAAATATTTTCACTTAATTTTATACTCCTAGAGGCAAGTAAATTCAAATTATGTTTATGGTGTAAAATTTTGATGCTTGCATTATTAATCCAATTAAAAAAAATGAAAGGATCGGATGCTGTCTTTGATGGCACTAGATAGTCTATATACCCTAATTAATCTTATTTCTTAAACTATGGTTATGATGTTTTTGAGAAAATTGACAAATTGCCTAGTCACATATCCCAATTATATTGGTCATTCACGGTTTAAACTAACACATGCGTTTTGTTTCCTGCAAGTCTAATTTTTTATTTTATTTTTTAGTAAAGATAATTAGGATACATCTTAATTGTAAGTACAACAACTAGTAGATTATATTAGCACACATACACTAAGAATAATAGTCATTAATACATTTATAGACATTCCTATCTACATTCTAATAAGTAAACTGATGAAAACATCATTATATATCTTAAATAATAATAAAAAAAAAACTAACATATACATATATACTTATCTTAAGTTGAAATTTTATTATTGAATATAATTTTACCACTAAAATCCATCCATTTATTTATCTTAAGTTGAAATTTTATTATTGAATAAGTAACTTTTATTTTTTAATCTATCGCTTTAAAATAATTCATAATTATTTTTAAAGTAATTGATTTAAGAATTTTTTTTTATATATTATTGTTTTAAAGTAATTGATTTAAGATATTTTTTATTTATATTTTATTTAACCTATTGAAAATAAATGAATGTTTACAAAATATATTATCAATTTAAAATGAACGTTTAGAAAATATATTATCAATTTAAAATGTAAACTTAAAGTTTTGAGATATAAATAAATTATGAAACTATATAATTAGAATGACAATTTGAAAATAAAATAAAATAACTCATGTAAAGAAATAAATAAATACATTTGTACTTAGCCGAATAAACATACAAATTTCCACACGAATAATTTTTATATATAAGTTACAAATTTTATTTATTTAGAAATTATATAGATGTGACTTGATAATTTTATGTATATATATTTACACTATTTGAATTTGATATTGAACTATTATGTCTATTCAGATTTTAAAAGTCAAATTATAAACACGTAATAATATTCATACGACACCGTAAAAAAAAACAGAAAAAAAACCCGGACCGGACCAGCCCCTGCCCGGACCACCCTGCCCTCGACGGGTACTGCGGGCAAGGGTATAGGACAGGCAGGGCACGGTTTTTGGAAAAAAAAAAACTCGAGGATGACCGGTCCGTGATACCCGTCTACCCAATATACCCGTGCCTGAGACTTGCCCGGGTATGCCCGGTCCGCCTGGCCCGACCCGAGTACTAAACCACTATCTATAGGTGAGATAGCATGATTTGCTTGCACTGCACTGAAGATCTAGAGAAAATATAATTGATGAGTACTAATAATTAATAGGAAAAACATAATCAAGAGAACTTGTCATAAAAAGCATTCCGGTATTTCTTTTGAGGGATGCTATATATGTATACTCAAAAGTTAAAAGCCTTGCAAATGGACATCTCGATCTATATGAAAAATTATCAAATAGCAAACCAATAAATCACAAATTTATGGATGTGTGTTCTCCATAATGAGTCTTTTTTGAGGAAACAAGAGGGGTCAAGCCCCACTTTATATTAATCAATATTGGTTACAGGTGTGAGGTTCTCCGATTGAGAACCTTGTGTCGTGTGTTTAAATGAAGATAAAATAAAAACTAAACAGAAAAGAGACCTAGAGGTTCTACTGGTACAGAGAAGTGAAAAAGTGAAAAAAAGGATAAAAATGAAAATAAAATTGAAAAAAAAATGAAGTACATATTTGCTATTTTTGCATAGCTTTATTATTATAGTCTAGAGCCGTATCATCCATGATTTGTTCTGTTTCTTCCATGCATCCTTCCATTCATTTTGTGCATTTGTATTATCTCTTCCACCAGCTACTGCATTGTTTTTGTCTCATCCCTGAAAATCCTATTACACCGTTCTCTCCATATAATGAAAGTTGGTGTTATTATGACCTCCCTTATTGCGCTTGGAGTGCTCATATTGACCATCGCCTCTATGTAACCTTGGCTGTTGGGTGCGGGTTCCGGTACCCGAAGTGCTGTTACAGCTCTACTGGTAACTACCTTCGCAAATGCACATTCGTTGAAGGGGTGCTTTGTGTGTTCATCACTTGCTCGACACATATAGCACATCACTACTATTGTGAATCCTCTAGCTCTCAAATTTGCGGCAGTGAATATTTTGTTGTTATATACCAACCATGCAAATATTTTCAACTTTAGAGTTACCTTAAGTTTCCATATGCTCTTGGTGTTGGATCCAATTCTTGGTGTGTCACACAATGTGTTGTATGCTGATTTGACATTAAAACCCTTGTCTGGCTGTGGCTTCCAAATGGTTTGACCTGCGGCTTGTTGTGGCTGTGCTACCCTTAGCCGAAGGTTGTGTTGTATGATGCTTAGTTCTTGCAATTCTTGTTCTGCATGCTCTGTCAATGCATGCTCAAAGAGTTGCGCCAAGTCCGATGCTGCAAGAAAATCCTGTAGGCTGCTATCTTGATCAATTGCAAAGGTGTATAATGCTCTCAACTGGTCCTTGATGATGCCTTCCCCCCAATTATGCTTCCAAATTTTAATGTCTCTATCTTGACTAGGTATCCTCTATATGAAGTTATTGAAGAAGGTCTGGACCTCTTTCAAATGTGTTGAGAAAAAAGTGGAGCTATAAATCATTAGGGGGTCTTGATAGTAATACATTTCTGTGAAAATTCATTTCCATAATCTTGGTTGCTGCTGATGCCACTGCCAATACCATTTGGTTAGAAGCGCTAAGTTGAAGTTCTTTAAATTGATGATGCCTAGCCCCCCCCCCCCTTTTCTTTTGTACACAGACTAAGTCCCAATTGGCTAGATGAATTTTCCTTTTTTCATGTTGAGCACCTTGCCATAGAAAGTTTCTCCTTATGCGATCTATTTCCTCTATGACCCATTGGGGCAATTTGATCACTGTCATAAGGTAGATTGGTATGGTAGAAAGAACCGAATTTATTAATACAATCCGACCCGCTAAGGTCAGAAATTTTGCAGTCCACCCTGTCAATCTTTCCCTTATCCTCTGAATGTAGTCTCTGAATACCTGATTTGGGATTTTGCTATCCAAAAGAGGTAGGCCAAGATAAGTTATAGGCATCAAGCCTACTTTGCATCCCAGCAAATTTTGTATCTGTTGTGTATCTCCTTGATTTGAATTGAGTTGTATAAACTCTGACTTCTCCATGTTGATTTTTAGACCCGTTAGCCTTTGAAACACTGCTAGTGTTAACTTGAGGATTTGTACCTGTTGTACATCTGGTTTGACGAAAAATATCGCGTCGTCAGCGTATAGCAAGCATGGCTCCATATTTTTTATTGGCATCAAGAGTGCTCCTGTTTCTCTTAATCTTCCCATCCATCTTGGTAAAAAATCAATTCCTAAAATGAACAACAGCGGAGCTAGGGGATCTCCCTGTTATACTCCTCTTTTTAGCATAATTTTTTTGCTTATCAATCCATTAATTATGACTTGTGATATGCCTCTTAGCACCAGCCTGTCTATCCATTGAATCCAGGCTACCGGAAATCCTAGTGCACTCATGATCTTCAAGAGGAAACCCCAATCGATGGTGTCGAAAGCTTTATGGATATCTGCTTTGAATGTGGCTAATTGTGTTTTAGTCATTTTTGCGAATTGCAGCACCTCTTGTGTGTATATGAACCCCTCCGAAATTTGCCTTCCTTTTATAAAACCTGACTGTGATTTCATAACAAGTTCATCCATGTGCGCTTGCCACCTGTTTGCCAGGATTTTTGAAAGAATTTTCTGACAGTCATGTATCAAACTAATCAGCCTATAGTCTGATGGCTTGATTGGGTTTGTGGATTTTGGGAGTAGAGTGATGTAAGATGAATTGAGATGTTCTAATGTAAGATTGGAAGATGTTATCTCAGTTATGATTGCATGCAAATCTGGAATCAAGATATCTTCAAAAGTTTTAAAAAAATTCCCCTGTCAGCCCTTCTAGCCGCGGGGCCTTGTTTGACGGCCACTCTTTGATTACCTTTCTAATCTCAGCTTGTGTCATTGATTGGCCTAAATCTGTTAGTTCATGTTGTCTCGGGTATAGCACTGACCATTCAATCTCCTGTGTTGTCTGCTCCGTTCTTCCCATAAGATTTATGAAAAAATCTCTGAAAATAGCGGCTTTCATTTTCTGATCCTTGTAAAGCCGGCCATTGTGCTGCACCTCTCCTATGTTGTTGTTTCTTTTGGTTGTAGTGGCATAGGCGTGGAAAAAAGCTTTGTTGTCTCCTTGTGTGTGCCATTTGACTTTTGCTCGCTGCTTCCATAATTCTTCCTCGTATGTTGCAACCTCAGTGAATCTTCTTCGCACTCTTGCTCTAACTATCTTCTCTAGTTGTGTTGGCGGCCTCAAATCTTCCACTTGGTCATACCATCCCATGTAGTGATGCAAACTAGAATCTGCCTTTTGATGTTTCCAATTCTGTCTTTGGTCCAATTCATGATGTGCTTTTGTAGTTCCATGAAATTTTCATGCAGTTGCTTTGTTGTGTGAGCTATCTCTTTGTTCTCCCAATGTTGTTTTACATAAAGTACAAATTCCTCCGATTTCAGCCAAAGATTTTCAAATCTGAATTTTTTTGTTTTTTTTTATGCTTGTTCTGGCTTCGTATATGATTGGGTTGTGATTCGAGTTGGTGTTTGGAATAGTGCGTTGTGTTGAAGCCGAGTAGATTGCACTCCACTCTGTTGATAATAAAAATCGATCCAGCTTAGCAAGGAAAGGGATCGCTCTAGTGTTAGACCATGTATATCTTCTCCTCGTCATTGGCAAGTCAATCAAATCGAGGTGTAGAATTAGGTCAGCAAAGGCCGTAGGCCATCTGAAATCTGATGAGTTGGTGTTTCTATCTTGTTGTTGTAGCGTGGTGTTAAAATCTCCGCATAGTAACCATAGTGTGCCATCACTCGGTTCTTCCAATTGCAGCTCTTGAAAGAATAAATTCCTTATTTGAGGTCTAGAGGGACCGTACACTACTGTGATTTTAACTACCTTGTCCATGATGTTGTCTCTTAGATTAACCGATAAACTGAAGCTGTTTGCCTTGTGTGAAACCAATGCGAATCTTCTCCCTTGCCATGCTATCAATATGCCTCCTCTTGTTTGATTTGCTTCTAAGTTTTGAAACTCATTCAACCGTCCACCACATATTTCCTTTCTTGTATTTTCATCTATATTCCTAAGCTTTGTCTCCTGTAGGGATATGATGTTTGGTTTTTCCAAAAAGAAAGTTTGCCTTATTGCCAACCTTTTCTCTCTTTCGTTCAAGCCCCTGACATTCCAGGTTATGATTTTAATTTTTATTTTGTAATCCATAAGGAAACCCAATGACAACCAATAAAATTGAAACCACTTGCTTGAAAAGAGGACTTACAAATCATTCTCTTCACCCTACTATCTTGCCCTTCTACTAAAAAACCTATTTCTCTACACTGCCCTTTCTCATACAGGAGGTCATACCTTGTTATCCCTAAAAGCTCCTGTGTTCTTACAGGAATTATCTCTCCTTTGTATTCCTGTCCCAAATCCCAGTAATAATTACTGTGATTTCCCTCTACCTTACTTAGATATTCCCACAAAAGAGATTCTACTAATGCGAAATTAAACTTATACATTGTACTTAACATTCTTAACCTTGGATTCACTAACTTAGCCAAAATTGCCTCCTTTCTCAGCTTTTAACCCGCAATTACTCACCTCGTATCACCTCCTTCGCTACTACTTCCATTGCCCCTTTCATTTTGATGCCTGCTTGGTTGATTACTGCCTCCGCTTGTTCGTCTAACAGTGGGTTGTGAGAGTTCATGTAGTCGAGCTGCACTGGTAGGACCTTTGCCCTCTTCTTGTGCATTTTCCTGAAACAGGAGACTAACCAAGGTCGCGTGACCTTGCATGCTCTCTCTTCTGGCCGAACATATGCCCTTTCTGCTTTAGAAGAGAGTCGTGGGCTTCTTCTTATTTCTGGTTTTGCATATTTCGGCGGCCTCGAAAATCCAGGCGGCCCGTTATCTATTGGAGGTTGCTCCAGCCCAGTCGGCACTAGTGTTGACATAAGAAACTCCTCATTTTCTTCTGTTGCATAACTGGGCCGTATTGGGTTTATTACCTTCTCCGTCGGCCCATTTGGCGCTTTAGCAATTTGAAGCCGCTCCATACCCTTTTCTATGGCATGCATCCCTTGATTTATCTCAGTCAAACTTACTGATGAGCCTTGTAAAACCGTAAACTCCTTCTCTTTTGCCTTGTAAGTTGTGTTGCCAGCCTGTGCTCCAATGAACTTGAAAGTGAAGCCCCTAAACAGTATGTTGAATGCTCCTTTGTTGAAAATTTCCCTTTGAAACATCTTGATTGTTCCCATGCGCTGTTCTTTTGCTACTGGTGTTTCTTGAGTAGCAAGAAGTAGCCTGTACTGTTCCCCTTTGTTACCTGTTGCAATTAATTCCTCGTACCCGTTTGGCATGGCGTGCTTTGGTTGTTCGGCTCCAACGGTAATAACATTCTTTCCTTTGTCAGATAGAGGTAGCGTGTCCTCCTCTTCTCCTCCATTGGTTTTCTTCTTCTCCATTAGCATTGGAGAGGCCTTCTGTCCAGTTTCCATTCGGGAAACCGTAAACTCTCCAGTTGGTGCCTTTTCTACTGCCTCCAGTCTGACTGGGTTCGGTTTCTCTTGAGGTTTGTGTTAGTTTGTAATAATGTAGAAGTCAATAATACGATAATATATCATAAAACTTTGTTCATGAATTGGATAATTAATATCATTTTGTTGCCTTGAGTATCATTGCATTTATGGATCATTTTCAGTTCATGACTGAAATTGTGAAACTCCATAATATAGATGATATATACTCTTAATCTTAAAAGGTCACTGAGCAAGGTAATTAGCAGGAACACTAATTACCGCTATAAGGTTAGTATGTGGATTAAAAGATGGTTAAGTTTTACAAACCACCTGACACGAGATGTCATTTTAATCACATAGATACATGTTCTAGGAACATGGTATTTGACAGACCTCGAATGAAACATTAAATAGAATTGTGTTCGTGTCATTTATGTTTTCATTCAGTGTCACGTTCTAAAGTATGACGTATTTATCATTCCCACTGAGAAATATGTATGTGTGATTGTTATCCACCGCTGTCCGTAAAAAGCAGTCATAACGGTAGCTTTTCCATATGTATAGCTTAGCTGAGAAAGTGATAGTTTACCAAGAATACTATTTGTCCCTCGTATTTTATACGAGCTATAGCATCACTGGGCCCCTTGGTAGAGTAAGATTATCAGCGCGCGGTATGATTACAAGAGTAATCATATTTGATAATCTGCTCAAGATCAAGAAAAGATTAAGTTTAAAAGGATGACACATATCTACCTTGAAACTAATATGATAGCTATGAGACAGAAGAACAGACACAATTAAATTGTTTATTGGATCGTAATATTGTACTGTACAACATCATCTGTGTAATTGGATGGTCATGATGTGTTGCCAGACACCACCCATGATTATAGAAGTTAAAACAGTTTTAACTATATTTACCAACATAACACAGATCCTATTGGGTCACACCATATAGGAGTTAATCGGAGAATCTTATTGTGATTGATTATAAATTGGTTATGATCAATAGTAAGATGGTTATAATTAATTATACGTGTTATAATTAAATTATAAATGTTATGTAAAAAAATAACAAGCAAAAACATTGGTTAATTTATAAACGTGTGTGACACGCTGTATAAAAGTTAATCGGTTAATTTATAAATGTGCAGGACACGTTGTATAAATTACCGAAACAACAAACCGCAAGAAAAATATATATATAATTGTTCAGAATAATTATACGAGCATTGTTTGTGTTCAAACCGAGGGCATTCGGGTCTTTTCAGATTCGTCCTTATCCGCATGACATGTCATCAATCCTATCCAGATGACACGTCATCGATACCGAAACAAACAACCGCAAGAAATATAATTGTTCAGAATAATTATACGAGCATTATTTGTGTTCGGACCGAGAGCATTCGGGTCTTTTCAGATTCGTGCTTATCCGCATGACATGTCATCGATCATATCCAGATGACACGTCATCGATCTTATCCACATGACACCTCACCCCCCTAGGTGGCATGCCTTGTCATAGGGGTATTTTGGTCTTTTCACACCATTTTAGAGGCTATAAATAGAGGGGTGCATGAGAGGATTAAGATACTAATTCACTTGTATCGTTTCGTGCAGAATCGAATCGGTATTTTCTCTCTTTCTCGGTTTCTCTCTCAAATAGTGTTTCGGTTGAGAAAAGAAAGTTATACGTAGTTAACGTATAATCTTGCGGGTTGTTGTGGAGTATATTTACGAGATCGATGAATAGTGTTTTACTGAATTTAGCGGTATGTCAGTTTTGCTCATTTGATGAAACTGAGTAACCGAAAATTCGTGTTTACGAGTTTTCGTCTTTTTCCTGTGAATAGTATTTTTGCAGAATTCTGCGGTTTACGGTATTTCTGGCAGAAGAAATTAACCGCTCTCTGGTTAGTCCTGGTGGATAACCGATAGAGGCATCAGACGTCTAATGCTCCGAGACGAGTTTTGGTTACCGCGAAACCCCAAAAATGGTATCCGAAACCCAACAGTTTGATGGTGGCTCCGGCTGTTGGCTCTCCCTCCTCTTCTAGTCTTTTCCTTCTCATTTTCTATTCCCAGTGGTAGATCTTTTGTTGCTGCCTCCCCTAAAACTGATGGTATTTGCTCGATTTGTTGTGTATGGTCAGTGTTGCCATTTGCGTGGTGCCTGCATGGGTTCTGTCTGTCCCTTCCATCTGTGATTCTTGCTCGAGGGATGGTTGTTGTGGAGTGCCTAGTGGGAGGGGCAGGAGGGTGATCGAGTCTGTTGGAACCACCCCTCGATGCCTGACCTCTATCCTCTCTATTGTTTCTCAGTTCCACTGGTGATGGGAAGTCAGTGGTATGGAGCCAACCATCTATCTCAATCTGAACTGTGCCGGGACGCGATCTAGTACTAGTCGTTAAATAGCGAGGCACCCGGTTAGGGTGTCGCACATCAACTAAGGCCGTGATGTATTCATAATTTTTGTTATGAAAGAACGGCGCCACCCTTTCTAGCTGTCCAATCCCTGAGACGAGAGTCGCTACATCTCGTCTATTCCACCGGTTAAAAGGTAGACCGTATATCTTAACTCGAGCGAGGTTGGTGGTTGGATCATACGTCGTCCCTGCCTCTTTTGTCCATGGGGCAAGTTGCACATCGACCCCTGGCCCTAGCTTGAAAGCACATACAGCACAGGCTTCTCTGAGCATGTCTTTGTTGGGGAATATAGCGATGAAATCCCCAATTGTCTAGTGCACATTCCTCACCTTGGAATCCCTAGTCTGCCTTCTGAAATACATTGCTAATCTCGTGGCCAGGGGGTGTGCAAGGAAATGGGTATTTTCGTTGGAGCCTGTCATGACTATAGTTGTTCTATCTAGAAATTGGTTGTTTGGTAGAAGTGGTTCCCTATCCTCTAGAAGAACATGAATGTCTTCTCCTCTGTTGGGTTCAACAAGGTCAGGGTCTTGCAGAGGTACATTCTCCTAGTCAGAATAATCCATTTTGGTTGGTTTGTTCTTCGTGGGCTTGTGGAAATTCTCTATTGTTTGAGGGTTGATGTTGAGCTGAGCAGTGGCAGTATCCTTGTTCGATTTTTGATAGGCCTAAATTATATACATATTTAATCTGATTTTTATCACAAAATAACACTAAATATCTTGTATTTTGAATATAAAGTGAATATAATACACTTAGGATTAAGTTACTGCGTTTGTTTGGTTTTAATTTGCAGAAAATGAAGAAAACTGAAGAAAAATGCCCAGTGCGGACACACAGTTTACGATACGGCCGCACTAAGTACTTAGATGGATTTCGGGACGCGCGCCAATTTTAAAAGGTATAATAAGCTATACATCAAAATCCGTGCGGATGCACGGATATCGATGCGGACTCACGGATCTTGATGCAGCCGCAGTCTGGTCGCACAGAAAAAGTCCGAGCCTAGTGCGGATCTCGATGCAGCCGCAGTGCAGACGCACTGTAGCAGTCAGCCAAAAATAGAGTCTGAACTTAAAACGGTCATAACTTTTGACTCGTAACTCCGATTTAGGATTGCGACCACTTTTTGGAAAACTAACAAAAAGATCTACAACATGAGGAACTAAAAAAGGAATTTGGAGTCAGTCGGATGCACTAATCTCGCAGACAGCCAGAAATACATAGTTTCTATTTTTGGCACATTATGGATACATTTTTACAGTCAAATATAGATAAGACATCTTGATAAACAATCCAAATATAACACCCACTAACTACACTTCCTAGGCTCTTAATTGAACATAATCCTTGGCTATAAAAGAGGGGGTTTATTCCAATGAACAAGACATCCATCCATTCTCATCTCTCTATCTCTATCCATCCATCAATTATCTCATTCTCTCCCTCCACACACACAATACTTAGCGATAAATTATGAAGTAAGGAAATCTTTTCTAAAAGGAAGAAGAAGAAGATCTAAGCAAGAAGTCGGCAAGATTGAGGTTCTTGATTCAATAAAAGGTGTAATCATTTCTTCTTACTTTTGCCAGTTTTTGTAATAGATCTCTCTATGAGGGAGTAGATCTCTCTCTAGGGATTTAGGTCAATGCATGAACTTGTTTAATTCTATTTTATTCGGTTATTTGTTTTTATTATGATTGTTTTATGAAATTTGATTGTTAATTTCTGTGATTTAATAATTTGTGTTAATTACATAGTTAGTACTTGAATTGTAGTATCCCGTTTTGGATTTGAAAGAACCAAAATTGACTGTGATCAATAGGATAGTACCAAATTATGAATGTAAATACCCTAGGTTTAGATTAAGATTGTAACCAATTTAATCTAAGTCGGAACTATAGAAATTAAAGTTACAGACTTGGTGAAGAACCTAACCGTGAAGTCAAATTCTAATTATGACATCTCAATTCGAATCGGGTATTGGTATGATGGACTTAATTGCGAAGTACCAATATTTGAGGAGAGAAAAGACTAACAAGAGCTTATAGGTCTAGGTAACTAGGGTGGGGGACTTAATTAATAGCATAGAGATTTTTTGTGCCCTTTGGCAAAGCAGTTAAAACACCTGTTTTCTTCTTTCAGTCTCTGTTGGTGAGGGCTTAGCCTAGGTTTCTCCTTGATCATACAAGGGGCTTTGTGTTTCCTTGTCACCAGTGTCCACCTCTCATCATCTACTTAGTTGCTTGCTTTAACTTTCTCTGAGTTGCCATTAAGAGTTTGTTCTTGAGCCTTGTGCTTGTTGATGTAGAACGGTTCTTGAGCCCTGTGAGAGTGGTTGAGAGTCGCTTCCAGTGGTTGAGCAGTCCTTTCTCCATTGATGCGCCTTGCTTGTGGTGTAGCCACCTGCTCGGTGAGAATCTTAGCATAAGATTTTCTTCCAGTCAAAATCGTCTCCAGTGTCGCCTTTGCTTTTGCTAGTGGGAACGCCATCTTGTCCGTTCTCAATAATGAGTCAACCTCCAACATTTTAAAATGTAGTTTTTTTCATGGATGTTTATCATGCAAATTTTGACTGCGGAATGCAATTCTGTGTATCTTTTATTATATTAATAGGGCAAAATTATGCTGTTTTTCATTCTAACATTGAAGCTTCATTTAATGTTCTGGTATTAGGGGGCTAAATAAAATTTGTTGACTATATTAAGAAAGCCGTTAGTTAAAGCTTAAATATCTTGAGTGTTGTTAATAAACTAACAGGACAAATATATCAAAATCAATGAGTTTCCAAATCCATGGAATAAATTTTGTTGGCTAATTTGCTGCCGGCGGTGTTGCCAGTCTTTTTTTTATTTTGTGATGTCCAAATAATAAATTCAAACCGTTAGATATTTAATCTATACTATAATATACTTGGAGACCAAATTTTACATTTTTTGAAATTTTTTTACTATTTATTAAGCTGGTTTGAAAACTGCTAGTTTCAATGCTGCAGAAATTTACTGAAATCAGTGGTTTTCAAACCAACTTAATAAATAGTAAAAAAATTCCAAAAAATATAAAATTTGGTCTCCAAGTAGATTATAATATAGATTAAACATCTAATAGTTTAGATTTGTTGTTTGGACATCACAAAAATAAAAAATAGCGGCAGCAAATTAGCTGGACCCTAACTAATATTTTACATTGTTAATATATTAAATTATTATTTTAATAATATTATATAATTAGTAATTATTATTAATTTATAATTATTTAATTAATATTTTATTATTAATAATTATTATTAACATATAATTAATATGTATATTGTTAATATATTAAATAAATTTTATAATAATATATAATATATTACAGTTATTATTAATATATTAATATTATATAATTAGTATCTTATTATAAATAATTAATCAATTTAGGCTTTTAAAACTTTAGTCCTCCAACTCTAACCAAACAATGAATAGTTTAAGCTATGATTTAACTTTAGGTCTCAACCAAACATGAATAATTTAGACCGGCGTAAGTTGGAATAACCAATTTAGACCTCCTTAGCTTTAGACCACAACCAAACATGGAGTAAATATCTTGAGTGTTGTTGATAAACTAACAGGACAAATATATCAAAATCAATGAGTTTCCAAATCCATGGAATAAAAGGAAGGATTTTGTTATAAGTATCAAATGCCTTGCTTAGTTTACTAATAACAAGTCAAAAAATGAAAGAAATATAGGAGACGTCTGGGCACGATGGAAGATGTAAGGGTAGAATTGTCAAAATGATTATAAATTAGGTGCTAAATAAGATTTACCGCTCATGAATTTTATGATTAAAGCTTCCTGAATAGTTTTTTCCCCTTTATAATTACCAATAAAATTATCTCATGCAATTTTCAGTCCTTAAAAATAATATTGATTAACATTAGAGATCTATATCCCCAATCTATCTTTGTTGTGTAATTCTGAATCTAGGGAAATGTGAATTAATCTCTCTAAAAAATGCAATGATCTTTAGCAGTAAAGGGCAGTAAAGAAGAACTGCAACTTTTAATTTGTAAAATGGATAGCTGGTGTGCTGGAATGTTTGGTTTCTGGTACAAATAAATTTTTATGGATATGGATATGGATATGGATATGGATAGCTTCAAAATTTGTAACGGGCTGTTCAATTGCTGTTATTTTTTATGAGATACCTCAAGCCCTCAAAGGATGTGAAGTTATGGTTCAGAAGAAGGAAATGAATAGCTTAGAAAACTGATAAGAAACAAAATTTATTTTCTGATCTAAAGAGAAAAGAATAGCAAGGAGGAAGCGCAGCATGACTACAAGTAAAGTAAGAGGTGAAGATCAGAAGATGGATATACAATAGTACTGTGCAGTGAGAGTAATGTTAATTAATGTGCTTGGTCCCTTTTGAAAGGTGCAGAATTAATTGTTATAATATTTAGGCCCATACGGTTGAGGTTGAGGTCTAGCTTGGCGTTGTGTTAGTGGCCTAGTGGGTGGTGAAACACACCTTGAGCCTTATAAGTTATATCTCGTCCGATTCCACTCCCAGAGCTTAATTTGTACGTTTCTGAAACTGAATCCATCAAATTCAAAAAGCATCTCGATCCACATTTCGTTAAAATTAAACCCCCTTTTTTCGGTTAATATAAGGATTACAGAGAGATGAGAATATATAAATTAGAAATTAGATGAGATCGATTTGGGAACGATGCTCATGCTAGTCGATATTAATTGCTGCCATCTCAGCATTTGGGCAGGACGGTCAGGCGCTGCAGATGGGTCCCCGTTCCCGTCGAATTAAAATTTAATTCTGCCCGCCACTAATTTAAGTTTAAGAGTCTGTCTCATTCACTGGGATTAGTGTATTAATGGTCGGGCAGGTACGGGTACGTCTCGGGTACGGGTATGACGGGTACTAGGATATACGGGTACGGGTATGTCGGTTTTTTTCAAAAATCATACTCTACCCGTCCTATACCCGTACCCATGTACCCTTGACGGGTAGGGCGGTCCGGGTACAGGTAGGGCGGATACGGGTATTTTTTTTTGTGCTATTTTTTTCTGGTTTTTTTGTTAGTTTTTTTTTTTGCTGTTTTTTTTTTTCTGTCTTTTTGTTGGCTTTTTTTTTAACAGTGCCGTATAAATGTTATTACGTATTTATAATTCGACTTTTAAAATATGAATAATTCAATATCAAATAGTGTGTATATATATACATAAAATTATCAAGTCACATCTTTATAATTCCTAAATAATTAAAATTTGTAACTTATATATATAAAAAACAGAAATTAAATCTAACCTATTCAAAATAAATCTAACATTTTCAAAAATAAATCTAACCTATTCAAAAATAAATCTAACATTTTTAAAAATAAATCTAACATATTCAAAATAAATCTAACATTTACAAAAATAAATCTAAAAAACAGAAATTAAAAAAACAGAAATTAAAAAATAGAAATTAAAAAAATAAAATTTTAAAAACTGAAAATAAATTTGACCTATTCAAAATAAATCTAACATTTAAAAAAAAAAATCTAACCTATTCAAAACAAATCTAATTACTTCACATATTTTCAAAAATAAATATAACCTATTTTTTAAACCTATGAAAAATAAATCCGAATTTCAAAAATAAAATCTAGCATCAAAACAAATTTAATTACTTTACATCTAACAAATCTAACATAAACTAAATAAATCTAACATATTCAATAAATCTAACAAATCTAATTACTTAACAAATTTAACAAATCTAACATAAAATAAATCTAACAAATCTAAATATCTAATTACTTAACATCCAATAAATCTACATAAACTAAATTTACTCTACAAAAATAAATTAATCTAACATGAAATAAATATAACCTTTAAATCTCGCGGAAAAATCTTGTAGAAGGTCCTGAACTTCGTAATTCCGTTTACGTATTTGTAGAAGGAATTAAATGTACAACTATATATTTTTTTAACAATAAATTTAAAATTTGAGAATAATAGAAATTTAGATTAAGAGAATGAAAGAATGATAATTGAGATGGAGATGTGAAAATAAAGGGAGGAAGAGGGGTATTTAAAGAAATTTTGATTGGAGGGATAAATTTAAATTTTTAATTTTTAATTTTTTAAAGAATAACACGGAAAAAAAAAATCGCATCCGGTCTGGTCCGGGTGGGTCCGGCTGGTCGGGTCCGGATGGGATGGCACCGGGTGGGAGGGAAATTGGGTTTTTTGAATTTTGAATTAAAGTGAACAGTAGACGGGTATCGGGTACAGGTACTCGGGTACGGGTATGGTCGGGTATTTGTCTAAAAAAATCTGTCCGGTCCGTTTTTTGCCCGTACCCGCGTTTTCGAGTACCCGACCCATACCCGGGCTCGGGCACGGACGGGTAGGGTAGGATATACCCTTAACGGGTATAATTAATACTCTAACTGGGATAATATGGGTCCCACCATGTCAGGACTCAGGACAAGACTAGAACGGACTGGAGATCAATCCTGACAGAGTCACACATCTACTCCCAAACCCGATTAAACTCGATATGCATTTCACTTGGGCTGGTCTGGGTTGGACTGGTCTGGGATGGTCTGGGCTGGGCTGGGCTAGGCTGGGCTTGCTCTATTTTTGTGAACATGTATTGCACAATACCATATCTTATTAAAACTACGGCGCTTTTGATATTTATTGAACATGACATGCTCCATTTTCGTTGATTGATTAGGTGATTGTGGATGTTAACAGGTGTCTTGGTTGTTGCAAATTTTAAATTCTATTTTTTTTTTAATTTTATTCTTGATTTGTTTGGTAATCAATGACTAATGAATAAACATTTATTGAGTATGACTTTAATAACATGTAATGTTAACGTGGCACCCAAATTCCTTTCCTTTCTTTTCTTTTTATTTTAGCAAAATAATTGAGTCTCATGTCCACTAAAAATATATATAAATGATTATCATCGATTTGATCATATGACTCTTATTCAGTGAAAAAGTTTATTGACAAAAGTATAACCAAAGAAATTGGATATACTTGAATTGTCTAGGAACTAACTCGGTGCTTTCGCATCAGCATCCTTATCCTTTCAGCACCAATACTCTTATTAAAATTAAATTTCCAAACCTCCGTATGTATAATTAAGTAATTTTGTGACAGTATTTCCACCAAAACAAATACGGTTTCAACAGTAAACACAACTGTTTAACTTCAAAAAAATAGTAAAAATGAACATTACAAGACTTTGTTTTCAATATATTTCTACTAGTTGTAGTAACCTTAGCAATTGACTACATCCAACTAGGCCATAAATATGTTGTTATTATGTACATAGACTTGTTCGTATTAATATTTGATATTTATGTTTTGACAATGGGGCAAGGGGCCCAAATGAGAGATATTTCTGTTGGTCGAGAAAAAATAATTAAAAAAAAAAAATAAAGAGCTTAAAAATGGAGTTAAAGAACTAATAAAGATGAAATGAAGAAAGAAAGGCAGTTGAATATATGTTTATTGGTGAACCAAATAGATAATAAGCAGAAATAACATGTGAGTCCTAAGAAATAGCTTATTTAGTTTCATTTACATATGCAATTATTATTTGTCTAAATTTTGTCCAGAAGCAAACAGTTGAATTAAGAAATAAAGTATAAACTTTAATCCTCAGACCTCAGTGACAGTTAATTTGTTTACGCTAGCTGTAGCCTGTAGCTGAGGTGGTAGCCTTATCTTGCCACCGTTTATCCTAAAAACAAAAAAAATGGTGCTTAAATTTTTGTCCGTTTTCTTTATTTTTAAAGGAGATAGGCCGCTGTTACAACTTACAAGTGCGCAAAGGCAAAGGCAAAGGCAAAGCTATCTCTTGCTCCAAATTTTTTGTGAATTTTTTTTTTTTTTTTTCCGTTTGTGCTATAAATTATGGAAACAAATCTGGTGTTATTTTAATCCCAACTCAGTTGATGTTTTTTTTTAGATTTACGTTTTTGAAGATTAAAAGTTTGAACTGCTGGGATCAGAATAACATAATAAAATAAATCGGATGCTTCCCCTTATCGAATTTGCTCAACGAAAAATGAAAATGAAATTATATCCCTCGTCGCCTGATCGGAAGGGGATATACTTTTGACTTTTGAGTGAGAACAATTTATGTAAATTAATTAATTAATTAATAGTGGGGTTGGGGCCGGGGGGTTGTCCTAAATGCTCTTATTTAAATTGAAGTTTCCATAAAGCAAAATCAATCTATATATAAATAATTTTTAATTGAACTCTGTTCTTGTTGAATTTGTTCGAATCAAGGGGTAACTCCGCAAATTTAAATCCACCAATCTAAGAATATGGATCATGTGTTTCCATTTTCCACATTCTTCATAGAATCACGACTTCACAAAAATAGAATCCCCAGATCCGTTTAAAAGAAGGCGTTGAATAATTAAACACAACATATAGAAGCTACTAAAACCTAAATCGAACCGAATGCATTAAAATGGTAACATCCTTCAGATCTAGATCTAGAAACAGATCAAGTGAGGTGCGTTATAAAACTAGCTATTATCCTCACTTGATCCAAATCCCTTCTTTATTTATTTATTTATTTATTTATTTACATAAATCTTAAATAAATTCGAAAAGACAAAAGCAAAGCAAAGTCGACAGATTTCTTCAAACCACCACAACCACAACCTAATCCTCCTCACACCTCTAATTATGAACAGATCCGTTGCGCTTCACGTCAGAGGCAAGGCGAGAGGCTATGGCCGAGTGATACATGGCGTCATGATAGCTCTCCGTTTCCAACATCTTCTTGCGAAGCACTTTAGCCTTCTCTTCCGTGAAGGCTCCAAATCTCGGTCTCTCCACCAGCAGATCCGCCGCCGGATCAGCCTGAGACACGACAGAAGAGTCGATGTAGTCGGGCTGCGCAGACATTCCGAAGAGCGGGGCCCACCAGTTTGGGGATCTGGCACTAGTAGCGGGATTCTGGGATCTGGCATTAGAGGTAGCTTGAGCACGGACTGAGAGAGGTGCGCGGAAGGAGAGGAGGGTAGACGACGCCATTGGATTAGAGAGAGATAAAGAGCAGAAATGAATTTAGGGTTTGTAGAGCAGGAATGAATGGATCTGAATGGGGAAAGGTGAGGACTGTTGAAGAGGGGGAGGGGTCTTTCGTCTTCCTATAAATAAATAAATATAATAAAGATGACAAAGGGAAGACAAGGCACTGGGGTCTGGGGATTTGAAAAACAGGTGGTATATCTTGTAGAACAGTTCCACCCAAAGGAGTATAGCGTAAAGAGTGGATAAGGTTGGGAACGTACCTGCATTGCGTGGCGAACTGGCGATGACCTAGCACTGCACTACCGTCTACCGGTCAAGTAAAGCCTCTCGCTTGTCGCTAGTCGCTACTTGGTCCCATTTTCTTCTTTAAATTACAGTTTTAGCTCAATTTTACGTCTATCCTATATTATTTCATGTATATTTGAAGTTAGACATGGGATCATGGGATGGGACACGGACTGACGGACGCCTGCTTTGGCTGCATATGAGAATGCTCCTACCCCGTTCAAATTATGACACGTGGTCATTTGAACTTCCCGTGGCAGAATCAGGATTCTAAAATTATGTAGCGGGTTCTGTTTCTGTAGCCGATATTTTTGTAGTTACCCCTTACCACTTACCATCTCAAAATTGAGCTTTTATCAGGCACGCACGCACTCTCATCAATCATGATGCACATTAACACTTTTTTTATGCGCCAGTTAAGAATACACTCCAAATTAAACAACGACCCGCAATTGTCTGATAACATAAAAACTGGTTAGGATATTTTATTTTTGGGTTTAATTGGATTGAATTTCTACAGACCGTCGACGTCGATCAATTGACCGTTTATAGCAGTACGCGGTTTTCTCGTAAACTCGGCAAATCATTGGAAACGTGGAAATACGAATATGCTTTCTTTTCTTTTCTTTTTTTTAACCGTAAGAAAGAAAAGAATAGTCTTTCTAGAAGGAAAGCAGCCTAAACAGTATTACAAATTTCGAATGATGTTTTATTTCAGTTACTTATACCTCCTTTTTATATTTATATATACTTCTAAATTTTAAAAATTCATTTTGTACTAAATCGAGATATTAAAAAAAAATACACACACTATATATAATTAATCCATCAGAATTTATTATATTTCTCATTTTATGAACTCTTGGACTTGTAAAAAACAAATTAAAAAAGAATATATAAATGTGTAATTGTTTGTGTAAACATTTTGAGATCCTATTTGTATGACACTACAAAGGTGACATTTGAGATTTGACGAGGTTGCTTACTAGAAAAGAGCGATGGCGAAATATAGAGAAGAAAATAAAGAGACGAAAAATACAGGACAAGGACAGTAGTAGACTAGTAGTCCATGTCCATGTGAATTAAATATATGATGTTTCCCGAGTGCCGTACCCCGCTTAGAAAACCAAATCATAATTAAAAACAAAAACAAAAACAAAAACAAAAACAAAAACAAAAGGCTCAGTGGGAAGTGATGTCAAACACCAATCAAACCGTAATTTTTATTTAATTATTAGGTCCACAAAGAGGATAGGAATAAAACGAAACTACAAAAGAGGACCAATCACATTACATTACTTAGTACTGCTGGAAACAAATTAAGCAACCAAAACCAAAAGATGCTTCAATCCGAACAATCCATATCCTCTGAGCTGAGGTAACATATATAGTAGAATATTTCTGTTTGGATCACGGCCATCCGATCAGAATCCGAGTCAATTCTCCACACACTGGGCCACTTTAATAATGGTGCAGATACAGATACAAATTCTGAACCCAAGGTATCAATCACCGGTTGTGTAATTAAAGATTTAAGAAGTTTGCGAAAATGAAGTAGCTAGAGAGAAACTTTCGGAGATTCCTTTGGTCCTCGTGGAAACTTTTTCCCGCCAACTCTAATCTCTTTAAAGTAAGTAATTTACTCTTTAAGTCAATTGAGTGGGTGGTCCAAGACTCCAAGTTGGTAAATTAAGAAGCATATCCCAATTCCATACCAACCATGGCAGAGTCGATCATGACTTGATCAATCTCTTAATTTCCCTAGCTCTTCTTCTAATTCGATCTATAACACAAATTTTACAAGACTGCCAATTGTATTGAATTTAGTGAGCTATTGGAAGAGCAAGGAGAGTCTTTAGCACATCTCATTTTATTGTCAAATATTTGTTAGCATGTCGACAGATAAAGCCAAGATTTAATATTAATTGGTTGCATCCAAGATAGACACAGAGCAAACAAGCAAGACTGGAGGCATTTTTCTACAAACTGATCGAAGCCTAATTACGTATAACCAAAGTGCTACTTTGAGATTGCTAATACTATCCTTCATTAATTACTTTTATATTCTAAATGGAATTCAAGAATGCCATCCGCAAAACAAGCAGTTGGTTTATGCAGTGACAAACTTTTCTCCTTGCAAATACACAGTTTGCCCCAAAATCCTTTTATTCTTTCTTATATATTTAGATGCATTGCAAAGGTAGGTTTCTGTATTCATGACTCGGGTAGCTCTTTTAATTTGAAAGGCAACTACACGGACACTATATCATCTTGGTTGTTTGCCTCTGGATAAACCTGCAAACCAATTGTAACAAGAATTTCACTTTTAGATTTTGTGACAGAATAATATTCATATGTTGGCCTTCTCTGTATTTGTTGTATTGTCAACAGAAAATTTTAAGGAACTATATATGGCGTTGTGTTGGTGTCTTATTGTTACTTCTTATTTTTTGGGCATACCTGAAGTTGGAGGCGATCGCCATGGAAGCTAACATTTCGAACTTTGAGTTCTCCTCGGCTAGTTGTGAGCTCATCTAGTATCTCTGAATCACATTTATCCTCATCTCGGCTATCCTCAGTTCCTATATCTGAACCCCTTTCCTGTGCACAACAAAGAAAGGTAACATCAACATTAACTATCAGACTTGAAAAAAAGAAAAAGAAGATAAATACTTTCAATTACGACCAATCTCATTAAACCTTTCAGTATGATAGAAAATCTTAAAATATTGTAAAGATAGATAGATTACCACAATAGATGATCTCAAAAGATTGTACTTCTGCTGTTCTCGAGGCATTCCTGGGATCTCTTCATACCCAGCCGCATCCAATTCATAGAGGTAGCATGGGTCGAAAAATTTGGGCAACATATGCTGTCTTAGCACCACCAAAATGAAGAAAGGAAGTGGGAACAAAATGCCGGCTATTGGTATCCAAGTCACACCAAAACATAGCATGAGATACACTAGTTGAAAGATTGTAAATGCGGCTATAACTTTGAAGGGCACTGACTCGACATACGATGCATGATCTCCTTCTAAAACCCTATCCAATTTGTTCAAAATATTTAATGAGAAATAACAAGGAGAGAAGTTAATAAGACCTTAAAAGGACACTACCGTGTCTTGGAACCAAGTACCAGAATTAATTAAGCTTGGGTAATCTTTTGCTTAGTCACTCATTGTTCAGTTCCAGGATTGATAGTACTAAAACTGTGACCTTACATATCAAGCTCTATTGGGTGATTCAGTGCTTAATCAAAGAATTGAAGCAAACAATTTTGCTTCAAAGTCAAGTTCTCATACTCAAATAATTAAAATACTAATAAATAATATACAAGTCAAGTATATATGATGTAGGAACAAAAGGTTAAAGAGATTACTTGTAGCGGCGTCGAGGGGTGATAAAGAGAAGCAATATTCTTTCCCAGAACTGGTTTCCAGGCAAACTATCAATTGCCATGTAGGCAAAGTAGCCCCACAAGACAGATGTCGGGATCTTCCTAATAATAGGCATGACACCAAGACAACAACCGACAAGAAGAGACTGCAGCAAGTTGCTTACTCTTTGTTCATTTACACGCACTGGCAGATTCGCCTCTATGTGCTTATCTGGATCGAATGCCAGTCCCTTTGTTTCGTCTCCTTGGTTTTCATCTCTCATGACAGCGTCCCTTAGGGGTTTTAATTCCCTTAAGGGTGATTCAAACTGAATGATGTAGGGATTAAATGATTTCAGATGCTAATTTATAAGAATACAACATATGTAACACCCTTTTTCTGTTAATTTTAAGCAAATTTCTACCAAGTATTTTGCTGGTTACATTGTACACACAGCTGGTTTTGTTTTATATCCTAATTTACTTATTTGTTGGGTAAGATTACGCCATATTTTTACATAATGGTGAAAAAAGTAATATGCTTGAGAAAGCTGCACCTCAATTTATGAGAGTTGTACAGAGAGAGTACTTACAGTTTGTCCCTTCTCCATCTCAATGAAAACTTGTTGCATCTTGCCATAAACTTCCTCTCGGCTTGCACACTTCTTAATGGAATCTTTTGCACTCTGTACCATCTTCTTGCGCAGTAACTGAGCAAACATAATATAAATTCGCACAAAAAAATGTTTAATTTGATTACAGAGTTGTGTAGAGAGGAAAAAATTGGTTTTTGTTACTTTCTATATGCTAACTGACAGCTAGTTACAATCTAAGGTTCAGCCAATGCCAAACTCTCTCATGCATCAATTCAGTATTAAACATAAAACATAGAGTCTATGGTACTATGCATATTACGATTTGGCACCGTGCTACGGCTCTATATTCGAGTTTTCAAATCCTAACGATCGATCCGAACCTTTCATCTTGTTCTCCATATTAATATGTGTTTGGAGACCAAATTTTACATTTTTTGAAATTTTTTTACTATTTTTTTAGATTTATTGAAAATCACTGTTTTTGGATGGTCCAGAATTTTCAAATCAAGTGATTTTCTGAATATCTAAAAAAATAGTAAAAAAAATTCAAAAAATGTAAAATTTGGTCTCCAAACACATATTAATATGGAGAACAAGATGAACGGTTTGGATCGACCGTTAGGATTTGAAAACTCGAATATAGAGCCGTAGCACGGTAACAACCCGTGATATGCATAGTACCATAGACTCACTCTAAAACATATATTATCCAAGTTATACTCGCATTTAGTGCAAAAGAATAAAATTTCTGCCATTTGAAGCTGAACAGGTTTATTAGTAAATTTCAGGACTGAAACAGTCTGGTGACTTTTGAATAAAAGGAAAAAGTTGTTTCAGATAGCTAAATATGGGCCTGGACAAAAGAGGCTACATTTTCAAAAAGAATGCATCAAAATGCTGATGAAATCCAAATTGAAATGTCTATGAATGGAATTCCTGAATCACATGCTAGATCATCATTAAAAAACAGTGGCTTATAGAAAAAATAGTGTTGGCTACTTGGCTGTAAGAGCATATTCAAACCTGAGTGAGTCTATGGTACTATGCATATTACGATTTGGCACCGTGCTACGGCTCTATATTCGAGTTTTCAAATCCTAACGGTTGATCCGAATCGTTCATCTTGTTCTCCATATTAATGTGTTTGGAGAACAAATTTTACACTTTTTGAAATTTTTTTACTATTTTTTGAAATTGATTGAAAATCACTGTTTTTGGATGGTCCAGAATTTTCAGATCAAGTGATTTTCTAAATATCTAAAAAAATAGTAAAGAAATTTCAAAAAATGTAAAATTTGGTCTCCAAAACATATCAATATGGAGAACAAGATGAACGGTTCAGATCGACCGTTAGGATTTGAAAACTCGAATATAGAGCCGTAGCACGGTGCCAAATCGTAATATGCATAGTACCATAGACTCACGCTTCAAACCCTTTAATTTCAAAAGATTAAAAAAAATTGGAGTTGCCAATCCAAGTTTGTAATATTACCAAATAAATTCACTTCAATTTAGTTAATTTCAGTTTAGATATCAGAGATAAAATTCCGAATTCTTAATCCTACCTGTCTATTGAGCACCGCAAGACTCTTTGTATGCATAGGAGACTGTGGTAATACACCATTTGAAGGTGGTATGCCGAGAAATCCACATATCAAAACCTACACAATCGATTAGTTGCATTATAGAAAGAAAAATGAAACTGTCACATTATCATGTAGGAAAACAGGAAAACAGAGAAAACAAAGAAAACAAAGAAAACAAAGAAATCAGAATGGTACCATGAACCCAAGGATCAAGATGTCATAGTGGTAAGCGGAGGGGTTTTTGAGATTAAATTCCTTTTGCTGTGCCATCTGGGAAGCCACACTGTGGTCAAAGAAATACAACCCTGCAACCATCAGTGCTGGTATTATAGCCGCAAATATGTATATTGGAGGGACTGACAGGAGATCCTGCATTTAATATTATATTCGTGACAGTTTTCATTAGAATAGTAAAAATGGTTATGTAAAAATCAGATTGCTTCTTGAGCCACCACCCCACTCCCCACAAAACAAGAGTAACAAATGTATTTCTTCAACCATTATTTGCTTGTTTTTGCACTAAAGTGCTTCTTATATGTTGTTCAGTAATTTGAATTTATCAAAATGTATGTTTTTTTTTTTTTTTTTCATTTTCTTTTGGATTATTTTTTAATAAGCCCAGTTCTTGCCCAAAGGTATGTCTCAGTCAGCTATGTTACTTGTCAGAAAAAGAAACTAGAACTGGGACAAAGTCACTACCTTAGCTACAGTCCAATGTTGCAACGAACTTGCTTCCCATGGTAGAGGGCTAAATATCCGTCTTGGTACACTGGCTGGTACATTTTTTGGTACAGAATATGAGAGCGCAGTCCATACAAGCACCATCAGTGGTACACCATAATCGGCCACAATGCTTCTTATCCAACCTACAGTAATAGAAGTATATATGCATTCAATTGAGATAACAAACAAATTATTGCATCTATAACCGAAATTTACTGTATCTACAAACTGAAATAAGGTTAGTACCATATCTATTACATTCTTTGTATGTGCAAGAACTTATAGGCTTATAGCTAACATAAACTATGAGAAAAACTACTTGTATTTACCTGTTGCATATCGCCAGGCCCGGGCTCGCCTACTCTTTAAGGACGTGTATAATAGCCCAATTGCAAAAATGATCCCAATTAGTCCATTTGTGTAAAGCCAATGAAACTGGTACACAGGACTGTTTTTATCTTCCCCTTTAGGCACCTTAAATTCACTGACAATTCCCTAAAAAAATATAGAAATTTTAATTAGTGTAAGATATTATTTACAATTGAAAGTGATATCAATCAGTGTTATAGGGTATATTATTCAATATATGTCGAAAACTAAACTGTACCTTAATTGCTTGTTGGAAAAACAAAACAGTGATTAGCATCCCAAAGAGTTCACCGGCAATTCTTGTAAATCTACTAATGATGGAAGAAGCATTGAAAATTGAAAGAAGAAAGAGCATCAAAGATGTCCATATACAAACCCTGTGAATAAATTAAAAGAAATTAAGAACTTTTATTATTGAATATGTAAATAGGAGAAGAGAAATGATTTGATGTTTTTGTGCAAAACAAGAAATGAAGGCAAGCTTACTTTTTTTTCTGCACTAAATAATGGAAAGAAAGTAAATTAATTGGGTTATATGTAATCATGACTCCCTTTGTCCCTGTAGAAATACTAGCATTACTTAAAAGTGTTAATAAAAGCTATTTGCTGGGCTTATTTCACAGTACAGACACAAAATACCTATATGACAATTTGTCAAACACCTTGCAAACCCTCTAAAATAATCAGCTGCACAAACATCTTGTGTATAACCATTGTTAGCAACCACTATAAACATACCTAACAAATAGAAATGAAGGACCAAACACTAGCTGGACCAACACAAGTTACACAACATGCACTATGCATGCAAAGCAGTAGCAATTTACAACAAAGAATCATAGTCATTCATGAAACCACATGAATGAAAATTCAATATTGGAGAGCAAGAGAATGAATGAAATCAAGGAATACGCAAGAGAACATTAATTTCAAGTCAACCATGCCTACTCCCTCAAGTGGTGAAAATAAAAAATTTACTTTACCCAGATGTTCTAAAACTATCCTACAATTGCCTTTTTCTTTGAAGTGCAATTTTATAAAGTTTAATATAAATAATCATTCAATCTCAGAAAGCCCAAAAGTACCAAATTCTCTCTTTCTTAACAATAATGCCATTACTCACTATCTCAAATTATACAACCCAAGTACTCTCCTCTATAGTATCAAGCACATACAGAAGCCTCTACCCAGGAGGAACAACTGTACAAGAGAAAAAAGCCCTCCTGAACTTAGACTGAATTGGGCCTAGTTTGATATGGGCTTCATTATTAACACCATTCAACTTTGTACCACAATCTACTAAGACTAAGAGTCGTAAATCACTATTGAAAATTCTGGCGCCTCCTCCCTCTACCTGCTGTCTAACTTTTGAACTTACAGCCTCAATCAATGTTTGGTTATGACTTATATAAATAAAAAGCAAGATTAAAAAATTACCATCCAGCCCAAGCTAAGAAAAGGTGTTGGCCTAGACGGTCCTGTTCCTTGGCAAAACTGTAGAGGTAAGAATACATGATAATAGTCGGCTCTGCTACTCCTACTAACATCATCGGCTGCCCTCCAATTATGGAATGTATGATGCCGCATATTGCTGTCGAAGTTAATGTCTCCACTGTACTCAAAGCTCCATCTATAATTAATACCAAATATTTTATTCAATTGTTTCAATCAAACCTTAGTTGTGAAATTAATATATATGTACTTAATAGAAAAGGAAAACAGATCGAAGAAGAGTGCATGCAGATACCAGTTTCTTTACTTAGTTGCTCTCCAAAGGCAATTACAGGAAGTGCGGAGGCAAAGAAGATGTAAGTAGTTGGTGCTAATATCCTTCAATATTTCATAACAAAATAGCCTTTAAGAGAACAGATAGGGTGAAAAAATATATATATTTATTTTGGATAAAAAAAAAATGACCTGAAGCCTGAAGGGCAGCCTCCCCACCAGTCTTGCCTATAGCAGCTCAATCTTCCTTTAAAATCTTTTGCAATACCACTGCCGAGTTTCAGTTTTCTAAGATCCATCCCTAAAATAAATAAAAAATTATTGTTACTATGAAGTGTGTAGTATGTAGTGATGGAGCATATATGTCACAAAAGTTCAATATATATTGAGTACAAAATCAGATCATCCAGCGAGTAACCAGCTAGCGGACGTAAGATCTTAAAACAGAAATTAAATCTTAAACATTAAATGCTTCAGACAGATATATATGTAAATTAATGAACATTAAATCTTGAGCTGGCAACAAACTAAGAAAACTTAGGTTCGTCAGTCGACAGCTAATCAAAATTCAAATCTTAATTACAATGCGCATATATAATTCCCCAAAAAAAAGAAAAAAAAAGCGGAATTGAATCCAAATGCACACCATTTTTAGCGTTCTCAATCTCAATAATGCAAGAGAGAAAAAGAGGATTTTAATATCGTTTCGTGGCCATTTACAACATCTAATTAATAAAATTGAAATTTCGGAGAAAATAGAAAGAATATATTTAATTATTACCTTTAAGAGTGCTACGATCGAGAAACCCTTAAAAGGAGGAAACACGAATAGATTTTATAGGCGGCGATGGATCATATATTACAAAAGATGGAAACAAGAAATGAGGAAAAGAGTTATTGGTTCTCTCGAAGAAAGAGATGAGGAGAGGAAATGAGGGAGGCTGGCTTGGCCTCCGTTCGTTGCGCGCGCGTTCGAAATAAATAGCAACCACAACACTACCTTTTGAGTTTTGACCCCAAGTCCCCAACCCCATTCCGTGATATTTCCTATATATCCTAATCCTACTCCTACTCCTCCTCCTACACTAGGGAGTAGGGACCACAACCACAACCACAATCCGCTTCCAGCACCAATCTTAAAGCATTCCGTTAATGCACCCAATTCTCATTCTGGCTCTGGCCGTACTGGTCCATGTCAGAATCAGATATATCATATATATATATATATATATATATAGGCCGCAACGGAACGGCCTTGGGGATGACATTCATATAAAACAAAACAAACAAACAAATATTCAGTGATGAATCTCGTGTAGGAAACTGTGTACATGCACTTCATTTATATATTGGGATATCAACTGTTACACAGAGTCAAACATGAGAATTGACTATATGTATATATATATATATAGATTAGGCGAGAAAAGAGAAATAAAGAGGTTGGATTTCAAACATCTTCTCCAAATCTTCCTCAACAAGCAATATCTAGTTTACACCAAAATAAGATATGCCATATATATCTTACATAATTAATTTTAAATTTTACTATTTCTCACATAATTAATTATTATTAATTAGGTCCTAGCTAGCTACATTTCTTTTTCCATGAGTGCATGTACTGGTAACTGGGCATGCAGTCAAAAGAATCTTTTGTAAATAGAAACAAAATAAAGTTGAAATGTTTCATTCATTAATTAGTAAATGTAGGATTCCTAACAATTTCCACAACACATTTTAAAGCAGCCACAATTGACTGGGACAAGCAATACAAAACAAGTTAATGGTTGTCCCAGCTCCAACATTACATATATATATATATATATACAGTTATTATTTTAATTCAATTGAATGGCCGATTGAGGGCCCAATTGTTTAACTTGCTAATTTTTCTATATTTGCTTATAAATAGCAAATTGCTCATATATAACAAGAAAAGAAAATATCTTTTTACAGTGAATCAATAATCACAACTCCTATATATGTATTTATCTCCTTGAACTGGTTCTAGAAATTAAAGTTGATAATTAATTAGCTAATGGATCCAAACGCTAACGATGAAGCTAGCAATGATGATCGCTCCGGCACCTGATCATCAGCATTCAGCGCCAGCGATTCCACGAACTATTTTAGCTACATTTATATTGCTCCTTTTTGACATTATGGTTGGCACTGCAGTGGCATCTAGGTATTTAAGAACATTCATATTGTGCTTTATACTCTCTACTTTGAGTGTTATCTCTTTTTACAGCGCATTTAGGTTCCTCAACTTGGACCAAGAACGGTCTGTTAAGGCTTTGAAATGGAGGTGGATTTGTGCAATTGAGCTATTATCGGTTGGTGCAGCATATCCAAGTTGTTTGTACTCTCCGGTGATGCCACGATTTTATCAGATTACAGGATGGATAATGTTTGTACTCCATATAGTGGTAACTGCAATTGCGCACTATGGCTATCTCATCTCCACCGGATCCATGAAAGGTTTTGGTCATAGTGTTGTTCGTCCTCTTCCTCCTCCTCCTCCTCCTCCTCCTCCTCCTCCTCCTCCTCCTCGTGATGCAGATGCAGAGACAGGACGACCTGTTGTTCAATGATTAATCAATCTGGGTCGACTTTCATGCCGGCCCTCTAGAGACTTTTTGTAAGTGGAAAATATATATCTACCTTGTTACATCTTGTGCGAATAATATTAATCTCAAATTCTCAATTGTTAATTATGTGGACTATGTACGTTCAATTAAATTTGACAAAAAAAAGTTTTTATTTATTTTATAATTTCCAATATATGTGGAATTAAATTTTGTTTAATTTGACGCTAGCGCTTTTGAGTAAAGATGATAAGCATGAGCACTATAAGTTGAACCATAGGTTCTCCATCTTGTTAATAATTAATGCATGGGAACGAATCTTTTGTATTCCTAGCTAGCTGTAAATTAAAGATGATAAACATAAGCACTGTCAAAGGAGCAAGAAGAAGATATTGATGCGTGCATCATTTCTTTTACTACTAGAATCTGATTTTTTTAAATGACAAGAAAAATGACTTTTTGCAAGGAGATACGCTTGCAACAAGCCCCAAAAAACTATTTTCAAGGAGATACGCTTGCAAATGTACCCTTGAAACTGCATTCGTCACAAATACTCAGTATTTACAAGGCCTCCCTTGAAAATACGTTGTTCTGACATTTTGCAAGAGATTTGCCTTGCAACAACTACGCATGAAAATACTTTCAGAGTTGGCCCAGTTTGAAGTATTTGCCAGGGAAGCAAAGGTGGGTCCCACCTGACTATTTGCAAGGTTGGAAAACGCAGGTCCTACTTGACTATATGCAAGGCTAACACAAGTGGGTCCCACCTGACTATTAGCAAGGCAAGATAACATGGGTCCCACATGACTATTAGCATGGGAGATGATTATCTTTTTACATGGTTGATTATTTTCAAGGATATGATTTACATTTTTTGCATGCACTTCAGTTCACACTATTTGCGTGGACGTACCAATGGATATATTAACAAGAAGTGATTGCTGTAAATTATTATGCTCCAATTCTACCACCCTCTCCCTGTACCAATCTGGTACCAGCCCAGTGCTGTTTTACAATTCCCAGTCCCATTCATCAAGATTTACATAAAACACAATGAGAAATATGTAGAAAGCAACTTATAAGCATTGAACCATAGTATAATCATCTTACATAATACCAGATCTAAAAAGTAATAAAACAACATAGCCAATAAAGACTTGTACTTTTAAATATATCCAAAATGTACCCACCTATCAGGCATTCACAAAAAGAAATCATCCCCATGAGTTAACAATGTATACCCAAAATGTACCCACCTGTCAAGCATTCACAAAAAGAAATCATCCCCACAAGTTAACAACGTATACCCAAAATATCACCAAAAGACTTTTAACCAAAATACAGACAACCCAACTAGAACCTGCTTGTTCATGTCCTTGTTTGATTAGCCATCCAAGTGTTCATTGCGGCATCATGCACTGCAAACTCCACTCCATTTTGAGAACTCAGCAGTGCTTGGAAAGGCCCTTCCATATTTGGTTGTAAAGGACCAGCAACATCCTATGTAGACCAAATGATAATGTTAAAAACAATAATTATGTAGTTGAAGCATGTCAGAAATTAGTTATTATTGATCATACAGTATTACTACCCATTGTTGTCATACAGTATTATTACCCATTAATGTTGAACCCAACTGTGTTGAACATCTGATTATAACAATTGTACACTTGACTAATTATATGTTCTTTTCATAAGAATTTAATTATTCAACATAAGAATTAAGGAACAACTCTAACTTGGCTATGCAGGGGACTCAAAAATGCAATAACATTTTTTTGCTCTATCCCTGATCACTAATAAAAAATAACCTACAAAGACTTGGTTCACCTTCTCCATGTACCAATTTTACTATAGAAAATTAGAAATACATATAGGACAATAAGAGGATACAATAAGTACTTGGGAGCTTCTTCACCGGCCATTCTACTTGATCCAAACCCCCCCACCTAATCTTCTTGGACGCGAGTTAGGGATGGTTCTGCCACGCTCAACATCCACCAGCACCCTCCGTCTATCAATCTTCCTCCCATCAGCTTGCTTATAAGCATCTATAATTTGACCAAAAGAGAACCCAAGTCTTCAGAATAACAATGTAGAACCCATGTTAATTTACTATAAGACACCAGCAAATTAAACTAACTGGAGATCAACCAAGGGCCCAAACCTCTAACTCCCAAACGGGAAACCGAAAACAAAGTCCAGAGAAAAAAAAACTACAATAAACGAATGGAACATCGTATGCAATTATACTGGTACAAATTGGTTAACATTCTCTCATGAAAAACTTGAGACCACAATTGACTTACATCATGAAGGCTTTCATCCGAATGCAGCCCAGAAGGTTTAGAACACTGCATGAAAACATAATAAAACAGTTAATGTAGGTATCTTGTATAATTTCTTAGTTAATCATGGTTAGTGAGATAAAAACAGATCATGGTTATGAATCAATGTATTATTATACCTTAATGAGAAAAGTAGTGAAATAAGTAGTCATTGGCTTGAGCATTAACCTCATGACATAGAATCCACATCTCTTAACATCACCCTTCAGCTGTTGAGGGCACTGTATAGCATATTTAAGACAAAAAATTAGTATTGTGAAAACTACATGTAGCAACAATATAAAAGGGCAGATTAATTGTCAGATTTTAATAAATATTAAAAGGGCAGAGAAAGGGGATTTATTGCAATCTTGTACACTGTACATGTACATGTAAAGTGTCATTTGTATAGGGTTATCTCACTCTCTTATGTAACAGTAAGCTAATCTCTTAACAGAATTACACATTGTGATTAATACTCTAACATAATTACAACCACTTCTGTTTGTCTAACAATCCTAACCAACTTGTCTAACAATCCGAGAAAGAGCAAGAACTGACCTCTGAGAAAGAGCGCGAGGTCGCACACATGAAAAGTATTTGCGGTGGCGTGAAAGACGTCACGCCCCGCCATGGCCATCTCCACCAAGTACCTGTGCAGCTCTCCCCCTGAAAAATTACTTTAAAAACTTGCAAAATTCACTATTTATAGTCTCTTCCTTGCATAAGCATTACAAAACTTTTCAATTAAGATCCTTAAAAACCTCAAGGCAGCAATGATATCTAGACCACTTGTCATTAAATTAAATCAAGATGGCCAACTGAAATTCAACGAGGTGAAGATTTCTAAAGTTATTGACAGTTAAACAAGCAAGCCCCATAACACAAACTTCTAACAATCAATCAAGACAACAGTTAAATTACTCAAATAAGCTATTGACGGTTCAATTTCAAAATTACTCATATAGGTGAAAATTTAGGGTTACCCAAATTAAACCAAAAAAATATAAAACTAGTGATTTCCAAATTAATTACTGCCTTACTACCTGATTTGGACAAAATTAGTTGGCTCACACCATACACGACTGGATGTTCGATCTAGCCTTACTCAAGATCTAAATCGCGCCAGAGAAAAAAGCTAGAAACCGAGTTCTTGAGCATGAGAGCAAAAGGTCTATGGATGGTCTAGAGATCGAGTTGATCGGGTTTAGAGAAGAAAGGGGTCTCTCCTAGCGACTGGGTTTTTTTTTGTTTTGAGAGGGCAGCGCTGCTGAGAGAGAGAGGCGTGCCTAGGGTTTTTTGTTTTGAGAGGTGCAACGAGCCTCAATGCTCAATTGCTAGAATCAATCACAAAAGAAGGAACTTTGAATGAATTAAAAGCTAATTTGAAGTAAAAGCGAGGTTCTGATAGGAAACCATCGCCACAAACGCAAGCAGCAATTTGCCTATTTTATTACTCAAAATCTGGATACAGCTCCATCAAGGAGTTTGCCTTATATAGGCGATGCAAATAGTAAAAGAAAGTAGATAAATCGAATACAGGAAAGGTAAATTGATTCTCCTCCCGCCATGTCAGCAGCAATTGATGAGCTGGCCTAACAGACTAGAACAATCTCTGAATTCTGTTGTGAACGGTTCACTGATTTGTCGCCTCCGTTCTTATCTCCATTTCCTCTCCCGTTATGAGTTATTGGGGCCCAGTTAACAGACATGCTTTCTTTCACCACTGATTCAGTTCTTATCTCCTTCTGGGTCCCCTTGTCAGAGATATTTCTTTGGATAAAAAACTGACCGTCCTCCCAGACCACACTGCCCTTTGTCTCATCTCCTTCCTTTGAATTCTCAGACCCAACGGTAACCCCCAATTTAGATTCATCTTGTCGCATTCTCCCCTCCTTAAGATTATTCGTGACCTCACGAATGAACTCCGGAAACTTCTCCCTTAGTGCTTCATAATCCTCCCAAGTGGCATCTTCGGCCGTTTGATATTTCCACTGAATCAGCCATTGGGCGATTGCTGAATTCGTTCTTTTCACCACTCGCCGGTCTAACACCAGGTATGGGGAGGGGTCCAAATTGGGATTCGGAGCTAGTACCGGAAGAGTCTGAGATGGTACCTGAGCTTCTCCCAACTTGGCTTTGAGCTGAGAAACATGAAACACCGGATGAATTAGCGATGCAGGAGGTAAGTTAAGTTTGTATGCAACAGTACCTACACGCTTAATGACCTCAAAAGGACCATAATACTTAGAGCTCAGCTTTTGATTGCGCATGCCTCCTACTGTTATTTGTCGGTATGGCTGAAGTTTTAGATATACCCAATCTCCCTTATCTAATTTTCTCTCGCTTCGGTGTTTGTCTTCATTCCTTTTCATTCTCTCTTGTGCTTTCTTCAAATTGAGTTTCAATTGCACCATGGCCAATTGTCTGTCTCTCAAAAAGACATTAACTGCTTCTACTTGACTCCTTGGTACACTACCCAATCCCAACTGTGGAGGTGGATAGCCATAGAGAGCTTCAAAAGGCGACACTTTAATGACACTGTGCCAACTTGTATTGTACCACCACTCCGCTAAGGATAAATACTGAGCCCATTTGTTTTGCTTGTCATAAACCATGCTTCTCAGATACTGTTCAAGGCATTGGTTGACCTTCTCGGTTTGGCCATCAGTTTGGGGATGGTAGGCAGTACCCATATTCAACTGTACCTCCAATTTAGACATCAATTCCTGCCAGAATTTACTGGTAAAAACTGGGTCACGATCAGAAATGATAACGAGGGGTAGACCATGTAATTTGTAAATGTAGTCCATGAAGGTTTGTGCTACAGTTGCTGCTGTATAAGGGTGTGTCAATCAGATGAAATGGGCATATTTGGTCAATCTGTCTACTACTACCAATATTATCTCATACCCCTTTGATTTAGGCAATCCTGTTATAAAATCCATCCCCACACTATGCCATGCTTCTTGAGGAATTGGCAAAGGCTGGAGCAACCCAGGTGCAGCCACATGCTCAGCCTTGTTGAGGTGGCAGTTGACACACTCTTGAACAAACTTGTGTACTGCTTCTCTCATCTGGGGCCAATAAAAATGTCGCTTCAATTTCTAGTATGTTGCTGCTATACCAGAATGGCCACCCAAGCTAGAACCATGCACATCTTGTAAAATTTTCTCTCTCCAATCTCTTTTACTGCCAACACATACTCTACCCTTGTATTTGATGATGCCTTGGTACTCAGTAAGGTGGTGGGGAGTGAGTTGTGCTGTACTTTCCTTCAATTTCTTTTGCAAACCTTCAATCCATACATCCCCTTCATAACTGTCTCTTACTTCTTGTATCCATTTTGGAATTAATTCACTGACCACCTTGATTTCAGCTTCCTTCTCCTCTCTTTGCTCTACTTGCTTCTCCCTCTCTGACACAACACCCTCAACTACAATTTTTTTAACAATGCCATCACTTTCCCCTTTGTTGTGGCCAGTTTGCCCTTCTTGCCTAGAAAGAGCATCAACAACTCTATTATTCACCCCTTTCTTGTATTCAATCTTGTAATTCAGACCTAACAGTTTGCTGAGCCCTCTGTGTTGCATAGGGGTGTTGATCCGTTGCTCCAACAGATACTTTAGACTGATTTGATCCGTTCTTATAATGAACTCCCCTCCCAACAAGTAGTGATTCCATTTACTAGCAGCAGTGAACAATGCCAATAGCTCCTTTTCATAGGTGGATAGTGCTTGGTTCTTCACTCCTAGTTTTTTGCTCATGAAGGCAATTGGTCTCCTCCCTTGCATCAGCACAGCACCAATACCCATCTGGCTTGCATCTGTTTCTACTATAAAAACTTGTTGAAAATCAGGGAGCTTGAGAACTGGGGCCGACACCATGGCCTCTTTCAGCTGATCAAAAGCCTTCTGTGCTGTAGGATTCCATCTAAAAGCATTCTTTTTTAAAAGGTCAGTCAATGCCTTTGATATTACCCCATAGCCTTTAATAAATTTTCTATAGTATCCCGTCAGACCTAGAAATCCCCTTAACCCTTTAACTGTTTGTGGGATAGGCCAATTCAACATGGCTTCAATTTTTCTTGGATCTGTTGATACCCCTTCACTTGATATTACATGACCTAGATACTCAAGTTTATTTGACCCAAACTCACATTTACTCTTTTTACAAAACAGTTGGTTGTCTTGTAGTGTTTGTAAGACTAGTTTAAGGTGTTTGACATGAGAATCTAGGTCCCCGCTGTATACTAGGATATCATAAAAAAAAAAACCAAAACAAACTTCCTCAAGAAAGGCTTGAAAGTGTTGTTTATTAGAGCTTGAAAGGTGGCAGGAGCGTTTGTCAAGCCAAATGGCATGACCTTGAACTCATAAAGGCCTTCATGAGTTTGAAAAGCAGTTTTGGGTATGTCTCGTTCAGCCATTCTGATTTGGTGGTAGCCGACCCTTAGATCCAATTTAGAAAAATAATGGGCTCCACTCAACTCATCCAACAAATCATCAATGAGGGGTATGGGAAACTTGTTTTTAATGGTCTCTTCATTCAATTTCCTGTAGTCCACACACATCCTCCAAGTGGAATCCTTCTTTTTGACCAGCAGCACGGGAGCTGAGTAAGGACTGGTACTGGGCTGTATGAACCCCTGCTGTAACAGGTCTTTAATGATCTTCTCTATTTCTGTCTTTTGTAGGTATGAGAACCTATAAGGTCGGAGGTTGATGGGCTTAGAGTTAGGTTGAAGCACAATTTGATGGTCAATGGTTCTATGTGGAGGTAAGGCTTATGGTTCTGCAAAGACAGGAGAGAATTGATCAAGCAAGGCAATAATGGTTGGTGAAGGTACTGTTTTATTCTCTTCTTTCTCCTCCTGTATTTTTGCAATGTGGGCATAAAAAACTTGACTGCCTTCACTTATCTCCTTCATAACATTAATCACCCCTTCTAACACTTGCACTTCAGCTTCAGCTACTTGAGTAAGCAGATTGACTCTATTGCCCTTGTTCTCTACTATGACCAGCCCTTGTTCTCTACTATGACCAGCCCTTGTTTCAGAATTAATTCAATCTTATCTTGCTCTGCAATCCAATCGATGCCCAAAATAATATCGTACCCCTTGACTTCCATGACCCATAAATCAGCCTCAAAAGGAAAATCCTGCACGCTGAACTTAACATTCTTGCAATTTGATTTTGAGATCAGCTCCTCCCCTCCAGCACTTCTTACCTTCAATGTTTTTGATGGCAGTACAGGTAAGTTCAGATTTTTTGCTAAAGAAAGATTGACAAAGGAGTGAGAAGCACCAGTGTCAATCAACAAACAAATTGGTGGGTCACCAATTCTTGCCATGTACTATAAGGTTCTCTTCTTGCCAGCTTTACTGGTACCACTCAAGGTGCCAATAATCACTTCCTCTTCTTCTTTGTCTCCACTTTGCCCTTCTTCATTAAACATGGCAGACATCTCTAACTGATATTGAGCGTCTAAGTCCAACTCTTCCTCCCCTTCCATTGTATGTAAGCTCTTATGACATTTATGCCCTTGAGCCCACTTGTCATTGCACCTAAAGCAAAGGCCCATAGCCCTCTTTTGATCAATTGTCAAGGTCGAATTAGGTCTGTTGGGTGGGAATGGCTTGTTGTTGTGGAATTGTTCTCCAAATTTCCTACTGTTTGACTCAGGTGGTTTGAAATTAGGAGATCTGTAAGTGGGTGTGGGATGGTGTTTGCCACTGGGACTTGGTTGAGATCTGAGGAAAGTGGGTCTTTTATCACCAGATCCAATAGAGATTTCAAGCTCTAATGCTAAATTAAAAGCTTCATTGAGAGTTTGAGGTTTGAACAGATGTATAGAGTTTTGTATTTCGTCTCTCAGACCACATATAAAACTCCATACAAAAAAGTATTCTTGTTTGATACCCGTCTCAGCCAACAATCGAGCTTTTGCCCGCTGAAATTCTCTGACATACTCATCAACACTACCCTCCTGTTTAACCTTCTTGAATTGAATCACAGGATTGATGTTATTGCGCAATTTAAATCTTTCAAAAACTGCCTCTACTAAAACTGGCCAAGTTGGATTCGGGTGTTCCACCCGATAACATTCCCACCATTCATCAGCATCTCCAGTAAAGCTCAAAGTTGCCAGTCTAGTTTTGTAATGCTCAGGAGTTTGGTTCACTTCAAAGTAAAGCTTACAGTGTTCTAACCAACTAGCTGCCCGATTACCATCAAACACAGGCATATCAACTCTCGGCATATAAACTTTCTGATCTATAAACTCAATACCTGAATTGTGATCGGTTCTACGTGTGGATTGATCGCCATGTGCAAAACCCACTGGTTTCTCAGCCAACTTAGCCGACATCGCTTTGAGTAACTCATGGATACCGGTGACAGAAACCTTCAGGTCAGTGATACTCGCCTCCACACCTTGGAAGCGATGTTCTAACGCAATGACATGATCATCCCTGGTTTGAGATTGGACTTGGGACTCTCGTGCTATCTGATCCAGCCTCTCATGGATAGCTGTCAGATCTAAAATGCTGTCATCTGGATGCTCAGGTACCTTCTTGGGCGGCATGATGCAGCTCCTCTATCTCTCCCAGCTGTGAATCGCTGGCTCTGATACCAATTGCAACGAGCCTCAATGCTCAATTGCTAGAATCAATCACAAAAGAAGGAACTTTGAATGAATTAAAAGCTAATTTGAAGTAAAAGCGAGGTTCTGATAGGAAACCATCGCCACGAACGCAAGCAGCAATTCGCCTATTTTATTACTCAAAATCTGGATACAGCTCCATCAAGGAGTTTGCCTTATATAGGCGATGCAAATAGTAAAAGAAAGTAGATAAATCGAATACAGGAAAGGTAATTGATTCTCCTCCCGCCATGTCAGCAGCGATTGATGAGCTGGCCTAACAGACTAGAACAATCTCTGAATTCTGTTGTGAACGGTTCACTGATTTGTCGCCTCCGTTCTTATCTCCATTTCCTCTCCCGTTATGAGTTATTGGGGCCCAGTTAACAGACATGCTTTCTTTCACCACTGATTCAGTTCTTATCTCCTTCTGGGTCCCCTTGTCAGAGATATCTCTTTGGATAAAAAACTGACCGTCCTCCCTGACCACACTGCCCTTCGTCTCATCTCCTTCCTTTGAATTCTCAGACCCAACGGTAACCCCCAATTTAGATTCATCTTGTCGCAAGAGGGTAGCGCTGCTGAGAGAGAGAGGCGTGCTTAGGGTTTTTTTTACGAGAGAGAGAGAGAGGCTTGGAGGGTAATTTGAGGGGGAGGGTCCAATTTCCCTAAAGTGACTCGAATTATGAGTTTATATCTGGACTGTCTGATCAAAAATTTGGTTCGAGGTGAATGCACATATATCTTTAATATTAGTGCCAAAAAATAACAAATGGTTCGTATCTAAACTCACAATTTGAGTTACTTTATGGAATCCGAATTGCTAAGGAGTCAAAGGGGAGGGAAATGAAAATTGTCTGGGAGGGAAACCAAATTTCTCTGAATACAATGGGGAAACCAAATTTCTGAAGATCAATCGTTACCAAAGCAGTTTTAGCTTCGTGCAGAATACTGAATACATTGAAAGCTCTTTTTAATTTATAAGCTGTACACTGTATCATGCCTTAACTGCTCTGTCCATATTACAGATCCAAATTTCACTTATTGTGAGAGAAAAATGAGAAGGGAATGGAATATTTGAATACTTTATATATTATAGTTTAATTTACATAACAATGAAAGTTTTACAATATTTAATTTGGTTAGCTATTTAGTATTTTTTAGTTAACCGTGGCATCATTAAAAACTGAGTTGTTATATTTTTTATGAACAAATTTTATTTATTAGGAATGATCAGTAAATTGATCAACGAAATTTAGGTAATTGATGAACCATTGTGACGTTTAAATTTAGCAAAAAAAAGAATACAAACGAAATTAATAAAATTAACGTGATAATGAATGAAATAACATATTTTGTGAATTACTAAAAGATTTATAAAAAAATTACATAGCATAACATGCTTGTTGCATAAATAACTCACACCCTTCAAGTATCAACATAGAACATGAACTCATGTAGTGTGAGTTAATGAAGACCCATAAGTATATGTTGTTCGATGGTTGATCGGACCCGTCCAAATTGAAGAATATCATATTCATTTTGTTGTAGTGAAGTTTGATGAAATTTTATGTTTATTTACCTATCTATCAAGCTGACGGATTATACAAACATCGTAAGGTCACAAACACTTCGCATTGGATCGTAGCTTCAACATATCAAAACTTCAATTTTTTTTATTGGTTACGTTCAATGTTTTCCCTTGATTATTTAAAAACTAATTTGAAATTATTTCATTGCAGATCCACCATTGATTGATCATACAAAAATGAACGGTCCGTAATTATTATCTCAATTTTAAAGGGCAAAATTGATGAAATTACATGAAATTGATAATTACAAGCATTATTGTGTCAAAGGGTATGTATAAATGTCAATTTTTTTTTAGGAATTTATTTGGTGTACAATTATAATCTAAATTGTAGATTTGTAAATTACAGCCATCCGATGGGGGATGAATGGTCTTGATTTCAAAGGAGGTATCCATTTTCCACGTTTTGGGAGGGAGTTCATATTCTCTGAGGTAATTTAATATTTCTATTTAAATCCACCCTAGATGAAAAGGCAATGGATCCTTCAATATTCGTGCCAAAACTGATCAGACAATGACAATCTAAACTGGAGAAATTAGAATACCTCAGGTGATATGAATTTGTGGATAAGTGCCTAAGTGCGATGGAGAGGGAGTTCTTCTCTGGGACTTGGTGCTTTTTCTCAAAACCAAATCAAATTTTATGGAGGTCAAAGTTACCAAATTTTCACTTCCTTCAAATTTTTTGGCATCTTTCCTCCACCTCTTTTCATTGCCACCAAAGTCCAAACCATCTTCCCGCCTAAGATTTTTCATTCCCCGCTCCAATTCCAAACACTATCGTTCTTTCTCGCTACTGTCTCCCTCTCTCTCTCACTCGCTGAATCCAAATCAGATCCGGTGTCTCTCCTCCACGCGACCACTGCCGACGCTTGCCGACCTCTCGTGACACATCCTAGACTTTCCTGGTGTCTCTCTCCCCTACGATTCTCCAATTTTTAGGTGTATTATCAAGGTACGAACTCCTTTGTGTTGTTGGCCGGTGAAAAATTGAGTAAAACGTGGAGTCTGAGATGAGCACAATACTTGATTTGAACTCTCGATTAATGAATCTAGGTTAAGTGGAGTAGAAGATGACTAATCTATGCTTAGTTCTATTCTTTGCGTCAGTGAATCAACTTATTAGAAGCCCTTCAGTTTTAACTAAAGTTTGTTGTAGAATCTATGATGAAGCATGTATATTTAGTAGACTCGTTTGGAAAAGGTCCAAGGACCAATTTGGTGCAGATAAGAGTTAAGGGACCAATCTGTGATGAAGCATGTATCTTTTTTTGTTTGCCTTTTGCTTTTAAATCAAGCTGGATTAAGTAAAAGTTGTGAAAAGGTTGATCCGTACAAGCTTGACCGGTAAAAGTCGTGAAAAAAAATTGGCCAAAATTAAAGGTTATATGTTATTTGGTGTTCTAGTTTGATGAAAATGGCGTTTTAAGACTCAATTATGTTTACACAAGTAAAAACTGTTGCAGATACTTAACCATGCCTTATTCATTGAACCAAAAACTGTTGGGGTGTAGATTCCACTTTAGTTGACCATTAAAAAAGTAACTTAGACAATAGTTTCATATATCATGATATTATAAATTTGATACATTCTTGAATTCAGAGAGCACATGGAAAACCATGCTTTTTTTTTTGAAGGTCAGTTAGCAATCGCTTATTTTTTCAAATTTCAGGGTACGAAGGGCAGTTATCTTTCTCTGGCATGCTGCCTTGTGATTTTTGCACAGAGTAAACTACAGGTCCAAATTAGGAGTTCTTGGTACCAAAATTCTCAGAACATCATGCACTATCACCTAGATTAATCTCAAAGTTTTTGAATTTTCTAAATGGGTCAAACTAGTAATTTTGTACTGTTAAGTTTTGGTACCAATCACCCATTGTACCAGTTGCTGGAATTTTTGAAATCTGATCTTTGAAAGTCCTTAATTAATTGTATAAAAATCACAAAAATGTGAGGTTTGTTTCGGTGAGTTCTTGTTAATATCCTATATCCATCTATGCAAGGATTTGGTTAATTTATAACTTTCTTCACTGGTTTCTGGTCTGATTTTTTTGTTTGAGGTACTCTCTGCATCAGCACCAGATTACATGTGCTGCCATGATAGACATGTTTTTCAAGTTACATTATACAGACGAAATCAGTGGCAAGACCCTTGTGCACCTCTACTATCATAAAAAGCTCAAAATGCCCTTCTGCTGAAAACTGGAAAATCAGATGACAAAGATTCTGATTATGTCAAAATAAACATGACAGGCAGATAAAGGACTCAATTCCATGCAGTTTGGACCCAAATTTTGATTAAAAATGAATTTTCTACTATTTTTAATGAATTTTTGAAATTCAACTTTCTGAAAATTCTTAATTTTTCCTCCTTTTCTGTTGCTGGTACACAAGGACTATGGTATTGAACCCCTTACTAGTACACTAGGGAAGCTAGAAAAAATATGAAATAAATCACATAAGTACATTAAGTCTAAATGGACGTTTTCATGAAAATAAATTCAAATTTCATGTAGCTAATTGGCTAGAATAAAATTAACAATTAAATGACAGAAAATGACAAACTGATGCCCTTGCATGCCAAATTCATGAATTAAAAATATAAATAAAATATGTAAAAATGTGAAATTGGATCCAGAAGTGCCTAACATGGCTAGGGATGTGATTATGTAATAAAAATACATAACCATATTCAAAAATAAAAAGTTTAAGAATCAAATCATGAACCACCAGCATATGAACTACACATTGAAAATTGCTAAATACTCAAATTGAAAATTTAATAAAACATAAGGTACATATGCACTCCAGAATCAATCTAAATGATTGAAACAATATCGTTGATGCTCCTCTATTTTTTAATTTGACAAAAATCAAAGTTTCATATGATGAGATTCGACATGCGCATGCTAGTGGAGTATTTACACGGACCTTCAATAAAATATTATATAAATAGGTGGTGTAGTATTTGCAAGCGAATGGGGTTGAGTATTTGCAAGTATTTTTAATAAAATATAACATCTAAAATGTGGTCAAGTATTTGCAAGCAAATGAGGTTGAGTATTTGTAAGGACGTTCAATTAATTATAATATCTGACTTTCAAAATGTATTTACAAGGGTAGGACGAAAATATTTACAATTGTGCAGATCACACATTTATTTGCGATACAATTTACAAGGGACTAGCCTTGCAAAAAGTTTAAGAATTCCAAAAATGTCATTTCTTTTGCAAGGGCCATCCTTATCTTGCAAAAAACTCAGATTCTAGTAGTGTTTTCTAAGTTCAGAGAGATATTTTGTAGCATGACATACAATTAATTAAAATAAGCAAGAAGATAGTTCATGCCTCGATCTTCTGTAGTTTTTCTAAATTAAGTTAAAAAAGGAGGTAAAATATTATTCATTAAACAATACTATTAATATAACAATATATATATATTATCTAATTGTTTTGATGAGCAAATTAAAAAAATAAACAAATTCAAAAAGTATTAAAAAAAAAACTACGATCGATAGATACAAATTAATTTAGCTCTTGATTGAATATATAACTTCAATACATAATAAAATATCTCGTAAAACAATATAAACAACCAAAAATGGAAACGGAAGGCAGATAGAAAGAATTAGGCAGTTTCAGGCAGACAATTAAAGTCTGGTATACGTAGCAATTAGTAATTAGAACTGAATCTCTAGCATAAGTAATTAATTTGTACCATAAGAATATATCGATCAGTGGTTGGTGCAGTGCAACCTCGTAGCTAGGGGACTAGATATATAACTAGGGAGCTGTCTTTTGTTTCTTTTAATTTCCTGAGTCCTGATAGTCACTGTTCTGACAGTGACGAAATATATATATATATATATATATATATATATATATGAAGGTGCAGTGGAGCTCAGCCATGACGTGTTAATTAGAAAACCTAGCAGTCAAGGCATGCCCTTGGATTATTTTGTTAGCACCACCACCACAAATAATTAATTGGCAATTATATTATATCTGTCACATATACTACGCGCACGTATGTGTTCATAGTTTGCACCACTAAATTAAATCTCATCTACAAGGAACTGATTTTAATTTTTACCAAGAAATTAAACTGATTTCTCTTGTTTCCTCAAAAAAAAAAAAGAAAAGAAAAAGAAATTAAACTGATTTTGTCAAATTATATATACCTACCTAGCTAGTGTGTGTACGTGTGTATTGAACTATGGAGATTGGAGCTGCATGTTTGCATTATTAATTTAAAATTTTTATATGAGTTTTGAGCTAGATAAGTTTTTGAGGCTTAATTTTATGGGTAACGTTTGGGCCATTAATTGTTCCTTGTAATCTTTGCTTCAGTATTTCTCTTTTTATCCTGGGCCGGCCTTATATATATATATATATATATATATATATATATATATATATATATATGCCATTAGGATTAATTTAGGACTGATGACTCATCGATGAGGCTGAATTCCTTTCCTTGTGTCCATTTTCTTTTCCAAAATAAAGTAAACATATATAATATAGCCTTCTAAATCATTTGAATTCCTCAGCTCCCTCAGCTTCCTCAGGTGCCAGGTTATGATCGATACAGATCTGTATCTGATGTTTTTATTATCTAACACTTTCACCCTCTGAACTAAGCATTTACTAATGTTATATATTTATGGCCATGGAGGTAGAGACTAGAGAGAGGCTCAGCTACTTAATTTGAAAATTAATTTCCAGTATTCTTTTTATTCATCCATTACTTATTAATTTTAAGTCTTCAAGTTCAGAGATAAATTAAATGTATTACTCATAGCTAGTAGACCTAAGTGTTTCAAAATTAATCAGATTCTTTGGTGGTGCTGGACTTGAGTCTGATCGATGTCATCGGATCCTTTTATGATCGGTATTCGGTACGAATCACTGATTCACTTTGATGCCAAGACCAGACGGATACAGTAAATTTGGGGTATTTAATTTTCTCTGTTAATATTCTCATTTTTTTTTGTAATCAAGTTGTCAGATAACCTTTTGTGGCTTTTGTAGGTACCGGTCGCCTATTGTTCCTTCTAATATATATATCATTAGCACTGAAGAACGGATTGCGCATCGGACTCAAATTTAAATCCAACAGGTTAAATTCACTTTAATATCTGTGCCCTTTGTTAAATATCCGTTTTAGTTTGCTTTATGATTTGTGTCGATATCTAACACAGATTTTAAAGCAGATCGACGGTAGAAGAGCTCAGCAGACTCAACTCAAATTTGTGCCAATCCAAATTGACTAATGCCATCATAAAAAAAAAAAGGAACAAAAAGAAAAAAGAAAAAAGAAAAAAGAATTGACTAATATAATAGCCTTTTACAATTATGAAGTAATGCTCATTTTTCATTACGATCTGGCTTGATGTCATGCTCTGTAAAAGAGTGAATAAAATCAGTAAAATTCATAAATGATGAACCTCCTTCCTCCACTGCCTTGTTTGCTTTGTCAGAAAAATCTTTACTTCTTGCTCTTCTTTCATCTGCTTCAATTATTCCTCCATCCATCAGAGCACATATTGCCTTTCTGACATCATCGCTCTTCACCATGATAACTTCCTCGTTAGCAAAGTTGGGCACTTTGACACCGAGACTAACTCCGATCCTAAGAACATCCACAATTAATTTCTCATTGACAAATTGATCAGCAAACCGGGGCCATGTGATCATGGGTACTCCCATAGCAATCGCCTCTAGCAACGAGTTCCATCCACAATGCGTTATAAAGCCGCCAACTGCCGGGTGTGACAAAATCACCATCTGGGGAGCCCATCCAACAATAATAAGGCCTCTATCCTTTGTTCTCTCTTCATACCCTGAAGATATCCAATTTTCAACCTCGGGTTTCATTTCGATCTTCTTAATCACCCATATAAACGCTTTGTTCGACGCCTCAAAGGCATTCCCGATCTCCATAAGTTGCTGAGGGTTTGTATATGCAATACTACCGAAACTGATGTACAAAACCGATGCGGTACCCCTGCTGCTGAGCCAGGTAAGCACTCGATGGCTTTGATCAATTGCCTATTTATTTCCCCGGCTTACGTTCATTTGAAAATCCTTGTTGTAAAGGCAAATTGGGCCGATTGTCCAAACCTTTTTATTTTTTCCTATCATCACCTTCTCATAATTCTCCACAAACAGTTGCTCCAACTGGAGGAAGGTATTTATTACCACCCCATCAGCTGTCAACTCTTCTTGGAGACACTGTTTTCTCATATCTGCAAACAAGGGGCTATTAAGGAAGCCCGGTGTCTGATTTTTGTTGACTTGTAATTTAATAGGAAATTCCGGTACAATGACAAATTCATTCCCATCAGTTATACTATTATACACCTTGTGATGCACTAGATTATAATCAGTAGATATATAAAAGCAACTTGGTCCATGAAAGATTACCCTAGGTATGTCGAACTTTCGTGCAACAGGACCCGTCCATCCATTGCACATATCAGTGATCATGCAATCTGGCGGTCGTTGAAGGCTCCTGAGGAAAGCTTCCAAGGGCTGGTCGAGTGAGTAAATAGCCTCAAAGAAGGCCCTGTAGAGGCGACGATCAGTGATGCTATCGATACTATCACACCCTGGGGGCAAACCGAACTTGACATTTGAAAAAGTGAGTTTGACGAATTCTATTGGGAGATTTGCTTCTTTTGCCTGCTGGATTATGGGTTTGATACGGTCGGCATTTGGCGGTGTGATGATGAGGCTTACACGCACCTCACGCTGGGCTAGGATGCACCCAATGTCTACCATGGGGATAAGATGGCCTTGAGCAGCTAGTAGTGGAACTAACACAAAATTTTGTGAGGTTTATTTGATTCTTCTGTGAAGCAAGCCATATATATTAGTTACCTTGAAGTAATTTGCTTTGGGATTGGGATTGGGATTGGGATTGGGATTGTGTCTAGTCTAGCTAAGCTGTTTTAATTTGTTACCTTGAAGCTCTTGAGAGGTGTTGGAGGAAGGTGAAAGGAGCACCAATTGTATTACAGCTAGAATACATATATATTTTTAGTTTGTGGTGATGGGAAATTAATTAATTAATTAAAGTCTAGCTGTCCTCCGACCTCCAATAAATGATTGATGATTGCTGATTGCTGATGAGTCTTGATCGATCGATCGGCTCTTCGCTATCAATATTATATTAGTGTTAGTCCCTCCTTAGCCCCATCCCAATATCCCATGGCCATGGGCCCATCCGCGTACGTGCTTCTCATCAAATCAAAGGAAAGGACAACTCACACCTCAACTCTAAATCCTAAACCCTAAACCGAGTGCATTCCGTATCCTCTCCTCTGAGATATCTCAATTTTTTGCGTGACCGACGTGTCCGGTGCCTATTCGGGGGTCAGTATTATGTGTGCTTTGAGATTCGTGCACAACGTATTTAAACGGTTGCGATTTTCCATAAAGTCACGCAAAGTTTGAGATATCTCAGAGGATGCGAATTCCGACCACACCGCCCGGCCAGAAAGCCTCCCTCAACAATTCGTCAAATTGTATTAAAAAAACAGCAGACATATACATACGACAAATAACAAGTGCCTCAACAATAGTTTCCAATTGAGAGCACGGCACCTATCAAGCTTTCCCAAAAAAACAAACCTAATAATTTGTGGAACTCTTTTTGATATTTTTGTATAAAATGGACATGAGAGAATATTCATATGAAGAGAGTTAAGAAGGGAAGGCAGGGACAGACTCGGAAATTAAATTATGGATGGGCAATCAAATGAGTTGGACTGAAATTCTCAAAAAAAGAAAGAAAGAAAGTATTGAGCTGAAAAGAGAATGAATTTGACTGAGGTAAACAAACTTATTCACTAGAGATAGACAATAACTCAAAAATATAATATATAAGCTAATTTTTTATTTTTCAAATATAGTGCTAGTCAACTGTGCCTTAGTCTGTCCGTGTAGATCTAGAGACATAGTGACAGAGGGAACAGATTAAATTAATTTTAGGATAAAGAAGAAGAGAGGTCAATACTCCAGCTCCATTCATCGTCTTAATTACAATAATTATATGAGTATTTATACTTAATTTCATCTACTCATCATTCTATTTTCTTTTTAATAACACCCATTAACTATTCCATAATGAGTGGTAGGTATCAGTGCCAATAATAACCCAAAAATACATAGATTAATTTTTCAACATGATGAACGAATTTTGCTCAAAAGTTCGCCAACTCTAATTTTGTTCACTTGTTAATTTATGTCATACAACCAAGAGAAAATGTATTGGTAAAATAAATTATCTTTGTATGTTAAAGACCCGAAATTTTTATTAATATCCAAAACAAATTTATAATTTATAAATATCTATCATAATCTGGAATCAATAACTTACATTCAAAAATATTTTTAATTTTTTCAAAAACGCACAAAAAAATATTTTAATTTTTCTAACAACCTCAAAAGTCAGGCCTTATATTAATAAATAATTAGCCTAGAAAGATAGACTTGATACGGTTGGCATTTGCCGGTGTTATTATAAGGCTTACGCGTAGGGGCATTTAAACAATCGGTTCGGTTCAAATATAAGTAAAATGACTAAATCAAATTTTTCGTTGGTTTTCGAAAATAGAGTTGAACCGAACTGATTAAACCTATAAATCAATTAAGAACCGAACTAAATAAACTGAAATAAATTTTGGTTTGTTCGGTTCAAATCGAAGTAAACCTATTGGTTCTATTTTTAACGAAAAAAAATACAATGTCATACACAACAATTGAAATTTGGTTTAATTCGGTCCGATTTGGTTTAATAAAATCATTATAACACCAATAAAATTAGAGTCAAATCAATATAAACTGGTCAGTTTGTTTTAATAAATTTTGAAAAGTCTAAACTGAACCAATCTATTTAAACCGAAATTATTTACAATTTCAACCGAACAGAATCATTTAAACCAATCTATTTAAATCAAAATTTTATGATTCGATTAAAAACCGAACAAAAATCATGGCCTAGAAAGCAATGTTCTCAAATAAAAGGCCTTTTCAGTAGTATAGGCTTACATGTATTAGAAAGATAATTAGCCCAGAAATTAATATTCTCAAATAGTCTTTTTTTTTTTGAAAATCTTCGCTCAAGCTGCGAAGTCGTGAGGGGGAATCGAACTCTCGATCTTTGGGTACAACAACTCTAGGACTTATTCCTAGCCAATTATGCTACCTCCCCTTTCTAATATTCTCAAATAGTTATGGCCTTTTGTTAGGGGTGAAAACGGAGTGGATACGGAGCAGATAGTGCTAATACCCTATCCTCATCCGTCAGATAATGAGCGGATACGAATACGGATACGGATAGTAAACGGATATTAAAATTCAAAACCAAATCCGCCTTAAACGGATATAGATACAGAACGGATAGTCCACGGATACAGATTCGAATACGGATATAAAACGAATAATAGTCGGATAATTAAGATATATGAACTTCTATGATACAAATATTAATTAAAACATTAAATAGAAATATTAATAAACTTATAAGAGATGAGAGATAATATATTCATATAATATATATATCAAATAAGTGAATGGTAACAAAAGATGTTGTGGTCTAGTGGTTGAAGCTTAGTTCAAAGGTATTGAGATGGGAGGACATGGGTTCAAATCCCAATTCGGATAATATATTCATATAATATATATATCATTTGATGATCAAATAAGTGACTTCACGGACTCCCATTCGCATATTGGAATTACCCCGACGTCAACCACCTCATCTCAGGATTCGGGTATGCAGAGAGGATGTCATTGGTAGTCATCAACCGGAACTTCAAAGTGCTGCAAGTCTTGGTGGCTTGCCATGACCCGGCCGATATACCGCCTTCCTTATGATTAACCAAAAATCCACACTCTAGGGTAGTGCATGTGGAGATGGAGGGATGGCTTCACTATTCAAACATCCTATTTTTTCCGCCAAATGATGGGGATGAGGATGGCAGTGATAGTGACACTAGCTCCGACGACACGACGGGCGGCACAAACCACCATCAGGAGGGTTTGAGTAATGACTCGGCAAGAAGAATCGAGCAACAGGGCCCTCAAAGGAGACAGGGGAGGCAGAATGGTGGTAATGGTGGCCCCGGTCAGGACCGGCACCGTAGGGTGCTGACAAATGTCAACGCTGAAGTGCAGGGTAAAGAACTGGAGAGTACAATTCAAGAGAAAACTGGAGGGAACAGCAATACCCACAACGACCAAACTTCTGAAGAAGAAATCGCACAGGAAACAAGAGAGATACTTCAGCCATCATGTGATAGCCCACTGGTCAATTCAGGTCAGCAGACTTGGACTAACTATGCAATACACCTCACACAGTATGAGGTACTATCATTAATCGGTCGCCTATTTCCTGAGGAGAGGCATAAGGATAACACTTATTTGCCATTTCAAGACATGTGCAATGAGAGGGGCGAAATTGGGGAACAGCGACAAGGTAAATTCCAAACTATCTCTCGCTAGGTGGATGCCAAGGAAGTCACAACTGGGCCAATATTAGAAGAGATAGAGCCCAATTCGGGCTCTGAGATACAACATGAAACATTACCAAACCAAGCTGAAATCGGGCTGACTAAGCCCTTTGACAATAGTACAAAAAGTCCAATGAATCATAAAACTGCTGATGGATCCTCGCCAGGATTTGCGGGTCCGCCTAGATACAAGGAAAATATTGAAGCAGGCTCTCAGGATGGGCCTTCCGTGGAGGAGGGAAGAATTTTAAAGGAACATAAGCAGAGTGCTCGGTTGCAGGCCGAAAACACAGGCCGTTATATCTCAGCGGTGGATAAAGCTCGGAATAATCAAGGATTCATTAGTATAACAGAGATCATGCAACGTCCAAAATCAAAGCCTAAGCAAGCCAAACCGACTAAGCCAACAATGGAATATCTCAAAAATTATGACCCGCTGACAAAGGAGCACACGGAGGCAGTCGTAATGGCGGCAGGATTGCTCGCCACTTCGACCCTCCAGGAAGAAATGGAGGAGGCTCTGAGGTCGTTGGCTGGAGCCAGCCCATTTGACAACTAGACAGAAGAAGTGGAAGCTATGCAGTAGAATGATACAATTTCTAATGTATTTTAAATTTCAAGTCTTTAATTTGATGGTTATTAGTTTTTCATTTGGGGAGCGGACTGTTTTAGAAAGGTTAGCAGGAAGGTGGAGAAGTGTATTGTTTACAAAATTGCCATTAAGGCAAAGGTGTATCAAACATGGTTTTCTTATCAATGGGAGAGTTATTTGTTTTTTTAATGAATCAAAACATCAAAATTAATTTCCTATCATGGAACGTCCGTGGATTAAATGATAGAGACAAACGATTGGCAGTTAGGCAATCAGTTTTGATAGAAAAGCCAGATATTTTGACCTTCCAGGAAACAAAATTGCAGCATATCAACACAGCAATTTTCAGGGAAATGTGTGGTAGGAGGATTGATCAGTTTTTACAGTTGCCGGCGCAAGGAACAAGAGGGGGGGGTACTATTGGCGTGGTGTAATAACAAATACACACTTACAAACTCAGAAATCAAGGTCTACACGGTCACAGCTACCTTCAAAAATTGCTATGATTCAGCGAAATTCACATTCATTGCTGGTGTATAGCCCAACCTCGCAAAGGCAAAGGCAACAGTTTTATGCAGAATTAAGAGCAGCACAACCGCCAAGCAACACACCATGGGTCATCGCAGGGGATTTTAATGTCACAGTGGCACCAGAGGAGATAAATGTACATAGTAACACGTGGAGATCGACTCTATCCTTCGCGGGTCTTATATCCGAATTGGGATTGTTAAACCTTCAATTAGGTGGCAGAAATTTCACATGGTCAAATGATCGTCAGGCACTGCACTTCGCTCGCTTAGATAGATTTCTAATCTCCATAGATTGGAATTCAAAGTTCCCAAACTCAAAACAACAAGCACTACCAAACTCTTCATCGAATCACTGTCCGATACTCTTCACCGCTAAGACAGGATTTAAGCGAACCAGGTTCTTTAGATTTGAAAACATGTGGCTATGATTTCAATTGTTCCCGGATATAATTAAATTAGCATGGGAATCTCTACCATTGGCGACTACCCCTGAACAATTACAATTAAAGCTTAACACCTTGCAGCAACGAATTAAAGAGTGGTCAAGGGAGCAAACTGGGACAATCAAAACACAGATATCTACCTGTAGAGATTTTTTGTCTTGGATAGACAAGGTTAAGGAATTGAGAACCACTACACAATTAGAGAGATGGTTAACAGCAGTAATAAAGCAATGTCATACAAAACTGGCTGTACTAGAGGAAGATATGTGGAGGCAGCGTGCGAGAGCAAGATGGGAGCTTCATGGAGATCGCAACACAAAATATTTTCATGCGCTTGCTTCTAACTCAAAGAGATCAAACATGATTACCCAAATCGAACAGAACGGTGTCTTATTTTCAGATCAGACTACAAAATCAAAGGTTTTTTTTGACTTTTTTGTCAAACTAATGGGAACACCATCGCAGCCAATGCCAACAGTATACTAGCATAACCTATACCTAATGGAACAAAATCTCCAAAAAATCTCAGTACCCATAACAGCACATGAGATACATCAAGCAATAATGCAATGGCCAAATAACAAGAGTTCAGGGCCGGATGGCTTTTCAAGAGAGTTTTACAAATTTTTCGCATCAACGCTTGTGCCCGACCTTCATGAGGTATTTAAAAGGGTAATGGAAACATGAGGCAGCCTCAAACCATTAAATTCCTCTTACATAGTGTTAATACCAAAAAAAGACTCACCAACCAAACCGTCAGACTTTCGGCCGATTAGCTTGCTTCACGGAGTTCAGAATTTTTTTTCAAAAATCCTTGCAAATCGACTTCAGCCGAAAATGGAACAGCTGATAATGGATGTACAAATCAGATTCCAAAAGGATCGTCAGATATCCGAGAGTTACATATATGTGCAACACTTTCTTCACACTGCACGGAAAAATAATATGCCATTTGCAATGCTGAAGCGCGATATCAAAAAAGCTTTTGACACCATCAACTGGGATTTTGTTCTGAGAGTAATGGAAAAACTAGGGTTCCAATGAAATTGGATAGATTGTATCAAGAATGCAGTATTCCAGGGATCATTACAAGTGTTAATCAACGGTTTACTTGGGAAAAAGATTGTGCTCAAACGGGGGGGTACGCCAAGGTGATCCGTTGTCACCTGCACTATTCATCATGGCCATGGATTTCTTTGCAAGATACTTGCAAAAGCTTACAGACCTAGGGGCGATTAGATTGCCATTCACGGGCATGAGGCCATGTTTGTTGTACGCAGATGATGCACTGTTATTCTTTAATCCAGACTCTAACCAGGCACACGCCATCAGATTGACACTCTTAGTGTTTCGGCAAGTCTCAGGACTAGCAACAAACTTGGAAAAATCAGAGCTATTAACCATGAACACTACTCAAGAAAACAAAATAGCGACTGCAACAGTGCTAAATCGTAGGCTAACATAACTGCCAGTGATATATTTAGGGATACCTTTGTCGGACAAAAGGTTGCCAAAATCAGCTTATGCAGACTTATTGCACAGACTGAGCAAAAGATTGGGGGGTTGGGCGGCAAGGTTCTTATCAATCACAGGAAGGCTAACACTACTTAATTCAATCCTATCATCTCTGCCAATACACTTCATGTCAATTCTCAAGTTGCCGGAGTGGGTATTACTTAAGATAGACAAGATTAGGCGCAAATTTCTATGGCATGGAGTCACAGATCAAAAGAAAGGATTAAATTTAGTAAACTGACAAGATTGGACTTAAGAGCATTCAACAAAGCAATGCTACTAAAATGATTTTGGTGGTGGTTAAAACCATAACAAAAACTTTGGAAGCCGCTGCTAGCGGTCACACCAGGCAGAGTAACCTTTTTACCAGAGGCAGCAGTATTTTTATAGCTCGAAAGGGATACGGAAGACTTCTTTTATGTGCATACCAAATTTGAACCAGGAAAGGGAACAACAATTTCATTATGGGACCACGATTGGGGAAAAGGAATCCTTAAAGACCAATTACCGGCTCTGTACTCATTCTCTAAGACACCAGAAATTTCACTTCAACAAGGAGCCTTGTTGAGTCAACAGTTGACTGATTTATTTCTCCCAAACCTATCTCAACAAGCGCATCAGGAGCTACATGAGTTAAGGAACCAGTTAGAACAATTACACCTAAACTATTCCGAAGCGGATGGCATTAGTTGGAAGCCTACTAGTACAGGGGCATTTCGGTACAGTCTGCTTACAAGGCAATAAAAGGGGGACCAATGTTGGCATCAGAACTTTGGCATATTTGGAAGTTAAAGGCACCACCAAGACTGATCATCTTTGGATGGTTGGCAATAAGAAATCGCATTTTAACGCATGATAATTTGAGAAAGAGAGGATGCATCATAATAACAAGGTGCCCAATGTGTAAGGCTACTGCAGAATCGGTACAACATTTATTTCATACTTGTGTGTACACTAAGGAAGTTTACAGAAGGCTAACCTTGGCAAAACCATCACTAAATTGGCTGGCAAGACCAATTCTAAATGTTACTGACAGTGAGCAAATCGGCTCATTGACTGCTGAACAAAGAGCATTACTATTGATCATGCATTTCATAGTTTGGAGAGAGAGGTGTGCAAGGTCTTTTGGGGAATTAGAAAAAGAACCAGAGGATTTGATTGGTGAGATTAGTTGGCAAGCAAAGTTTTACCAATAAAATGAAAGGCAAGGGCTGCTAAGAGAAGAAAAGAAAAGGGATAAAGCATCAAAAAGGTGAACACAGTGGGAGGTACAACAGAGCTGGTACCGGTTTCAAAATGGAGGCTGGAAACAATTTTTAAATGTTACACTTTGAATTTATCTTCTTGTTTTTTCCTGGTTTCTATTTGAAAATTTTCTATTCTAGATTTTCTTGAGCTCAACTGTTTTGAGCAATCACTTATTATTTTTTCTTTTAAATTTCTTATGTAATATGTTACAAAACTTTTGTAACCATCTTAATGAAATCAAATGTGGACTTGATCCACGTTTTTCCTCAAAATATATATATATATTTTACATAGTGCACTATTGAATCATAATTTGTTATAGGCATTGGCAATAAATGTGTAATTGTTTGTGTAAACATTTCGACATCCTATTTGTATGACAATACAAAGGTGACATTTGAGATTTGACGAAGTTGCTTACCAGAAAATAGCGATGGCGAAATGTAGAGAAGAAAACAAAGAGACGAAAAATACAGGGACAGGGACAGTACGTAATAAAAAAACAAATTAAAACAAAAACAAAAAGCTCAGTGGGAAGTGATGTCAAACACCAATCAAACCGTAATTTTTATTTAATTATTAGGTCCACAAAGAGGATAGGAATAAAACGAAACTACAAAAGAGGACCAATCACATTACATTACTTAGTACTGCTGGAAACAAATTAAGCAACCAAAACCAAAAGATGCTTCAATCCGAACAATCCATATCCTCTGAGCTGAGGTAACATATATAGTAGAATATTTCTGTTTGGATCACGGCCATCCGATCAGAATCCGAGTCAATTCTCCACACACTGGGCCACTTTAATAATGGTGCAGATACAAATTCTGAACCCAAGGTATCAATCACCGGTTGTGTAATTAAAGATTTAAGAAGTTTGCGAAAATGAAGTAGCTAGAGAGAAACTTTCGGAGATTCCTTTGGTCCTCGTGGAAACTTTTTCCCACCAACTCTGATCTCTTTAAAGTAAGTAATTTACTCTTTAAGTCAATTGAGTGGGTGGTCCAAGTTGGTAAATTAAGAAGCATTTCCCAATTCCATACCAATACCGTGACAGAGTCGATCATGACTTGATCAATCTCTTAATTTCCCTAGCTCTTCTTCTAATTCGATCTATAACACAAATTTTACAAGACTGCCAATTGTATTGAATTTAGTGAGCTATTGGAAGAGCAAGGAGAGTCTTTAGCACATCTCATTTTATTGTCAAATATTTGTTAGCATGTTGACAGATAAAGCCAAGATTTAATATTAATTGGTTGCATCCAAGATAGACACAGAGCAAACAAGCAAGACTGGAGGCACTTTTCTACAAACTGATCGAATCCTAATTACGTATAACCAAAGTGCTACTTTGAGATTGCTAATACTATCCTTCATTACTTTTATATTCTAAATTCCACATAAAAAAAAAAAACACCCAATGCTACCTTCAGTTTTTTCCATTTCCCCCCCTTCTTTCCCCCACAAAAATGGAATTCAAGAAGGCCATCCGCAAAACAAGCAGTTGGTTTATGCAGTGACAAACTTTTCTCCTTGCAAATACACAGTTTGCCCCAAAATCCTTTTATTCTTTCTTATATATTTAGATGCATTGCAAAGGCAGGTTTCTGTATTCATGACTCGGGTAGCTCTTTTAATTTGAAAGGCAACTACACGGACACTATATCATCTTGGTTGTTTGCCTCTGGATAAACCTGCAAACCAATTGTAACAAGAATTTCACTTTTAGATTTTGTGACAGAATAATATTCATATGTTGGTCTTCTCTGTATTTGTTGTATTGCCAACAGAAAATTTTAAGGAACTATATATGGCGTTGTGTTGGTGTCTTATTGTTACTTCTTATTTTTTGGGCATACCTGAAGTTGGAGGCGATCGCCATGGAAGCTAACATTTCGAACTTTGAGTTCTCCTCGGCTAGTTGTGAGCTCATCTAGTATCTCTGAATCACATTTATCCTCATCTCGGCTATCCTCAGTTCCTATATCTGAACCCCTTTCCTGTGCACAACAAAGAAGGTAGCATCAACATTAACTATCAGATTTGAAAAAAAAAAAAAGATAAATACTTTCAATTACGACCAATCTCATTAAACCTTTCAGTATGATGGAAAATCTTAAAATATTGTAAAGATAGATAGATTACCACAATAGATGATCTCAAAAGATTGTAATTCTGCTGTTCTCGAGGCATTCCTGGGATCTCTTCATACCCTGCCGCATCCAATTCATAGAGGTACCGTGGGTCGAAAAATTTTGGCAACATATGCTGTCTTAGCACCACCAAAATGAAGAAAGGAAGTGGGAACAAAATGCCGGCTATTGGTATCCAAGTCACACCAAAACATAGCATGAGATACACTAGTTGAAAGATTGTAAATGCTGCTATAACTTTGAAGGGCACTGACTCGACATATGATGCATGATCTCCTTCTAAAACCCTATCCAATTTGTTCAAAATATTTAATGAGAAATAATGAGGAGAGAAGTTAATAAGACCTTAAAAGGACACTACCGTGTCTTGGAACCAAGTACCAGAATTAATAAAGCTTGGGTAATCTTTTGCTTAGTCACTCATTGTTCAGTTCCAGGATTGATAGTACTAAAACTGTGACCTTAAATATCAAGCTCTATTGGGTCATTCAGTGCTTAATCACAGAATTGAAGCAAACAATTTTGCTTCAAAGTCAAGTTCTCATACTCAAATAATTAAAATACTAATAAATAATATACAAGTCAAGTATGATGTAGGAACAAAAGGTTAAAGAGATTACTTGTAGCGGCGTCGAGGGGTGATAAAGAGAAGCAAGATTCTTTCCCAGAACTGGTTTCCAGGCAAACTATCAATTGCCATGTAGGCAAAGTAGCCCCACAAGATAGATGTCGGGATCTTCTTAATAATAGGCATGACACCAAGACAACAACCGACAAGAAGAGACTGCAGCAAGTTGCTTACTCTTTGTTCATTTACACGCACTGGCAGATTTGCCTCTATGTGCTTATCTGGATCGAATGCCAGTCCCTTTGTTTCGTCTCCTTGGTTGTCATCTCTCATGACAGCATCCCTTAGGGGTTTTAATTCCCTTGAGGGTGCTGCAAACTGAATGACGTAGGGATTAAATGATTTCAGATGCTAATTTATAAGAATACAAGATATGTAACTCCCTTTTTCTGTTAATTTTTCCTGAAGAAGGAGAAGCTTATGACTAAATTTTAAGCAAATTTCTACCAAGTATTTTGCTGGTTACATTGTACACAACTGGTTTTGTTTTATATCCTAATTTACTTATTTGTTGTGTAAGATTACGCCATATTTTTACATCATGGTGAAAAAAGTAATATGCTTGAGAAAGCTGTACCTCAATTTATGAGAGTTGTACAGAGAGAGTACTTACAGTTTGTTCCTTCTCCATCTCAATGAAAACTTGTTGCATCTTGCCATAAACTTCCTCTCTGCTTGCAGACTTCTTAATGGAATCTTTTGCACTCTGTACCATCTTCTTGTGCAGCAACTGAGCAAACATAATTGAAATCCGCACAAAAAAAATGTTTAATTTGATTGCAGAGTTGTGTAGAGAGGAAAAAATTGGTTTTTGTCACTTTCTATATGCTAACTGACAGCTAGTTACAATCTAAGGTTCAGCCAATGCCAAACTCGCTCATGCGTTAATTCAGTATTAAACATAAAACATATACTATCCAAGTTATACTCGCATTTAGTGCAAAAGAATAAAGTTTCTGCCATTTGAAGCTGAACAGGTTTATTAGTAAATTTCAGGACTGAAACAGTCTGGTGACTTCTGAATAAAAGGAAAAAGTAGTTTCAGACAGCTAAATATGGGCCTGGACAAAAGAGGCTACATTTTAAAAAATAATGCATCAAAATGCTAATGAAATCCAAATTGAAATGTCTACAAATGGAATTCCTGAATCACATGCTAGATCATAATTAAAAAACAGTGGCTTATAGAAAAAATAGTGTTGGCTACTTGGCTGTAAGAGTATATTCAAACCCTTTAATTTCAAAAGATTAAAAAAAATTGGAGTTGACAATCCAACTTTATAATATTACCAAATAATTTCACTTCAATTTAGTTAATTTCAGTTTAGATATCTGAGATAAAATTCCGAATTCTTAATCCTACCTGTCTATTGAGCACCGCAAGACTCTTTGTATGCATAGGAGACTGTGGTAATACACCATTTGAAGGTGGTATGCCGAGAAATCCACATATCAAAACCTACACAATCGATTAGTTGCATTATAGAAAGAAAAATGAAACTGTCACATTATCATGTAGGAAAACAGAGAAAACAAAGAAAACAAAGAAATCACAATGGTACCATGAACCCAAGGATCAAGATGTCATAGTGGTAAGCGGAGGGGTTTTTGAGATTAAATTCCTTTTGCTGTGCCATCTGGGAAGCCACACTGTGGTCAAAGAAATACAGCCCTGCAACCATCAGTGCTGGTATTATGGCCGCAAATATGTATATTGGAGGGACTGACAGGAGATCCTGCATTTAATATTATATTCGTGACAATTTTCAGTAGAATAGTAAAAATGGTTTATGTAAAAATTAGATTGCTTCTTGAGCCGCCACCCCCACACCCCACAAAACAAGAGTAACAAATGTATTTCTTCAATCATTATTTGCTTGTTTTTGCACTACAGTGCTTCTTATATGTTGTTCAGTAATTTGAATTTATGAAAATGAATCTTCTTTTTTATTTTTCATTTTCTTTTGTTTTATTTTTCTAATAAGCCCAGTTCTTGCCCAAAGGTATGTCTCAGTTAGCTATGTTACTTGTCAGAAAATGAAACTAGAACTGGGACAAAGTCACTACCTTAGCTACAGTCCAATGTTGCAACGAACTTGCTTCCCATGGTAGAGGGCTAGATATCCGTCTTGGTATACTGGCTGGTACATTTTTTGGTACAGAATATGAGAGCACAGTCCATACAAGCACCATCAGTGGTACACCATAATCGGCCACAATGCTTCTTATCCAACCTACAGTAATAGAAGTATGCATTCAATTGAGATAACAAACAAATTATTGCATCTATAACCGAAATTTACTGTATCTACAAACTGAATTAAGGTTCGTACCATATCTATTACATTGTTTGTATGCGCAAGAACTTATATAGGCTTATAGCTAACATAAACTATGAGAAAAAGGAAAAAAAAAATACTTGTATTTACCTGTTGCATATCGCCAGGCCCGGGCTCGCCTACTCTTTAAGGACATGTATAATAGCCCAATTGCAAAAATGATCCCAATTAGTCCATTTGTGTAAAGCCAATGAAATTGGTACACAGGACGGTTTTTATCTTCCCCTTCAGGCACCTTAAATTCACTGATAATTCCCTAAAAAAATATAGAAGTTTTAATTAGTGTAAGATATTATTTACAATTGAAAGTGATATTTCATCTCAAAAAACAATTGAAAGTGATATCAATCAGTGTTATAGGGTATGTTATTCAATATATGTCGAAAACTAAAATGTACCTTAATTGCTTGTTGGAAAAACAAAACAGTGATTAGCATCCCAAAGAGTTCACCGGCAATTCTTGTAAATCTACTAATGATGGAAGAAGCATTGAAAATTGAAAGAAGAAACAGCATCAAAGCTGTCCATATACAAACCCTGTGAATAAATTAAAAGAAATTAAGAACTTTTATTATTGAATATGTAAATAGGAGAAGAGAAATGATTTGATGTTTTTGTGCAAAACAAGAAATGAAGGCAAGCTTACTATTTTTCTGCACTAAATAATGGAAAGAAAGAAAATTAATTGGGTTATAGACTTATAGGTAATCATGACTCCCTTTGTCCCTGTAGAAATATTAGCATTACTTAAAAGTGTTAATAAAAGCTATTTGCTGGGGTTATTCCACAGTACAGACACAAAATACCTATACGATAATTTGTCAAACACCTTGCAAACCCTCTAAAATAATCAGCTGCACAAACATCTTGTGTGCAACCATTGTTAGCAACCACTATAAACATACCTAACAAATAGAAATGAAGGACCAAACACTAGCTGGACCAACACAAGTTACACAACATGCACTATGCATGCAAAGCAGTAGCAATTTACAACAAAGAATCATAGTCATTCATGAAACCACATGAATGAAAATTCAATATTGGAGAGCAAGAGAATGAATGCAATCAAGGAATACGCAAGAGAACATTAATTTCAAGTCAACCATGCCTACTCCCTCAGGTGGTGAAAATAAAAAATTTACTTTACCCAGATGTTCTAAAACTATCCTACAATTGCATATAAAGTTTAATATAAGCAATCATTCAATCTCAGAAAGCCCAAAAGTACCAAATTCTCTCTTTCTTAACAATAATGCCATTACTCACTATCTCAAATTATACAACCCAAGTACTCTCCTCTATCAAGCACATACAGAAGCCTCTATCCAGGAGGAACAACTGTACAAGAGAAAGAAGCCCTCCTGAACTTAGACTGAATTGGGCCTAGTTTGATATGGGCTTCATTATTAACACCATTCAACTATCTTTATACCACAATCTACTAAGACTAAAGAGTAGTAAATCACTATTAAATATTCTGGTGCCTCCAGCTACCTTAATACTTGCTCAGTTGCTCCCTCTACCTGCTCATGCTGTCTTAAGTTTTGAACTTACAGCCTCAATCAATGTTTGGTTATGAACATATAAAGCAAGATAAAAAAAAAAAAATTACCATCCAGCCCAAGCTAAGAAAAGGTGTTGGCCTAGACGGTCCTGTCCCTTGGCAAAACTGTAGAGGTAAGAGTACATGATAATAGTCGGCTCTGCTATTCCTACTATCATCATCGGCTGCCCTCCAATTATGGAATGTATGATGCCGCATATTGCTGTCGAAGTTAATGTCTCCACTGTACTCAAAACTCCATCTATAATGAATACCAAATTAATATTTTTATTCAATTGTTTCAATCAAACCTTAGTTGTAAAATTAATATATATGTACTTAATAGAAAAGGAAAACAGATCGAAGAAGAGTGCATGCAGATACCAGTTTCTTTACTTAGTTGCTCTCCAAAGGCAATTACAGGAAGTGCGGAGGCAAAGAAGATGTAAGTAGTTGGTGCTAATATCCTTCAATATTTCATAACAAAATAGCCTTTAAGAGAACAGCTAGGGTGAAAAAATATATATATTTATTTTGGATAAAAAAAATGTTCGGAAAATAAAATGACCTGAAGACTGAAGGGCAGCTTCCCCACCAGTCTTGCCTATAGCAGCTCAATCTTCCTTTAAAATCTTTTGCAATACCACTGCCGAGTTTCAGTTTTCTAAGATCCATCCCTAAAATAAATAAAAAATATATATATATGTTACTATGAAGTATGAAGTATGTAGTATGTAGTGATGGAGCATATATGTCACAAAAGTTCAATATATATTGAGTACAAAATCAGATCATCCAGCGAGTAACCAGCTAGCGGACGTAATATCTTAAAACAGAAATTAAATCTTGAGCTGGCAACAAACTAATAATTAAAACTTAGGTTCGTCACTCGACAGCTAATCAAAATTCATATCTTACAATGCGCTTTCCAAAAAAAAAAAAAAAAAAAAGCGGAATTGAATCCAAATGCACACCATTAGCGTTCTCAATCTCAATAATGCAAGAGAGAAAAAGAGGATTTTAATCTCGTTTCGTGGTCATTTGCAATATCTAATTAATAAAATTGAAATTTCGGAGAAAATAGAAAATATATATTTAATTATTACCTTTAAGAGTGGTACGATCGAGAAACCCTTAAAAGGAGGAAGCACGAATAGATTTTATGAAGAGTGGTACGATCGAGAAACCCTTAAAATGAGGAAAAGAGTTGGTTCTCGATCTCGAAGAAACGAGGAAATGAGGGAGGCTGGCTTGGCCTCCGTTCGTTGCGCGCGCGTTCAAAATAAATAGCAACCAATTTCTCAAACAATAAAATAAAATAAAATAAAATAAATAAATAGCAACCACATGCATCACCACCTGCTCTCCTGTTTGGACGGTAAGGTCAAAAGCTCTCCTATAGCTAGTCCTATTTGGCAACCACAACACCACCTTTTGAGTTTTGACGGCCATTTTGATTAATATTTCTGAAATAATTGAAAATTTTATAAATGCTCCTGTCTCCAATTTTTTTTTAATTATGCCCTGACCGCCTGGGCCTCGGGCGGCCCAAAAAAGCCTATGGAGCGCCGGCCCAAATGGTGGCCCACAACACCAGTGAGGCGCCCCCCCATATGGCGCCCCATAAGCCAAGTGAGGCGCCCCCCCATCTAGCGCCCCACTGCCCATCTCTTTTCCCCGCGAGCCACCCCTCCTCTGCCTCTTCTCCCCCATTTTTTTTGCCGAAAAAGAGAGGAAAAAAAGAGAAAAAAAGAGAAAAAAGAAGAAGAAAGAAACCGTTCCGAGCCGACCCCTCTCTGCCTCGCGCCTCGATTCGCTTCTCTCTCGATCGAACAAGTGAGTTCTCTTTTTTTTATTCCATTAGGATTTAGGGTTTGGGTTAATGTGATTAAATGGTGTAATGTGATTCGGTTTGGTTCGATTTGATGTTTAGGGTTAAACGTGAGTAATTAGTTGAATTGATTGAATTGGTCGAATTGGTTCGATTTGATGCTTTAATTGTGGCAATGACACGAATTGGTTCGGTTGGTCGAATTGGTTCGATTGGATGCTCAAATTGGTTCGATTGGATGCTTGAATTGGTCGAATTGGTTCGATTGGTCGAATTGGTTCGGTTTGGTTTGATTGGATGCTTGAATTAGATATTTGAATTGCTTAATTGCTTGAATTGGATGCTTGAATTGGTTGAATTGGTTCAATTGCTTGAATTTAGGATTATGATTTATGGTAAAATTGCTTGAATGTCATATGGTTCAATTTAGGGTTTATAGTTATGAATTGTGAATTTTTTTTAAAATTTAGGGTTTATAATTAAATGTAGGGTTTATGTTTGTGAATTGTGAATTACTTAAAAATATAGGGTTTACGGTTCAATTTAGGGTTAGAATTTATGGTTCAAATGATTGAACTGTTTAAGAATTTAGTTGTTGGGTTTATGATTTAAAAATATGCATATTTATTTTTTGAAAAAAATTTTTGTGATAGTTCATAAAAAATATGTATATATGAATATAAAAGATTTTAAGTAAACTAATTATTTTGAAGTATATCAATATTTGTTTAAAAATGATATATATATTTTTTTATTGTAAGTAATTTGTATGTATATCTCATTTTTTTTAATTTTAAAATTTAGGTCTGCAAATATTTTTAAATTAATTTTTTTTTTGTAAAAGTTCATTTGTTTACAAAAAAAAATGCATATACATGCAAAAATAATTTTGTAAACAAATTGCATATAGACCTAAAAAATAAATTCAGAATTGTATATCCATTTTTTTTTTTTGTAAAGTTTATTTAATTTCAACAAAATTAATTTTTGTAAAAAAAAAAATGCATATGCATGCAATTTACTTACATGCAAAGTGTAAATTAATTGTATATGCATGAACATCATGTACACGCAATTTATTTACATGCAATTATTTTGTAATTAGATACATGCAATTCTTATTAAAAAAAATTTATACATGCATTTTTTTTTTGTAAAGTTTATTTAATTTCAACAAAATTAATTTTTGTAAGAAAAAAATGCATATGCATGCAATTTACTTACATGCAAAGTGTAAATTAATTGTATATACATGCAAATGCATATGCATGCAACAAAATTAATTGTATATGCATGAACATCATGTACACGCAATTTGTTTACATGCAATTATTTTGTGATTAGATACATGCAATTCTTATTAAAAAAAATTTATATAAATTGTATGTTTTGATTAATATTTTTTTGTAAATGTAGTATGCCTAGAGTTAGACGGTGGGGAGTACGAGCTGAGCCTGCAGCGGGTGCAGATGCTGTGGATCCGACTGGAGAGGGCACGTCCTCGGTGGATCCGACTGGAGAGGGCTCGTCGTCTCAGGCCGATACGACTGGCAGGGGCTTTGAGGATCCGACTGGAGCGGATCCGTCGTCTCAGGCCGATTTTCCAGATGGTGTCCATGATCCTGACACATTTAGTCCTCTCCTATGGACCCATCATGTTAAGCACCGCGTCTCACTGGCATCTCTTGAGGCACGTGATTTTTATACTTAAACAAAATGACATTCTATTAAGTTACAAAAAAAATTACACGATTTGAGTCTGACAAATTGATAATAAATACAGGATGATGTCATGCTTACGGTGAGGCACCGCAGGTCTGAGATTTCGTTCGTTCCCCACCCAGAAATGCAGCGATACATCTTGAACCTCGGGTTATACCAGCTTGCCACCATGCCGCAGAGTAGGATCGATATGTCTCTGATGCATGGTCTAGCGGAGAGATGGCGACCTGAGACGCGTACATTTCATCTCCCGCCTGGGGAGATGACAGTCACCCTCGGTGATGTGAGCGCCCTATGGGGTTTACGTATCGATGGCGACCCCATAGGTGGCATCTCAGACCATCCAGAGCTGCAGAGGATGATACCGGAGTTGTTAGGGTGTGATCCGAAGACTCTGCAGAAGAAATATAAGAAGAAGAAGGGGGAGGAGGAGGAGTTCCGCTATTCCGGGTACTGTATTTCTCTAAAGGCACTCCGGGCTCACTTCCACCAGAATCAGATATTTCCCGATACTGATGACATTGAGGCGGTCAGGAGGTACTATTACACTCTTTAAATTAACTTAGTAGTTCGTCAACAATCTCAGTTATTTACATTGATTATTTTACATTGCAGGTATACTAGGGCGTTTGTGCTGGATTTGTGCGGTGCTGTCATGTTCGAGGATTCCAGCGGTGACGCAGTCCCGATGATGTATCTCTCCCTGCTGAGGGACCTGGAGAGAGAATCGAGATGGAACTGGGGTGGAGCCGTCCTCGCCCACTTATACAGAGGCCTCTGTCATGCTTGTCTGGTATGTCTATATTAATATACGTTGTTATTGAAGGTTGGATAAGACGCACCCAGTTTTTATTTTAAGTTAAATTTTCAGGTCAAGAATAAACAGATGTTTGGACGATTTCTTCTGCTCCAGCATTGGTCGTGGTCACATCTGCCCATAAATCGACCAGTTATACCGTTGTCACATCCCCGGTGGGGAGATCCTGACCCAGACAGATGCCCCGCGTATGCCGCTATATGGGGCAGTCATCACGATCACGAAAACAAGGGCAGGGGGATTTCTTATGTCCGGGGTCAGCTCCAGATGCTCCGAGATGGGAATATCGACTGGTTTCCATATCGTCCATGGTATCAGCGTGGATGGCTGAGCCCGCTGACATTAGAGCAGAGGCAGCTATGGTATTATCGGGGACCGGTCGTCTGTTTCTGGATAGTTGAGTATCACTACCCCGATCGGGTATCTCAACAGTTTGGCTTGGATGCTTTCATCCCGAAGCACCCGCTGATGGGCAAGGATGCTACCGACAAGTTCCACAAGTAAGTATCATCTACTTAATTTTATTATCACTTTAATATTGCCACTGTTTCTCTCCTTTCTAATTAATTGCACTTGCAGAACGGCGCACACTAAGTCGAAAGTCGACTGGAGCCAGCATTTTGTCATGCAGTACAACTGGGCTCGACATCCGCAGCAGCACTTATGGAGCCCGCCATCTACAGTCACGTTGGGTGCTGGTCCCGGGGCTCTGAGATATGCCGTATGGTACCAGAGATGGGGCATGACGTCAGTCTACCTGACGGGCCATTATGGCGAGACCCTTCGACGTAGATTGATGGATACATCCAAGAATTATATGCCTTGGGGTCCGATCAATGCTCACGCGGTAAGTACAACCGAAACATACTTTAATTTAAATTTGCAAATTTTAATTACTTACCGTTGGCATAATCATGTCGTGTGCAGCTGTTGGCCGCTACGAGAGGAGTTGGACACAGCTTGATGTGCATGGCGAGGGATGCTTGGCGATATATAGGATGCCAGATGCTCCAGCACAGTGCACCAATCGTGGAGACAGGTGGTTTTGAAGGCCGCCTCGTTGGCATGCTACGCGATGCTAGGGAGAACATTAATTGGCGGGAGATAAAGTCTGCACCGCGAAATCCGAACTACCAACCAGAGGCCATCTACAGTCACGATATGCCGCCGCCTCCTGCAGGTATGAACATTTCAAAATTAAAAGTACGACACACACAATATTCTTATTTTCGTTGAATTGTTCGTTCTAACTCAGTTAACTTGCAATTAAGCAGCTGATGACTCAGGTTGGGCGTTCCACGACTGGATATTGAATACCCAAGGATGGGATGCTTATAAAAATAAATACGGAGTTCCAGTAGAGCTTGGCACGGTCAGTCGCCAATTATACCATTATTTGTTGCAGAGTTCTTTGTATGTAGCAAAACTAACATTATTTTAATATAGGATGGAGCACCTCATTGGAATGCCGATCCCAGATTCACCATGGATGAGCTGGCCCCGGCAGATACAGATGCAGAGGCGTATGACTCCCACAGACCACGATATGGGGTGGAGATGGAGCACGACTTTGAGGCTGGTGGGAGTTCATCTCAGACTGCAGATGGCTTTGTCTCTGCATTATTTGGCGCACCGCCTCCTTCCACGTATGCTGCAAGCTGGGAGCAAGATCCATGGGAGCTGCGTACACAGCCCGCCAATGCAGAGCCAGCTGGATTTGATCCATGGGCACCCAGACAGGTACGCAGCACATGTATACGGGGGACGAGGATGAGGATATGGGGGACGAGGATGAGGAGGATCTGGGAGAGGACGCGTCACGAGATGTGAGTCCGCAGAGGCGCGTGCAGCCGCACAGGCATGGCAAGGGCATAGCGGCTCCTAGGTTGTCTCTTTCCGGAAGGAGACGGAGATGATGATTGTAGAGTTTTTGTTTATTGTGATATATTTCTGACTGTAGTATTTTGACTATGGGACTGCTGTATTACATTGGCGCGCATTATGTTGACATTATGTTTTATTATTTTATGTTCATGTTGGTATTTTTTTTATCTTGAAACCGTAATTTTTTTTTGCGACCCACACTCCCAGCTCGTAAGGCTTAGAAATAAGTATAGTTATAAACATAGTTCATTACTTAGTTCAAACCAAACAAAAAAGTTCACAATAAACCAAAAAGTTCACACAAGCAAAATAGCAAGTTTATCTGCCCCTACCACGACGTCTCAATAAACCTAACAAACGACTAGTTGTACTGGTATGAGCTGCAGGTGCGGCATTACTTGTAGATGCTTGGCTACTAGATGATTGGCTTACAGGAGGAGGGGGTTGTGTTCTACCGGTTGCTTCAGCAACAACTCTGGCATTTTCTCTTTCGTTGTGTTCGTTTATTGCATCTGAATATAACAATGCAATTCAGTTAGTAATATAATTAAAGCATAAATAAATTTTGTACAATTCTACGTACCTGCCCTGCGCCTGTCGGAAACAGAACGGCGAGCCCGATTTCCCGACGGTCGCCCACCACCCATCTCGTCCATGGTCATTACAATACGCTTGTGTCTCCTCCTTCCCTTTCTTATCCATCCTTCTGAAGGGAGTATTCTATCACCGACATATGCAGGCCACTCATGCTGATCGGGATAAGAATGGAAAGATCCACCCCAAGTGGAAGCAAGGTAATCAGTACGGTACATGTCAGCAACATAGTGATCCTCACAGTAATTCCTCACTCGGCATACCGCCATCACGTGACTGCAGGGTATGTGACTTAGCTGGGGTCCTTGGCATGTACAGGTTACCGCCCTGGCATCTCCGAATTTAACAACGTACTTGCAAGCCCTCTTCACAAACGCCATAGTGCCGTCTAGTTTACGGCTGGTTGGAACGTACTCATTTGGATTTTGCACTTCGAATTCTGTTCCATCATTACCCATCGGGATAACGGACATAGTTGCACCTTTGTCCCTGTGTCGTCTTAGTTTCTCCTCCACCCTTTTTGAAAATGACTGGTTCATTCTTATTAATTCTGCGGCCTTAGCACGCCGTTCCTGAAACCAGGCATTTAACTTGTAGAATGTGTCCTCCACAACTGCAGCCACAGGCAACATCCGGCTCTGCTTGAATACTGCATTCAACGACTCGGATCCGTTGGTGGTCATAATTCCCCAACGCCAACCTCCATCACGGGATTGATATATTTTCTCGTATGCTGGATCTTCGTTGACATCTCGGGGATTATTTTTGCCCACCTTCATTAGGTAGAGATTTGCCTTTGGCATGTACTACACAAAAAATAAGAAAATAGAATAATGTAAGTAAACAATTGTACTGAAAAAATCGTTCTCTTAAAATATAATAATATATGTAAACAATTGAAATACATGTACCTTTGCAAAACTGCTAGTCATCTCTACCACCCTTCTCGGCTTTTTCTTTCTGCAATTCCATCTAAATGTATTAGTAACCCACTTGTCACCCCCGGTTGCCTTGGAAAGGTTCTCCGCAATGTGTTGCATACACAGCCTGTGCACACACTGGCCAGTACGGGTTGACCAACAGTACTCTTCACGATCAAAAATATATTTTATTCCTTTGTGCTGGTCTGATATCACACAGAAAAACTTCCCTTCCCCAATCACCCGTCTTCTTAAAAACTGCATAAAAAATCCCCAGTTCTCGCCGTCCTCTTTATGAACAATTGCAAACGCCAAAGGCAACAGCTGGTTCTCAGCATCATATGCGCATGCTATGAGTAGCCTCCCCTCGTAACGGCCAGACATGAAGCATGCATCAATGCTGATAACGGGTCTGATGTATGGCACAGCTTGGATACAAGCACCAAAAGCCCATGCTATGCCCTTGAATTGTTTAGCTCCCTCTATTAGTACTCCGTCTTTATCAAAAAAAGGGCCATGCCATCGCTCATATACGGTGCCGACATTTGTACTTGCCATGGCCTGGAGCAATGGTGCTAGATAGCCATATGAATCCTTCCAACTACCGAATATCCTGCAGATGGCAAGTTCACGACCTCTCCATAGCCTGTTGTATTTTGGGATTACATATTTGTATTTGTGTCTGACGGTCATAGCCACCGCCTTGATGCTCATCGTTGGATCCAACTTAATGTCCTCCTCAATTGCATCGGCAATTAATGATGTAGTCAGCTGCGCATGGTCTCTCCTTGTGGACGCAGACTTGCATGTATGAGGTGGTTCACACTTCTTAATCATCCATGCTTCCCCTGAACGCGCAGGGGTTGCAAAAAGGCGGAACTCGCAGCGCGGGTGAGTTTTACACAGCACAACTAACCTTGTTCGGTCCCTTTTGTGTATTATACATTCCCAGTTGCCGTGAACATGAGTCTCATTTATTTTCTTTACAAGTTCATCTATGTTGGTATAAACTTGCCCTGCGGCAAGTTCTTTATTGTATTCAACACGAGGACCGAAGAAACTAATGTCTGCCTCTTCGAAAGCTGTGGTGTCGTTGAATGTGGCGACTGGATGCTTACTTCCCCGACCTGTAATCGGGAATTTTTCTGCCCTGGATAAACCTGGTACATTTGTATCACCATCTGATAAGTCATCAGCTTCCCAAACCCCCTGGTATTCGTCCCCCGTTTCCATTTCCCTTTCTGGTATGGCATCAATAGCATCAACATCAATATCAATATCATTTCGATTAACGGGTACCGGTCCTGACTCTGGCATAGTTGGAAATCTAGGGATTATGGGTGTCTGTCTGGGTGGTGGTGGTAACTCTTCAGTATTTTCTGGGGAGTTGTGGTACCCCTGGTTGTCATAACCGGGGCTGTGGTACCTCTGGCTGTCATAAGGGGACTGCTGGTGATATCCCTGGTTGTCATAAGGGGATTGCTGGTGGTACTCCTGGTGGTCATAAGGGGAGTGCCGGTGGTACCCTTGGTTGTCATAAGGGGAGTGCTGCTGGTACCCCTGGTTGTCATAACCCGAATTGTCATAACCTGAAGGTCCAGCCCCAGCCGAACTTGAAGGTCCAGCCCTCGTTCGAGGAACCTTCTTAGAATATATGTCCATTACTAGGACCCCATAAGCTGCAAATTGAGTATACACAACTCTCCACAAATTGGCATCTGTTATTGGAAACTTAACAAAGTAAGGTCTACCCCCCCCCACGTGAGTTGTCAATCCGTGTAGCCAATTCTATTTCATACCTGTTGGGGTTTACAGATGTCTTTTCGTATATTAGCTGCTTCAGTTCCTCAAATGTGGTATTTTCATTAATCTCGAAGCCAAATGCGACTTCTTTCGTGTAATGCACGCCATCTTCATCCCTTTCGAGCTTGCCGCCGACATACAGTGCAACTAGCATCTCTTCTTTAACAAACTACATTTTAAAAAAAAATTTACAAGTATTACATGACATAATGATGGGTACAATAATAAATGACTAATTGAAAAATAATTAAAAACAAGTTTACAAAAATTACAATTTTGCTACAGTACGTGTACAGCAATTGCTACAGTAAATGAACAGTACGCTACACTAAATATAGGGTACAGTAAATGTACGGTACGCTACAATAAATATACGGTACGCTACAGTAAAATGTACGGTACGCAATAGTAAATGAAACGGTCAAAAATAACTACAGTAATGACAAATTATCAACAATAATGACTAATTATCAACAATAATGACTAATTATCAACAGTAATAACTAATTATCAGCAGTAATGACTAATTATCAACAGTAATGACTAATTATTATAATTAAAAAACATACCAATTCACTCAGTTTCTCGCCTCAAGCAAAATTCTCAGAACGGAATAGCAGTAAATGCACAGTCTCGGAACGACTTCTTTCTTCTTCTTTTTTCTCTTTTTTTCTCTTTTTTTCCTCTTTTTTTCCTCTTTTTTTCGGCAGAAATGATGGGGGAGAAGAGGCAGAGAGAGGAGGGGCGGCTCAAGGGTGAGTGTACACATGGATAGTGGGGCGCCAGATGGAGGGGCGCCTCACTTGGCTTATGGGGCGCCAGATGGAGGGGCGCCTCACTTGGCTTATGGGGCGCCATATGGGGGGGCGCCTCACTGGTGTTGTGGGCCGCCATTTGGGCCGGCGCTCCATAGGCTTTTTTGGGCCGCCCGAGGCCCAGGCGGTCAGGGCATAATTAAAAAAAAGTTGGGGACAGGGGCATTTATAAAATTTTCAATTATTTCAGGGATATTAATCAAAATGACCGGAGTTTTGACCCCAACCCCATTCCGTGATATTTCATACAGACCTACACTAGAGATCGAGTAGGGACCACAACCACAATCCGCTTCCAGCACCAATCTTAAAGCATTCTGTTAATATATGCACCCAATTCTCATTCTGGCTGGCCCATGTCAGAGAGTTTCTACTTTAATTACTAATTAAAAAAAAAAAACAATATATATAACAATAATTTAAATTAAAGACATTTTAATTCCATACATAGATACATGGAATTAGTAATCAAATTCTATTTAATTAATCGTAGCATCTCAATTATTAGCAACTGATAGACTTATAGTCTCTGTGATTTATAAGTCTATCAGCAACGCTTTAATTAATAATTAGGAGATCCTTCCACGTTTAAGCTACCCCAAATTTGTCAATGCAAATCACAGTCACAACAACAATGGAGAGAGAGAGTCACTATCATCAATGGAGAGAGTCAAACAATGAAAACATGAAACAAGAAAAGAGGTGTCATTTCTAAAAGATAATTCAATCTTCAAGACATTGGAAATTATATGGAAAATCAACGTGTCCTCTGGATTTTCAATTATTTTGGAGATTTATAGACTTGTACCAAGTTATAATTACCAACTCCGTCTCTTCTGAATTTTTATCTGTCTCCTTTTGAGATTCTAATTTATAATTAAGGTTAAATTTAGAATTAAAACTAGGATAATTTTTTAAAATTCTTATTGATAATTAGAATTAGAAGTATTTAGAGCATTGAAAATTATAAGTCAGGTCATTTTTGTTTATCTAGTACCTGGTTAGCTAATAAGTTTGAATATGATTAGTTTTTTAAACCTGATTAGTTATTTTCTTGTCCGTCCTGATAAAAATTCCGGCTCCGCCCGTAGCACTAAGCCAATGGTCCATTTTTTTGTTTGAAGTAAAGTTGGACGTCAAGTCACCTAACTATTTAATATCATTATTATTACAACAAATGATTTCTCTCATCTGAATTTAAACTTATGACTTTCCACATAGAGAATATGTGTCTTTGTCACTAGACCAAAGATTAGTTCTTCGATCCATTTTCAATTATAATTTATTATTGTTGTTGTTGTTATTAGATTATTATAATAGAAATTTTGCATGTGATGCGTCGAAAATTCGCAAAATCGGACTATCTAATATAAAACTAGGATTGTATGATTTTATTTTTTTATTAAGTAGTTGCATATTAAAAATATAATAATTGAACTATAATAAATCAGATTGATAATCTAAACAAAATCAAACCAATCCGACCCGTCTACACTACTAGAGAAAATATTGATTGAAATACATCTTTGTGTTATTTGAACCTAGAGTACATAACAATATATATTGAAATTTAGAAAGCATAAACTCGTTATAATGGGAAAAAAATCTTTAGCTCTGCATCAAAATTTACATGAACAATTTATATTTATGGAACTGTTTAAATTATTAAGTTATAAATCAGGTTGTATGAATCTCAATACAAATCAGACAGTTTAAATCTGATTTTGAATAAAAATTTGTCCAAATCCTTTAGAAAATAACCCGATTTTTTTTAATGGTTAACAACACTCTTATATATATGATTATATGGCATTTAAATAGTAGATCTGAAGTGTTTAATATGATTTTATTAAAATGTACTTGAAGAATAAATTTTACAATTTAATTAAATTTTTGAAAGTTGTTATTTTTGTATGGTTTTTAAAATTTTCTTTATAAAAAATAAATAATAAAAAGTTTCAAAAAAAAATTCAAATTTAGTCTCCCGATTGATTTTGATAAAAAAATCATATTAAACACGTGAGATCAACTATTTAATATTTGACCTTATCCCAGCCCAATATGTTAATATAGATATCCCAAATATAGGGGTGTAAACGGAGGGAATAATGCTAATATTATATCTGCATCTGTTTTTTAATGAGTGGATATAGATATGGATATTAAAATTTAAAACTATATCCACCTTAAATGGATACGGATGCAAGACAGATAATCAACGGATACGGATACGAAACAAATAATTGCTGGATAATTGAGTTATGCACTATAAGATACAAAAAAAATGACTTATTGTTGTCTTGAAACAATGACTAAAACTAATTTAGCAGAGACTAAAAAGAATACTAAAGCCTTGAATAAAAATTAATGGAGAATGAAGAAATTGAGGTAAGAAGGAAAGAAAATTGCGTTACTATAGCACCATCAATAGCAAAAAAATATTAAATTGAAAACCATATCGTATTATCAATTATATCACAACTAAGACAGAAATGAATATGAGATAATATATAACAACTTCTATCTGGAGCAGTAAAGTTAAAGCTGATTGAGAGTAATTTCGATTTGGATAATTATGAATACGGATACGGATATTCACCTTTATGAAATTATCCGTATCTGTATTTGTCATTTTTTCATAATAGACAAAAATTATCCATATTTGTATCCATTTAATCCGAATTCAAATAATCTCTAAATACAGAGCGAATACGGAGCGAATTATCCGTATCCGTTTATACCCCTAACAGGGAAGTGGAAATTGATAATTTAGAATTATTAGAAAAGAGAAGAGGTTGGATTTCAAACATATTTTCCAAATCTTCCTCAACAAGCAATATCTAGTTTACACCAAAATAAGATATGCCATATCTAGCATTAACACATTTAAAAATATTTATCCGGATTCCTTCGTGAAATCATGGTGTCCTGTGCGGCTTTGCATTTCATTTATTCTTATCTTACACAAATCTTCCAGAAAATTGTAACAATACTACGAATAGAGTTCAAATGTTTCGTTAATTTCATTCAATCGTATCTCACATTTTTATTTTTGCTTTTGAAAGTTCAAACAATCAATATGAACCGCTTAATATAATTTCTACATTACAATTTATTTTTTGAATTTTTTAAGTTGATGCAAAATTATTGTTTTATTAGGAGATTTGAAATCATTTAAAAAATAATAATTTTGTACTTATCTAAAAAATAGTAAAATGTTTTTAAAAAGTAAAAATTTTATTTTCCAAGTACATGTTAATATGAAGATCATATTGAGTAGTTCATATTGAAATAATTAGATTCAACTTGTAAAACAAAAATAAAAATATGAAGTGCGATTAAAGAGACACTTGTACCCTAACTACTCTATTATGAATTAAAAGTTTATGCCCCTTTAACATATTATAGTGTTTTCAATTTTATATTTTACTGCTTTACTATTTCTCACATAATTAATTAGGTCCTACATTTCATTTTCCATGACTGCATGTACTTGGCATGAGTGCCACCTCGATATTGAATTGCGCACGAGATGATAACATTAACAACATTAAGAGTGTTACGATCGAGAAACCCTTAAAACATGAGTGCCACCTCGATATTGAATTGCGCGCGCGAACATTTTTATTAATACTTTAAATAAAAAATATAATTTTAAAAATGTCATAATGTACAGGTTTTTTTTTAAAATGTCTTGACCGTCTGGGTCAGGAGCGGCTCAAAATTCCCAGTGAGGTGCCATCCTCACGGGCGCTCCATGCCCTTCAGGTTATGACAATTCAGGTTATGACAATTTGAGTTATGACACCCAGTATCACCAGCATTCGGGTCATAACAACCAGGAGTACCACCGCACTTCCCCTATAACAATTAGGGATACCACCAACACTTCCCTTATGACAACCAGGGGTACCACCAGCACTCCGCCTATGACAACTAAGGGTACCACAGCCCCGGTTATGACAGCTATGGGTACCACAACTCCCTAGAAAATACTGAAAAGTTACCACCACCACCCAGACAGACACCCATAATCCATAGAATTCCAACTATGCCAGAGTTAGGACCGGTACCCGTTAATCGAATTGATATTGATATTGATGTTGATGCTATTGATGCCATACCAGTAAGGAAAATGGAAACGGGGGATGAATACCAAGGGGTTTGGGAATCTGATGACTTATCAGATGGTGATGCAAATGTACCAGGTTTATCTAGAGCAGAAAAATTCTCAATTAGAGGTCGGGGAAGTAAGCCTCCAATCGCCACATTCAATGACACCACAGCTTTCGAAGAGGCAGACATTAGTTTCTTTGGTCCTCGTGTTGTATACAATCATGAACTTGCTGCAGGGCAACTTTATACCAATATAGATGAACTTGTAAAGAAAATCAATGAGACTCATGTTCACGGTAACTGAAAATGTATAATACATAAAATGGACCGAAAAAAGTTAGTTGTGCTATGTAAAACTCACCCACGCTGCGAGTTTCGCCTTTTTGCAACCCCTACGGGTTCAGGGGAAGCATGGATAATTAAGAAGTGTGAACCTCCTCATACATGCAAGTCTGCGTCCACAAGGACAGACCATGCGCAATTGACGGCATCACTAATTGCCGATGCAATTGAGGAGGACATTAAGTTGGATCCATCGATGGATATCAAAGAGGTGGCTATAACCGTCAAACAAAAATACAGATATGTAATCCCAAAATATAATAGGCTGTGGAGAGGTCGTGAACTTGCCGTCTACATAATATTCGGTAGTTGGAAGGATTCAGAAGGCTATCTGGCACCATTGCTCCAGGCCATGACAAGTACAAATGTCAGCACCGTATATGAGTGATGGCATGGCCTATTTTTTTATAAAGAAGGAGTACTAATAGAGGGAGCTTAACAATTCAAGGGCATAGCATGGGATTTTTGTGCTTGTATCCAAGCTGTGCCATACATCAGACCCGTTATCAGCATTGATGCATGCTTCATGTCTGGCCTTTACGAGGAGAGGCTACTGATAGCATGTGCATATGATGCTAAGAACCAGTTGTTGCCTTTGGCGTTCATAATTGTTCATAAAGAGGATGGTAAGAATTGGGGATTCTTTATGCAGTTTTTAAGAAGACAGGTGATTGGGGAAGGGAAGTTTTTCTGTGTGATATTAGACCAGCACAAAGGAATAAAATATGTTTTTGATCGTGAAGATTACGGTTGGTTAACACATACTGGCCAGTGTGTGCACAGGTTGTGTATGCAACACGTTGCGGAGAACCTTTCCAAGGCAACTGGGGGCGACAATTGGGTTCTACAAATATTTAGACGAAATTGCGGAAAGAAAAAGCCTAGAAGGGTGGTAGAGATGACTAGAAGTTTTTGCAAAATATACATGTATTTCAATTGTTCACATATATTATTTTGCAAAATATACATGTATTTCAATTGTTCACATATATTATTGTATTTTCAGGAGACGATTTTTTTAGTACAATTGTTTACTTACATTATTTTATTTTCTTATTTTTATGTAGTACATGCCAAAAGAAAATCTCTATAATGAAAGTGGGCAAAAATAATCCCAGAGATGTCAACGAGCCACCGGCACATGAGAAAATATATCAAGCACATGATGGGAGTTGGCATTAGGGAATTATGACCACCAACGAGTCCGAGTCGCTGAATGCAGTCTTCAAGCAGAGCCGGATGTTGCTTGTGGCTGCAGTTGTAGAGGACACATTTTACAAGTTAAATGCCTGGTTTCAGGAATGGCGTGCTAAGGCCATAGAATTAATAAGGAGGAAGCAATCATTTTCAAAAAGGGTGGAGGAGAAACTAAGACAACACAGGGACAAAGGTGCAACTATGTCCGTGATCCCGATGGGTAATGATGGTACAGAATTCGAAGTACAAAATCCGAATGAGTACGTTCCTACCAGCCATGGATTAGATGGCACTATGAAGTTTGTGAAGAGGGCTTGCAAGTACGTGGTTAAATTCGGAGATTCCAGGATGATAAACTGTACATGCCAAGGACCCCAGCTAGCTCACATACCCTGTAGTCATGTGATGGCGGTATGCCGAGTGAGGAACTTCTGTGATGATCACTATGTCGCTGACATGTACCGTACTGATTACCTTGATTCCACTTGGGATGGGTCTTTCCATTCTTATCTCGATCAGCATGAGTGCATATGTCGGTGATATAATACTCCCTTCAGAAGGATGGATAAGAAAGGGGAGGAGGAGACACAAGCGTATTGTAATGACCATAGACGAGATGGATGGTAGGTGACCATCGAAAAATCAGGCTCGCCGTTCTGTTTCTGACAAACACATGGCAAGTATGTAGTATTGTAAGAAATTAATTTATGTTTTTATTATATTACTAACTGAATTACGTTGTTATATTCAGATGCCATAAACGAACACAATGAAAGAGAAAATGCTAGAGTTGTTGCTGAAGCAACTGGTAGAACACAACCCCCTTCTTCTGTAAGCTAGTCATCTAGTAGCCAAGCCTCTACAATTAATATCGCAGCTGCAGCTAGTACCAGAAAAACTAGTCGTTTGTTAGGTTTTCAGACGGGGTGGTCGATAAACTTGCTATTTTGCTTTAGATTGTATTGTTGAACTATGTTAGACTATTTTCGAACTATACTTATTTATAACATATTAAAAAATAATCCAGCTCATGTACAACATAAATACTACACCATAAAATTCATAAAATCTAGATACAATACAAAATAATACAATACGGCAACATACCAATTATACAAACTATTACAGTTCAAACATAAAATACTACAATAACATACAATTCAGAATAAGGCTTACGAGCTGAGGAATTTGCTCCCTTCGTTTCCTCAGCCCGACGGACGCACGCAGGACACTTCCACTTAGTGAGATGAGCGTCATTCACCGAATCTGCATACGGGTCCATGCAATTGGGGTCAACAGTTTTGCCACATTTATAACAAAAGAACATATCCACCATATCTCCCTTCGCCTTACATAAGCAGCACTGTCTCCATCCAGGTGGAGGGACCCTGTTTACCTAGTCTTCCATCAGCATTTTTCTAATTAATAGATCAAGAGTGCTCATAAATTTTTCATTATTTTTGAGTGAAAATATTTTTTTTTCTATACTCTCCATCCTCTACTCTCCATCCAAACAGACTGTAAATATAGGATTTCTAACAATTTCCACAACACATTTTAAAGCAGCCACAATTGACTGGGTTTGCCGTCTGGGACAAGCAATACAAATTTTAAATAAATAGATAAAACAAATTAATGGTTGTCACTACTAGAATAATCGTTTTTTGCATGCCAAGCACTAGTTTGTTGCATGGTAGAGACGGCTCATGCAAAAGAAATGGCGTTTGTTGACTTTTTAAACTTGTTGCATGCGAATCTCCATGTAACAAGTATCACATGCAATTGTGTAAAGTCCAACCATGCAACCGTGTGATGTTCAACCATGCAAATAAGTTTTGAAAGTCAGATATTATAATTAATTCAAGGTCCATGCAACAACTCAAGTCCATGGCCATGCAACTACTAAAAACTTAGTAGATATTATATTTAATTAAAGGTCCATGCAACTACTTAATCCCATGGCCATGCAACTGCTTAATCCCATGTTTATATTATATTTTATTGAAAGTCCATGTAAATAGTCCACTATCATTCGCATATAAATAGTCTGGACTAAAAGTTCCAAACAATTGCATGAGATTAGCCATGCAATAGTTTATTTACTGGAGACAGATTCATTTCTGTTTATTTGATATCTCCTTTTCAATGAAGCTTTTAAGTAAAATTCACAATAGCACGAATAATAATAGTATATAAGAATTTAATACTTTGATAACTTAAAATTCTTGCATTTAGAACAAATATTTCAAAATAATGGAGAAACAAAAATAATAGTAAAAAATATGTGACAACACACATACAACTTTTGATTCATCAATATTAAAACTCTTGATCAGAAGCATCGAGACCATAGAAATCAAATTCAAATTTGATTGTAAAAAAATTACAAAAATTTAAATAAAATACTACAACACCTTACAATTTGATTGACTATAAAATACTACAAATTGCATCAGTTTTCAATATTGAAAGCTGGTATGACTAATGCATTAAATTTGTTGTAATTCTAAGGAGAATTACAAGACTCTGTAATATTTTATCTCCACCATTAATGAGATTTGATTATTGAAATTAAAACAATATTTATAGTGCTCCTTTCTTTCTTCCTGCGCTGCCCCTCTCTTGCCCATATTTTTCACATTTTATACAAGCGTTATCAGTTGGTTTCTCACAAAAGTAAGCTTTTATATGAAAGAATAAAAACTATGTCAGAGATTTGAGTGGCCTGAGTTCAATCTACATATTGTCATTCTCTTTATCCTCTCAATTTTGATGCTTAAGCTCTGAAATTGGAAAAAAATTAGCAAAATAAGTTGATAAATGATACTGTTAATGGTACTTGATGAATAGATATAAACATGATTTTAATTGAGTGAAATTTTTTCTTTACTAAGTACCAGTATATACATTACTCAGATACTTGATGCCTCAAACAGAACCTTCTTGCAAATCAGACCAGAAACCAGTGAAGAAAGTCATAAATTAACTAAATACTTGCATAGATGGATATAAGACATTACCAGGAACTCACAGAAACAAACCTCACATTTTTGTGATTTTTATACAATTAATTAAGGACTTTCAAAAATCAGATTTCAAAAATTCCAGCAACTGGTACAATGGGTGATTGGTACCAAAACTGAACAGTACAAAATTACTAGTTTGACCCAGTTAGAAAATTCAGAAAACTTTGAGATTAATCTAGGTGATAGTACATGATGTTCTAAGAATTTTGATACCAAGAACTCTTGATTTGGAGCTGTAGTTTGCTCTGTGCAAAAATCACAAGGCAGCATGCCAGAGAAAGACAAAACTGCCCTTCATACCCTGAAACTTGAAGAAATAAACCACTTTAAATCCTGTAAAAACTATGAAAATATACCTGAGAACTAGATACTTACTTTCAATTATTTTTTAAACTTAGGTCAATGGTTTGGATACTTTATTGAGACGTAAGTCTAAAACACCAATCAATTTTTTCCTTAATCTAACATGAGCCCCAGCTGCACATTTGTAAAATAGACGCACACTCAAATAAACACCAATCAAGACATAGGCTTAGTTATGATTGTGCAGTTGGGGCTTTAAACTCATAGGCTTTCTTGCTACTACACCAATCAAGGCATAGGCTTAGTTATGATTGTGAAATTGTTTTGCTAGAACACAGATGTAAAAGAACATATCATCAAATGAAATAAAATTACTTGAAACAGGAATTATGATGCCAAATACTGACGCGCCAGCTCCGAGTATGATTGCCCCTCTCCGATGGTTTCTCAATGAAATAACAGTAGAAACACCTTATGTCATTTCATCGAACACCTTCCTAAACACTATACTATCAAACAAAGAAGATTATCAGTTTACTAAAAGCTTGTGCACTTATGTCATTTCATCGAACACCTTGGGTGCACATAATCAAACACTTGTATACAACTTATAAAACTAAAAAAAAAAATCACAACAAGGAACTAAGTTTGAGAATTGGACCGGATAATGATAGTAAATCTTGAGAATTGGAACTAATTTTGTCAGACCAATTGATACAAAAGAACCTTTGCTCATTATTCAAACAAATTTTAGAACATAAATTATGAATCCACCTAAAAGAAGAGAAGAAGAATGATAAGTGTGAGAATTAGGAGGCAAACATCCTTTCCTTTCGTGAATCTGACCTTACAAGCTTCAAATCTCACCTTGCAAGTTTTCGATGGGACTTGACAGGGTGGGGTGGCATCGGGACACAGAGCGTTGGAGAAGAAGCGATCGGGGTTGGTGTTGGAGAAAGGCTCTGGTTGTTTTTGGTTAGACAGTTGAGAGAAAGGGTTTCGATTTGGTTTTGAAAAAAAAAATGCCAAGTCCCCGAGTAGGAAGAACTTTGTGTCAACTCTCTGTGCAGTGTGTATGGCATGCACATTTCTGCCCACGAATTCTAATCACCTGAGGTAACATAATTTCTCCATTTTAGATCAGGGCCGTCTGATCAGATTCCACAGGAATATTGAAGAAACCATTACATTTTAACTAGAGCAGACCTAAACAGAAATATTATGTTACCACAGAGAATGTTGGCTTCCCACCCATAGCCTTCAAAATGGAGACTTTCTTTGAAATCATGACTCTTCATCACCCATCGGACGGTTCTGATTTGCAATATATAAATTAGGTGATAATTGCACAACAAATAATATAAAAAAAATTAAAACAAAAAATTTCTATTTCTTTACTTCTTCTGTGACTAAATCAAATTGATAAATGACAATTTTATAGAATTTCATCGTTATTTGCTTATTAAAATTGAGTCAATAATAGCGGACCGTTCATTTTCACGTTATCCATCGACGGTCGATCTACAATGAAATTATTCCAAACTTATTTTTAAATGATCAAGGGAAAATATTAAACATAACCAACATAAAAGTTTTGAATTTTCATTATATCTGAGCTTCGATCCAACGCGAAATGTTTACAACCCTTCGATGTTTCAATATTCTGTCAACTCGATGGATAGATAAATAAAAATAAAATTTGATCAAACTTTGCTGCAAGAGACTAAATTGAGTGCTCTATAATTTCAACGGTTCCGATCGAGCAGCGGGTGATATTTTTCCGCACCCCTTCATTAAATATCAAGCTCCAAGCCGTCTGATAGGTAATGAATGGTCCTGATATTTTCATTTAAAGCATTTTTGTTAGCAGAGCTGTTTTTATTTGATACAGCGCATGAACTATCTAATTTAAATAACGTTCAATGTATCTAATACCCTGCTTGAAGCTAAAACTGCTATGTTAATATTTGTAGTTCTCAAACTATGTTCCTCCATTTCATCCAGAGAGCATTTAGGCGCCTACTCATTTTCACGATTATTTCATTTCCCTCTTAGTCTGAAAATGTCTCGTGTTAGAAAATTCCGTCTAGAGTTAGCTTTTCCCCGCCCCTCTTTCCCTCCCCTTTTACGGTGAAATTTCACCAATTTTTCATCTAGGGTTGGTGTTTGCCCGCCCCTTTTACGATAAAATTGACTCACAACCCGATCTAGTATTTCCCCGCTCTCTCTCTCTAAACAATCTATACTTCCCTTCCCTCAATACTTCTTCTCACCACTGTTTTTGCTGCCATCGCCTCTTGCATAAGTGGTCGACATCGATATAAGGTATCTTTTTTTTAATATTATGCTTCTTCAATGAAAAGATCTTATTAATCTTTGCTCCAAACTAGAAATTCCCAAATATACTAGGTCCAGTACGGGTCGTTTTGCCTTTTATGCCTATTTTGTCCAGTACCAGTCGTTTTTCCTGTTTAGTCTGATTGTACCTCTGTGTTCACTTGCAAACTGCCTAGGCCAGCGACAAGTTTAACATAAACTCACAGCTTGAGCATCTCCAAGCCAAATATGTCGGGATTGGCCATGTTGACCAGGGTTGATTTATTGTAAGCATCATTTCCTTCATCTCCTTCTAAATTTTCAATTTCTTACCAGCATTTACTAAGGAAATTTTTTCTTTTTCTTTTTCTTTCTTTCTGTGAACAATCCAATATATTTATTGTAGCAAAACCCCAACAGTTACATTACTGTGATGATAAACTGTATATTTTTTATGGATTTTGAACTAGGTTTTAATTTTGAAGGTGGAACCAGTATATGTTAAAAATAATCTTTGTCATGCACCTATATGATGTATCCATTTAATTTAAGAAAAATTGGAGAACTGACTTCAAAATTACTTGTTTGATTTGGATATTGAATATCTTACTATACATCTTTTGTTACTGGACAGGTTCAACTAAAGCTGCATCAAAGGAATTTGTAAAGATTGAGCTTAATTATTACCTAGGTAATTAACTACCAATTACGCATCTAAGCTAACTATATAGTTGACATATATATTTTGGCATATGGGAGTACGTTGTTATATTATATATGACACCTGTACCAGTACCCAGTGTACCAGTACCCGGTATAATAAGAAAATATTTCATTGGTCTCCTACTTGTTTGTTTGCACATGATTTCTTCCCACATTTTTATTTTGTTTTTCTTATAAAAAAAATGTGACAAATGGCTTTGCAAATAAGAACGTGCTACATTGTATTGAGCATTTGAGCGGGGGAGAAGAAATTGTGCCAGTCTTCTCAAGTCCTAATGAAACTAAAAACATAACTTCAAACTTAGAACACCTCTTTTTGGGAGGACTCATTCTTCATCTATCTTAGATTTCGAGTATCTCTTATTCTTCATGACTCTAGAAATTACATGCAATATTCTGCTCTAAACTAAACTTCAACAACTAAAATATGCATTCCAATTCCTATTACAAAATATGTTTATATAGTCTTTCCAAGTGTGGAGTCATGGAAGAACATGGGTAACAAATATAGCATTTTATGCTATATTTGAAGCACTAAACATAGACTTCAAAGCAAGGCAAGGCTTGCCACATTTGGAGATTCGTCATTCTAGAAGATTGATGTCCAACGGCTGAGATTTCATCCAAATTAGACAGTCCATAGATCCAATCTGTGTGCCCTTACGGCATAGGCATTTATGCCGCACGCGGTATACCCGAGGCCGTAAGGCTCTGTACTTAGCGGAATTTCAGTTAATTCAGTCATATTGCATGTTGTGCACTTCGTGTGAGGTGTTTGCATACTCTATGTGATGTTCTATTTTGACGCTTTCTTCATAATCGGCATAAATATGACATTTTTGCTCCATTTTTGGATAAATTTTTAACTTTTTCTAAAACCTGCCAAAATAGAATAAAAACACGTTTGCGATGAATAATTTGAAAAAAATGGTACTTTACATACGCTTTTTCACCATTTTTTATACTAAAAAGTAGTGATTTTCGCTATATATTTTGGCGTTATCATAAGTATTCTCCAATCATAGAGAATATTTGCACTATCTTAAGCTGTTTAACAATAAATTGGGCTTAGGTCAAAACATTTACTTTTGTCTGCACTTTTATTTTCTGCAATTTATTTTTCTGATTTTTTACTTTTAGTATTTTATTTTCTTATCTATCTTTGGGAGATATATTGATTGTACAAATTCTCTTCTATATGAGAAGAGTCTTGTACTTTTGTATATTCCCTAAAGAAATTGTGTTAGGAGAACAAGCTTGAACTCCATTCACATGGACCCCTCTAGCAGTTCTTCCATACCCCCCATCACTAACTCTTTTACAGGAGCAACCATCGACATGTTATGGCCGCTAAGAGACTTCACTCTTCCATGAGATATGAGGAATCAAACTAGCATCATCATGCCCGAGATAGAGGCGAACAATTTTGACATCAAGAATCCTACATCCGATTGGTGACTAGGAATATGTTTGAAGGTCGACCCGATGAGAATCCTCAGATCCACCTCAACAAATTCAAAGCCACTTGCAACATGATCAAGGTGGAAAGAGTCACACAAGATGATTTTCAATTCCACCTATTCCAACTATCATTGGGAGATCAACTATTGTAATGGCTCGCTCAATCACAAGTTGGGATCAAATGACAAAAGCTTTCCTTGCCAAGTACTTTCCACCACACAAGACCACGTAGTATCGAAGTCAAATTACTTCATTCAGGCAGGGGATTGAGGAAAAATTAAGCGAAACATGGACGCGTCTGAAGAATCTCAAAAGAGAATGTCCACACCATGGACTAGAAGAGTGGCTTGTACTTACGTCCTTCTTTGACGAGCTAAGAATCTGTGACCAAAGGGCATTAGATATGGCTATCAGAGGATCGTTCCTCGACTTAACACTACAAGAAAACCAGCTTTTCCCGGTGCTTAAAAATGCCACCAAATACCTATCCCAGCGTTTAGACAAGTGTCGGGAATACCACCATCGGAAAAGGCTTTTCTCGGCGTTTCCCTAGGTTTTTTCTGGCGTTTACATAGTGCTGCCCAAAATTTTACTTTTCCTGGCGTTTAAATAGTGCCGCCATAATTGTTTGGATTTTCCTGGCATTAGAGAGTATTCCCAGTGTTTATACACTCTTTACCGGCATTTCAGAAACGCCACAAAAAGTCATAACATATTAAAAAAATACGTTTTCCTGGCGCTTATGAAACGCCACCAAAGGTCAAAAAATATAATTTTTTTTAACAACAAATGCTCTTAGGCTTCCATTTCACATATCAATCTGGTGCCTTTTGATTTTACTGTTACTGATGGATCAGCGATTTTCAAAGTGGCTTAATAAATAGTAAAAAAATTCTAAAAAATATAAAATTTGGTCTCCAAACACATATTAATATTGAGAACAAAATGAACGGTTTGGATCGGTCATTTGGACTTTGAATCCAGTAATTTATAGTCCAATGCACAAAGATGCCTATGCATTGTAATGTATGGTAGCCTTGCTCTGTTTATAGATACAAAAATCAAATACTCTAAATTTGCTTTTAGAGTTATCGCTCTGTCAAATTTTTAGTAATTTTAGAATTAAGTATTCTTAATTTTCTCTTATAAACTCTAATTATTCGATCTCATGAATATTTCAAATTCCAACTACTACTAATGTTCTTACCGGTAATTAATTAAAAAATTTAGTTTTAATTTAATAGCCAATCAATTGTCGATTTTTCACTTCTTTTGGTATGGAATTAATTGTCGGTTCATCTTTTAAATTGTGTTTATTATGGTGGGCAAGTTTCTAATTTTTCATTAGAGAAAATCAACTGAGGGAAAAATATCAATTTTGTTTGAGTATATTCTATTTTAATTATTTTTAATAGTTTTCTGTTACTGTACTTAATATTAAAAATTAAATGTTGTCGCATAGGAATTTTTTTTTTTATGACTTTTGCGGTACAGTAATAATCACTATTAAAAACTTTGATTACATAAGATGACCGTAAAAAAATTACACATTATGATAAAATATATATCATTAAAATATCTTATATGGAATGAATGAAAATGTATACTCTGCTAAATAGTGACAACAATAATCAGTTTATTTTCTTAAAAAGTGAAGATTTGGCTCTAAAAGTAAATTCAAGTAAAGCTAATATGCAGTGAAGAAGATGTGTTATGAAGTGACCCATACTTTGATTTCATTTTTTTTTGTAATTCTAAGGAATCGATTCAAACTATTCAACACAATCTGCATATTTTATTTAAAAATATTAGTTTTTGCATCTGAATTCATTTTATTTCACTCTAATATTATACGAATAAGTTAAATAATATTATTTAAATTTTTAAAAAAATTTAAATAAGCTTAATATCATTTATTCTCTCTATTTCAAACTTACCGTTATGAAATAGAATCGAAATCTCTATTTGACTTTTTAACCAACACCGGTCCCGGTTAAAATTTGACTTTTTTGACAATTTTCTCATAGAAGATGTATTATTTGCGGGACCCACGTTCTTGATTGGCAACATATTTCCTTGAGTGGTAGCATCTAAAAACATTGCGCCGCGCTGGACCGAGCCGAGCCGATTTGATAAAATTTAGTTAATAGTTTAAAAATATGAGTCAGTTTGTGAACCGGTTTGTGAGCTCACAAGTCGAATCAAGTTGAGTCAAGTGTTTACATAAACTGAGTCGAATCGATTTTTTTTTTTTTCAAAATTGAATTGAGTCGAGTTTTGGACTTTTTCAGTTTTGAGTTCAATTCGTTATGAAATATTAAGCCGCTCAATTTATTGATTTGCGAACCGACTCAACACATTAGCAGCCGTAATCTTTAGGATCATATTACAAAAATAAAACATAATATTTTCATTGTTTTTTATTTATTTATCCGAAATTCGGAATCTCCTGTGCGCTCGTAGAAAAATTGATAAACTAATGGATCCAAATGATGAAGCAATGATTCTCGGATATACAATTATTATTTAGTTTTCTAAAGTAAAACTTTAATTAAAATTATTAATTTGAAAAACTATATTAGTAATGCAGAGTAGTGGTTTGCTAAATCCGTTAGGGGTTCAACCCACTTTGTCCGGCCCGTATCTGTTATCCGAGGTATCCGTACTCGTTGCCCAGGTACAAACGGGTAGACGAGTACGGGTAATAAATAGACCGGACAACCTAATTTGAAAAAAACCCGTTGTACCCGTACTCATCTACCCGCCTACCCGTACCCGCCAACCTTTACCCGGGTTGCCCGTACTCGTTACCCATACCCGACCTGCTTCAAAATTCAAATTTTTTTGAATTTTTTCTGCCGGTTCAAATCAAACCCGGCCGGACCCACCGGGTCACCTCAACCATTTTTTTTTTAATTTCAAATTGTATTCCCTCTCCAAATTTTTCTTTAAATACACCCCTCGAACCCTCTTCCTCTCCACATTCTAACTCAAATTCACAATTTCTCAAACTCAAACTCAATCTCAAATTCTCAATTTTTATTATTCTCAATTTTTAAATTTATTGTTTAAAAATAATATAGTTGTAATTTAATTCATTCTACAAATACGCAGACGAAATAACAAAGGTATCGAAATTACAAAGTTCGGCACCTCCCGCAAGATTTTTCCGCGAGATTTAAAGGTTAGATTTATTTTATGTTAGATTAATTTATTTTTGTAGAGTAATTTAAAATTTGATATTATATTTATTGTTGTAGATAAATGTATAATTTAAATTGAATGTTAGATTTAGTTTATGTTAGATTTGTTAGATTTATTTTATGCTAGATTTGTTAGATTTATTGAATGTTAGATTTATTTAATTTATGTTAGATTTGTTAGATGTGAAATAATTAGATTTGTTTTCAATATGTGAGATTTTACTTTTGAAATTCGGATTTATTTTTAACAGGTTAAAAAAAATGTTAGATTCAATTTTTTGAATATGTGAAATATTTTGAATATGTTACATTTAATTTTGAAAAATGATAGATTTATTTTGAATAAGTTATATTTATTTCGAATATGATAGATTTATTATTAAGACTTATTTTTCGAATATGTTAAGTTATTGTATTTATTTTTGAATATGTTAGATTTATTTTTAAATAGATTAGATTTTATTTTATTTTTTCAAATTCTTTTTTTTTCTGTTTTTTTTCGGGTTTTTTTAATTTTATTTTTTTCTGTTTTTTTTAAAATATAGTTGTATTTTAAATTGATTATATAAGTAGGTTAGATTTATTTTTTTAATATGTTAAGTAATTGTATTTATTTTTGATTTATTTTTAAATACATGAGATTTTATTTTTATTTTTTCTATTTCTTTTTTTCTTCTGTTTTTTCCTGGTTTTTTTAATTTAATTTTTTTCTATTTTTTTAAATATAGTTGTATTTTAAATTGATTATATAAATGGGTTAGATTTATATTTTGAATATGTTAAGTAATTGTATTTATTTTTTAATATGTTAGATTTATTTTTAAATAGATTAGATTTTATTTTTGTTTTTCCAAATTCTTTTTGTTTTTTCTGTTTTTTCCTTTTTTTTCTGTTTTTTTTAATATAGTTGTAGTTTATATTGATTATATAAATAGTTAGATTTATTTTTTGAATATGTTAAGTAATTGTATCTATTTTTGAATATGTTAGATTTATTTTTAAATAGATTAGATTTTTTTTAATTTCTTTTTTTTTCTGTTTTTTTCTGGATTTTTTAATTTTATTTTTTTTCTGTTTTTTTTAAATATAGTTGTATTTTAAATTGATTATATACATATGTTAGATTTATTTTTTAAAATATGTTAAGTAATAGTTGTATTTTTTTTAATAGGTTTACATTTTTAAAAAAATGTTATCTTATCGCAATTCAGTGCAAGAAGATATCGCGAGAATGTCGGCTGATTTTTTTGGCCTCGAAATACCAACTGCAAATTGTCCATAAAATTATTAACAAAATTATTTTGATAGTTCCTCTCAAATGTTGCCACCTTATTATCCACAACACCCCAAAATTATCAAAGAAGGGACCAAATGCTACAAACAAATAGATACCCGTTGGAACTCTATCTATAGGATGTTGAACCGATGCCTTGCTTGTAATGCTATCATAGGGGATTTTTGAGAAGCTCCACCTCCGATGGAATAGCATTGGAACCCGACGTTGGGGAATGGGAGCAACTAGAAAGGCTTAGAAATTTTCTAGGAACTTTTTTTACAGCAACTGTCCAACTATCATGCTCGTACTCACCGACGTCATTTGAGTTGCTCAAACATCTCTATAGCATCTCCAAGGTGTATCGTGAATTGAAACAAGTTGAAACCCACGATAAATCTCTCACGCCGATCATAGATGCCATGAAGCAAAAATTTCTAAAATATTGGGAAGATGTACCCCTCCTAGCCATTATCTCAAGCTGCTTTAACCCGACATACAAGAAGTATTTCACGATCATAATAGTTCAAGCGTACAAAGATAATCTACATTTGGACAACAGCAGGGTGAAGGCATACGTGAATTCAAAATTCGATGAGATGTTCAACTTATACGACTCAAGAATGGATAATAGCCAAAATCCGCCTTCGTCCCGTGCCCCTAGGTAAGAATATCTACATTATTTGTAATATCTACATTATTTATAACATCTACATTATTTGTCCACTAATTTTTTTTTAATAGTTTCACTTCCAAAAGTACTAGCAGTGGTGGCTTGTAAGCAGATTTCCAGTCAGAGAGCCGACCGCATACATCCACAAACGAGTTATTGAGCTATATGTCGATGCTCAACGAAAATGAAGATGTTGACATCATGACGTGGTAGAAGAGAAATACAAGGGGCTATCCAACACTGGCGATGATGGCCCGCGACGTATATGCCGTACCCATGTTAAACGTTGCTTCCGAAAGTTGCTTTAGTTCGGTGAACAGGATCTTTTCTGATAAGTGCAGTAAGTTGGGTGCACATGTTTTTGAGAGACTTGTGTGTTTGAAAGATTGGATTGATGCTGACGAGCGCAAGCAACATCGAGATTAACAAGAATCATCATCCGGAGTCGAGACTGAAGAAAGCGGTATCGAGCTGCCCGGTGATAATTTGGATTCAGACGATGCGGAAGAGAGGCAGCAATGGTACATGAATCCAAACTACTAGATAGGTAGTGTTGGTATAAATTTCTAACCTCTTTTAATATTTATGATTATTTTTTAAATTAATTTCTAAACAATTAAATTAGTTTTTAAATTATTCACTCTAAAGAAAAATTATTAACAAAAAAAAAGTTAGAACTCCGTCTATGTTATTTTACATAGCCGGTCTCAAGTCCAGAATAAAGAAGGAGAGTGATTTTTATTTTTTAATCTATTACTTTAAAATAATTCATAATTATTTTTAAAGTAATTGATTTAAGAAGTTTTTCATTTATATTTTATTGCTTTGAAGTAATTAATTTAAGCTATTTTTTATTTATATTTTATTTAACCAATTAAAATAAATGAATGTTTAGAAAATATATTATTGTTTTAAAATGAACGTCTGCACAATATATTATCAATTTAAAATGTAAACTAAAAATATCGACATATAAATAAATTATGAAATTATCCAATTACAATGAGAATTTGAAAATAAAATAAAATGATCTATATAAAGACATAAATAAATAGATTTGTACTTAGCCGAATAAATATACAAATTTTCGCACGAATAATTTTTATATATAAGATTACAAATTTTATTTATTTAGGAATTATAAAAAAACAGAAAGAAAAAAATAGAAAGAAAAAAATAACAGAAGAGAAAAAAAAAACCCGGCAGACCGGACCCGTACCCATCAACCCATAACGGGTACGGATAATAAACAGACCGGATAGAGATTTTGAAAAAATTATCTGTCTACCCGTTACGAGTTTTATCCGTACCCGGCCTACCCCTTCACTTGTCCTACCCATTAGCAAAACACTAATGCATAGTAAGAAAAAAGTGTTTTTGTAATTATAACCTGTAAATCTGCAAGTTTAGTAGTCAGTAGGGCTGGCAAAAAAATTCATAGTTCGTGATTCGATTCGGGTTTGATTCGGGTTTGATTCAAGTTTAATTCGATTCAAAATGGGTTTGAATTGAAACAAACCAAACTAGGTTCGATTCGAAATTAATTCAAACCAAACTCAAACTTAGCCTGGTTCGATCGAAATGGGTTCAGTTACTTTTATGATTCGAATCTCATAATAACATCGACCGTCCATTTACCTGATAAAATTAAAATCCAAGATAGAGAATCATAATTTAACTTAGCCGACACTCCCTTGCTCTTAAATCTCAATAACCTAGTTCTCTCTCCACCTCTCCCTAACTCACACTCTCTCTAGCTCTAAAATCTAGCCGACGCTCTTGGCGACTGGTTGTCTCTCAGGCCTAGATGACTGTCTCTTCTCTCTCTTTGGTCGTCTCTCATAGTTCATATCAGGAAAGTCGTCTTTGATGTATTTTTTCATGAACAATTTTTCAACTTAAAAACACTCATTTCATAGTCATACCGGTAAAAGGAAGACATGTGAATTTTGTCCTGCGAGAAAAAATTAATGTATA